>CM074725.1:184917047-185307047 GCA_037306005.1 Rhinophrynus dorsalis | reverse complement strand
TATTTTAACAATTAGCTAAAAAAACAGCCAAGTTCTATCAAGTTATGGCAATTCTTGTATGTATAACTGTGAATGTGACAACATACTCTATCATATAGAAGAAACTTGTTTTTTATAATTAATTGCCTTTAATTAATATTAAAGGAACAATAATACCAAAAGAAAATTTTATTTTGTATGATGAATGTGTTATATTCACAGGTATATATGTTAACAAAGTCTCCATACCTTAAGAAAATGTAAGTTATTTAAAGGAGCAGTAAAGTTTTTTATGAAAAAATATATAGTAGGGCATTTCCTTTTGAGTAAAATATGGGTTCTCCCACTGCTGAGAGAGGCACATTTCAAGAGTTATTACCGTTTAAATTGTGTGTTTTTTTTACATTAGCAGTGCCCTCTAGTGGTCAGATTCCAAATAGTTATTCGGTTTCATTCTAATGGAGAGGAAAGTGACTTACAGTTCTCTTTGGAATGTGATAGAAACTTCCTGTCTCTTCCTGTCAGTTAGAACTATCAGGAAGTAAATACACAGTAAATTCACTTCCTGATTATTTGAACTGCTATGTGATTTGAATAAAACAACTGAGAGCAGTTAGAGTGGCATTGTATTACCCAGCAGGAAAAGCTTCATGAGATATAGGTTTTCATAAAAAAGTTTACTACTCCTTTAATTTAGCTCTCAGATCTGCATAAAAAGTTCACCAAAGAAAATCTTGACCCATGGTTTTTAGAACACTGCAAGCTTTTTCACAGGTTACTGTACAGCTATAAACTACAAAAGAGCCATAGAAACATATGTCTATCTATCTAACTGTATGTCTGTCTGTCTGTCTGTCTGTCTATCTATCTATCTATCTATCTATCTATCTATCTATCTATCTATCTATTTATCTATCTATCTCTGTCTGTCTATATATATATCTATGTCTCTTACTCTCTCTATACATATCTGCCATACTTACTTAGGTAAGTCTTCCTTTTATGCAGATTAACCATTTGAGTGCTATAGAGATAAAGTTCATGTTTAGTGCATTATATACAAGGCAATATATGAGCATTGTAAGGGAGAAATAATAATTCCTTTAATTTAAATGGGGCTTTTAAACCTTTGAATGCCAGAAGACTCAGAGGCATTGCACATTTGGGGAGATTTTGCGTCCCTTCTGGTGCAGTTGGTGTGCTCCAGAAATGCTCAGTCTGTCTAGCATCCAGGAGGTTTAAGGCCCTGTTTAAATCAAGGGGAATATGTACTGTCCCCTATGATTCAGTTGGTTTGCCCAGTTCTTTATAGTACATCAACCTTCTTGTGTTCACTAGTCTGGGTCTGTTGCTACTAACAGAGTACACTGCTATGTGCAGGTATCACAGCACCATTCAGTAAATGGAGTGAGCACAAGCACTTTGCCTTTAACAGTGAAGCCATATAATTACAGGAGTATTATACTTATAGGCATATGTGTGTTTTATTTAGTTAACATACATGCACACCCATGGGTACATATTTACACTCACAAATGCGTACATACATACTAACATGCACACATACATACATACACATATACCACTCATAAATACACATACACATATATAAATACACACATAGACATATATATATATATATCTTGCACACAAATACACACACAAACACACATAAGGACACACACACGGAAATATGAACACACATGCACACACCTACATACACACACATGCCAACACATACACACAAATGCACACATATACACACATGTAAATACACACAATGATATAGATAGATAGATAGATAGATAGATAGATAGATAGATAGATAGATAATGAAAATAATATTAAAACTCAGTATAATCTGCTTTATAATTGTTTATTTGCCTAATTAAAAGAGTACTAGTAGTGGAAAATGAAAGCAGCGATAATACATGCGCACTCATTTCCTTTGCTATGAAGTATGCCTGTCATGGAAATTATTAAATACTAATGTACCATCCCCTATGGGTAGACTTTTTCCAGTTGAACCTTCAGAGTGTATAACATTTCAGCAGGTTTACAATGAGTGCATTGTACCTATAAGCACTCCCTACTGTTCTGAGAGTGTGTTAACACTTTGTAGAAATGAAGTAATACATGTTAAACAGAACAAACAGAATGATCTAGAATGTCTCTATCATTGCATTAAAGGGTTAGTAATGTTTCATAATAAAAGCAGCTCTAATTAATCATCATAGTAGTTGGGCCTTGGAGACTCATTTCAATTATGTTAGAGTTGTAGTTCAAGAGTAATTGAATGATAAAGTATCCCCCTCCTGCCCCTTTTACTTATATAACACTTCTCAGCTCAGAGCAGCAGGGTGTGTCCAGGCAGATTGCAGAGAGGGACAATCTTCAATTAAGATAAGGGAAAAAGCTGAAAAACCTGTCAAAGGGGGCAGGGTTTCATTGTTCTCACAGTAAGAAGATTGCCCCTTGCTGTGAGCTGTCTGATCTATGGACCAGATTCCACATCTGAGGGGAGGTGGCTTACACTAGGTAAAAGGGGTGACAGGGGGATACTTTATCATTCAGTTACTCTGACAGTATTGAAGTAACACTCTCTATAGCTCAAATACTATGAAGATTAATTGGAGCTGCTGTTTTTGTGGAACATTACTATCACTTTAAAGTAAATTATCTATCAAGTTCTCTTTGGTCTCATTAGCTCATGGCAACTTTTCTGAATATAGATTTGTTTAGTCCCCAAGAATGAAATACATATTGCAGATTTGAACATAATTTACTGCAAAACATCATGTTTGAAATTGAAGTTAACCCTTTGAGTGCTAGAGGGTTAAGCAAATCATTGCTGTGCAATGCGTTGCATACCCCTCTGGCACTCAAAGGGTTAATGCGGCTTCCATCAAAAGTCTGAGCTGTTTGTTATCACCTTACCCCTTTAACCCCATGAATGCCAGAGATGTATCCAAAACATTGCATACCTCTGTGGCACTCAATGGGTTAGCTCCTTGGATTATGGAACTACTGTCTCCAATGCATTGTTAGGCAGCATCCAAGCTAGTAATAATGTCTACCTATTGAGAGTGCTTAGCGCATGACTGTAGGGAACCATTCCGACCATTCAGCAGAAGCGTCAAAATTTGGCCCCTCGTTTGTTGTTCAACTACAACTCCCATCACCCTCCACTAGCCTTTGCCAGCTGGAGAATTATGGAATTTGTTGTTCAATAACAGTTGGAAGACTGTTGATGAAGATGGAAGTAGTATTCCAAAAATAGCTGAAGAGGCTAAGGATACCTCAGCTATTGGAGACTACAACTCCCATCATCCTCCACTAGCCTTTGGCCTATGAAAAATTATGGGATTTGATGTTCAATGACAGATGGAAGACTCATTAGCCCTTTGAGTGCCAGAAGGGTACGCAACGCATACTCCTCTGACACTCAAAGGGTTAAGAAAGATGTAAGGGGTTGTGGAACAAACAACTGAAGAGACTAGGGATACTCATCCCTGTTCTAGGCATTCAAGGTTTCCCTTCCAGCCCGGCAGTATGTGTATTTCATAAGAAATCAGCAATAAAGTGTAGAAATAGCATGGCAATCTCAGTTCTAGTTAGCGATACCGTTTCGTGGACCAATATATCAGTGATTAATAAACTGCAAATATCACGGGTGTCTTTATCAAGTGAGCTCCTGAGTTTCTAGATCTGTTAACCCTACGAAGAACTACTAAGCCCTCGAATGCTTTGCGATGCTGTCTTTAATATCTAGAGGAGTTGTTAAGATCCCCAAAAAACCTGTCACTTGGGACAACCTAATGTATTATCACTGCATTTTGTCACCCAATTGCACAGTATGTAATGGCGAGATTTAGCATCATTATAAACACGAGACCTGGGGATTTAACCTCTCATCCAGAATATAACAACACCCCCAGAATCCAAATGTATAAAATAATAGCCTTTTATTTTGACTTTACATATTCTGTAAGTGATTAATATGTAAATTCAAATTGTCTATACTTCTGGGTTTTTTTCTTCATTTTCACTTTTTTCTTTCACTTATGTGCCTTGGCAGTGAGTTCATTGTTTTTCTGATTCCAGGGAGTTTTCTGTATTTGACAGTGAAAGCAGATAATAACAATAATCCTTTATTTATATAGCGCACACAGATTCCGCAGCGCTTTACACTCATATTGGTTCCTGTCCCCATTGGGGCTCACAATCTAAATTCACCTATCAGTATGTTTTTGGAGCGTGGGAGGAAACCGGAGTACCCGGAGGAAACCCACGCAAACACAGTGAGAACATACAAACTCATTGCAGATGTTGTCCTTGGTGGGATTTGAACCCAGGACCCCAGCGCTGCAAGGCAACAGTGCTAACCACTGAGCCACTGTGCTGCCTTAGATATATTTATACAATGATGCAAGTCTCCCTGCAGTGCTAATTGATCTGTAGAGATGGCTTTTCTACGTTGTTTCTCTCTTTTTTACATTGTATCTTTTTTTTTTTTTTTTTTTTTTTTTTTACATTTTACATTGTTGCTCTGTCTGCTTTCACAGTCCAACACAGAATACTTTCTGGAGAAAAAAAATCATATAGCTCCCTGTCAGGGATATAGAGTGCAAAACAAAAATTGAAGGTAAACAGAATATGTAAAGTCAGAATTAAGGGTTACTATTCATTTTAGATTATCAGCTAAAAAGCTTCACCAACTACAGTCAAGTTGATCTCCTCCAGGACCAAAGAGGCAATCATATTGCTTCACAGTGCATTGGCTATCCCCTGGCACTCAAAGGGTTAACCAATTTCTATATTCTGGTCTATAATTTAGGGAAAATGTGTAAAAGAAAATATAGGGAACATTGGTGAAAATGATTCCAGTTGAGAAGCCTAGTGCAAACATTATCTTAACCTCACCTCTATGGACCAGAGTGTTGAGCAACACATTTTGAAGCAAAGACCTACACAACTCTGTGGTCCTTAAAAGGTTAAAGTGCAGACCAGAATTTCCAATGAAAACAATTCACTTAACCATTTGAGTGCCAGAGAGGTACTCAACGCTCTGCAATGCGTTGTGTATCTCACTGGCAGTCAAGGGGTTACATCATATTGAATTTTTTTCAATAAAGTTTTGTAGCTTCAAGATTGTAGCCCGTTCAGTATCAAAATGGTGACCACTTTTCTGTCCCCCGAACCGTTATTATATTTTACTAGTATTGCAGCTCAATGCCTTGGATAGCTTTCAGGCACTCAAAGGGTTTAAACACTACCCACGCTAATGGGAACTGAAGTCCAACAGTTGCTGGAGAGACAGAGGTTGCCCATTTCTGCTGTAAAGGTACAATGGATCCTGTGCTGCCCTGAAGTATGCATCTTTCATAAGCGACCAACATTAAATGGGAAGGATACCCTAGGAATAAGAGACTCTTAGTTTGTGTACAAGATAGATACAAGTATCTTTCAAACAGCAGTCACTTACATCTGTATACTTTAGTTACATGTGATCTCTTGTAGTCTTCTGTTAGTTGTTTCTGTTTGCTATCTGATAACAGTTGGCTCACACACTTACAAGCCATTCAGGTCTATTGAAACCTATTGTTTACTGTAAAGAGATGTGATATATAACAGGGGTACCCAAACCTGCCCACAAGCCCCCCAACAGCTCAGGTTTTCCGGATACCCTCAGCTGAACAGAGGTTGATATCATTAATACAGGCAGATGCTTCAGCAAGAATGAGCCACTAACTGATTAAATTGCGTTCATGGGAAGGAATCCTGACAAACGAAACTGTATTTATTATTATTATCATTATTTTCTCTGTGTGTGTGTGTGGGGGGGGGGGGTCGGATGACAGGTTTGATCACCTGTTACAGTGATTCTCAAACCCTGACCTTGGGGCAGTCAGTCAGATTTTAAGGATATCCATAATAACACACAGGTAGGTTAATACAACGAATGAGCCACTGATGACACGAATGTGAACAAGCAGGGGTATCCTGGAAAACTGACCTAAGGACTAATGTTGGAAGGCATTGACCTATGATACAGATGCAGATTAACATAGATCACTATATCTATTGCTCTATGTACCAGACGGATGTATGAAGGACACAAACATTGGTAAATCAATCTGATTAACACATTAAGAGCCAGGTATTCCAAGTATATGGTTTCCATTTAAAGGGATGAGTGGCAGCCTTAGTTGTACATTCCCTGTCACACAAAGAGCTAATATAAGCCCAGGCCCAATGGACAGTTAATTGATTCTAGTGGTCAGCATGTAAGTGAAATACAGTAATATATAACTTGCACTTGGTACTATTCACCGTATCCTTCAGGCAATCATATTAGCGGTACCATACAGAAGGGACAGTCAGTTGTAGGGACTACAGCTCCTGGCAACCCCAATTAGCCATTGGTTTGTTGAGTTAATGGGAATTGTAGTCCCAAAGAGCTGGATGTGCAGTCATTCTGTACTCCAGGCTTACCCACTATGACTCCTATTTATGAAGCTAAAGAGGTGCAATTCAGGAGCAAGCTAACTGCACTAGAGGGGCAGATGCAAATCCTCAAATTGATCAGTGATTTAAATTGGGCTATTAACCTGTTCAATATTAGAGGGGGCTCGATACTCTCCAGAATCCAAGGGGTTTATAACCATGTAAACAAATTGTATTGTGTATCCCCCCTTAACGTTGGACACCTCTCTAGCACTCAAAGGGTTAATTTTTATCCGGTACACATGGTACGTTGGAGACATGAGCACGACTGAGAATCACCCGGATGTTTGAGAGTTCACTGAAATGGAATCTAGAAGTGCATCAATCACATCACGTATTCATTGCAGTGAATTGCAATATCCTTGTGTCTCCATAGGAAGGCGCTGTTGGACAAGTCTCTTCTGTTCAGAGATTTAGTACGTCAGGTGCCCTTTAGTTAACCCGAGAATCTACACCACGTGATCTCAGTTGATGCTCTTTATTCAATCTTAGAAGTCTTGTCATTTAAAATAATTAGTTGAAGCTCGTAACCTTTAGTGAACATATAAGGATGTAACACTTCTATAGGCTGTGCAGATCCATCGCTTCTCTTCTCACAACATGTTATACTGTAATTCTATGTGATGGGCAACTACAAAACGCATATCTTCTGTGCTAGAATTATAGGACTTAATAATTACAACACCTGCTTAGGATGCATTCGGATTTGTCCTTCAATATAAAAAAACTACTCAACCACACACCCACTGCGTGCAGAAATAATGAAAATCATTATTCATTTTTGTGAATATAAAATCAAGAAATATATCAAATAACGCAATTTTTTCAGCCTAGTACTCTGAATGTCATCATCAGTTGTTAGCCCTGACTTAAACACATGTTTATTTCTTAGAGGTAGCATTACTTGTAGAATAAATATTGCCTTTTGCAATTATTGAGATGCAAAACACACACCAATGTGTGTGTGTGTGTGTGCGTGTCTCTCTCTCTCTCTCTCTATATATATATATATACATTCGCTCTCTCTCTGTATATATATATATCTATGTATGTATATACTTGTCTGGATACAGAAGCACATACACACACACACACACACACACACACACACACACACACACACACACACACAGATAGATAGCTAGATAGCTAGATAGCTAGATAGATAATTAATATAGTATTAACCCCCTTAAATACCAGAGGGGTATCCAGCACTCATCAAATTCGTATAATCTGCTGTCAGAAGCACTGTAAAAAATAATCCGATTCAATGAAAAAAATTTTAACAGCAATTTATTCATGTTTTAACATCAGTTTAACAAGTTTTGAAGGCCACACGTGGTACAGTGCAGGAAGTGTACACATGAGATCACTGTATTTCCTGTGGCTACTGTACTGAGGCAAACTACAAATTCCCCTTTCCTGAAACGTCAAAAAGCTCATTTACTTCGTCTGGATTTATGGTTTTACAACCTTTAAGTTTCAGTTAAAGAAGATTGTAAATGTATTTTAAAGTTCAAAGATCTTTTCACTTCAGAGGATGATGCTGTAAACAGCTTCACTGTTTGTAAACTGGAATCAACATCAGAGATTCACAAGATAATCATTTTTTGTAACGTGATGCTGTCCTTATCTAAGAGATCAAGGTTCAGCTGAATTATTTGCCCCTTAACTCCTTGAATGCCAGAGTTACCAAAAGCATTGCATTGGTCCTCAATGGGCTGAAGAATATAAAATAATACAAAATGTCTAAAGTGTAACAATTATTGTGCAAACCAATTGCATCATTGGAAACAAGTTAACATTTCCAAATTCCTCAATTATCTGCATTATTTTTGTAACCCCTTGAATGCTGTAGAGGTCTCTAATGCGTTGGGGACCGCTTTAACATTCAAGGCGTACCCCTCTGGCACTCATTGGGTTTAAAACCCCATTAAGCTCAACTGGGATTTTTATTTGTCTCCTCTGGTGAAATTGGTTTCGTCCAGAACAGCTCCACCTTTGACTTATTGCATATTGTACCATGCATTTCTTTTAACTAAAGTTATGACCAAAATGCTAATTATTTTATCGTTATTTTAATACATTTCTGCTTTTTCAAGAATCTAAATAATTAAAGAACTTATATATAACAGGTAACACTTTCATTTTTAAATCCTCACCTTCTTTTACAGCAGTTCCACTAAATTCTCTTCCATTAAACCAAAATCCTTTCATAAATCTCCCTTTAACCCTTTGAGTGAGAGAAAGATATCCAACGCATTGCAACCTCTCTGACACTCAAGGGGTTAAGGTTTGCTTACAAACTGCTGTACATGTTGAGTAAAATCTATTAAACAATAGAAGGAATCATTTGATATATATATATATATATATCCTTCTGCAGTATGAGCATATATATATGTGTGTATTATTGTCACTGTAGTCAAATATAAGTGTCAGCTTTTAAATTCAGCTCTGTTTTATTTACTTGTATAATTTTTATTTGGCTTTATTTTTACTATTAGTGGCTTCTGGGAATCTCAATCTAGTGAATAGAAGTTTAAAGCTGATGGTTATTTATGGTTCCACAGAGATGAGTCCTGAGTGGCTGCTTGGTATCACGTGATTCCAATAAACTTTGTTTTATGGCTTGAGAGTTGACAAGCTAAAATATAATTCCCACCATAAATTAGTTTAAGAGCATACAAGTGCAGATGCGTTTTGTTCCTGGATGTAGTAATAAGAAAAGTGTTAGAAAGGATCATTCTGCCTGGATCTCTTAGCATCGAGGCATTTCTGTCTGCTGGATCCACTTTACAAGAAGAAAAATAAAGTAAGTGACTCTCTATACAATCATAATATACAAGATTTCATTCCTGGGTCAGGTTACAAACTGCACTGCTTGCTATGAAATGTCACTTAGAACTACACAGTAGGAACCACAAGACTGCAAATAATGTGCATTTACCATACATCTCAGTTGTCGAATAACACAATTATATTTTGAACTCAGCTTTGCTTATCACGTGAACTTGAATGACTTCCAGAATCTTAGCAAATGATGTAGAAACATGTACTATTTATTAGTATTTTAATCATTGTTTTAAAATCGTTATACAATGTTTCTATATTGTATTTTATTGTTGTAAACTACACTATGCTTTAAATAAACAAATGGGCCATTTTCCTTTGACAGCAAATGAAACTTTAGTGCAGTAGCCATTCTAGGTATAACAATACTTTGTATTTTTGAGTGTCTGATCAAACAATGAATAATGATACATTTTTATTATAACAGGTTACAGGAAATGGAACATCAACTGCAGTAAGTTTTGTCTTTCTTTTCATTTTATCTTTTTATCCAGTTTTTACAAACTTATTTTTTTTTTCTACATATAAATTTCCAAAATACATACTTAAAATGGGGAAAATGTATTGTGCTACAGAAACTGAGGGATGTGTTCATAGAGATGACAACGATGCGATTGTGGAACAAAGTAACTGCACTTTAGGGGAAGAGTAACCATGACTAATGATTGAAATTGGGCTGTTAACCCTTTGAATACCAGAAATGTCTCCAACGCATTGCGTTGGAGACCTTTCTGGTATTCAAGGGGTTAACATCTTCATTTAGTTTAAGGAAAATTTGGGGAATTGTTATTTGTCATCCAAACTGAAATAGTTTTATTCACAATTAACCTTCTATATATTCATATACATGCCTTTGTATTGATTGTAATAAATACTGTATACTGTATGTATGTATGAATTGGTTTGATTACTGTTGAGTTTGCAAGTAAACATGGCTGGTTAATTACTGGTTATTTGATACATAGGAGGCATTCTTGACTTGTGATTAGGGGATATTTATTGGAAGGTGAAATGTGGAGTATAGGTAATTTAAGGTTAACGTCAGGGTTGTGTTGTTGTTGGACGTTTAACACATGAGTTTTTGGTCTGTTTACACTAAGGCAATGCCTTTACTGTATAGCGCCTCCCACAGAAGGATTGATGTTCATTTCTGTATTTCATAAGTCTATTGTGAATGCAAATGTATGAATGTTGGCTTACATTATTAAATTGCCTTCCTGTGTGCAATTATTGTGTTGTTTGTGACATGCTTAGAATAAACAACTCAACTTGATTTGTGTAATAGCAAATTAATGCTAGCTTCCTGTATGATCTAGCCATTCATCCCATATATAAACTTAATGCAATTATTTGGTTGCTTCTAACAAATTTTAAAATGTTAACCTTATGTGTATTTGAGGGCTTATATGATGCAAAAACATAAGTTCAAAAATGTGACCTAGTTTTATTACATAATAATTAGTTTTATATTTTATATATAAATTATTATCAAAACACAATGTTGAACTAATTCACAAATAATCATGTATTTAGTTACCAATCGAAATTTTATTTCTTGTCACTAAATTTAAAGATTATAATAAATATATAGTTATGTCTATCTGACATTAACTTTAGTGTAATAGTTTTAGCTAATGTTACACATTATATAAGCTTGTATTGTTGTGCTGTTGAGTAACTTTGTCATATAGTAGGGAGTTAATTGATCACTAGATTGTGAGTTTTGATGAACTTTATTATACAAAAGATGGTCTTAATTTATCATAAAACATTGAATATACTTTTTATGAACTAGGCCACAAAAAGAGGGAGAGATCAAAAGCATTTGAATGGGCAGTTGAGCAGGAGGTGAATATTTAACGTTCTTGTTCATCAATAACTCAGTGGCTTTGACCTGTCTGAGCAAGTCTTTCGATAAGGTGAAATGCAGGTCACATCGTCTATCGTCTATTTCATATGAAAAGGCACACACAAAACTCTTCTCTGAGTTTTCAACAAATGTTATAGTTATTTATATCCCAAAACAAATACATTTCATCCTCAGAAGTAATTTTAAAGGTTATTTTGCAACATGTACTTGTTTAAAGATTAACTTTAACAAAACTAAACCACCATAATGTTATTTAATAAAAAAAGTTATTTTAAAACAATTTCTTTTTTTTGTACTTAAAATATATTTTCGTTAACCCTTTAACGGAGATGTGAGATGTGTGAGCAACCTATTGCATTGCATAAGTTTCTGGTTAAGTCATTTGGTTAACTCATTATGCGTTAATCCTTTGAGTGTCAGATAGGTATCATACCTCTCTGGCGCTTAAAGGGTTACCAATAACCAGATTCTATGTAATTGAATGATATCTCTCCAGATTATTAAATAAACACTGATAATACAATATAAGAATATACAGATAAATTATTTAAAAGTTTGCCTCACGTTCCCACATGAATATTACCTTAGAGAAAGATGAAATAGTAAATACATTGAATGGTGCCCTTGTGAGATTGGGGATTTTTCTAGCAAGCTTTGGAGTAGAATACATCAGTTTAGCTCCTGGGTGAAGAACAATTCGTGAACTTTTGTACTCTACTGTGTGACTGTCTGCCACGTAAAAATAATGAAACTTTTGTGATATGTTTGCAAATGATTCCAATGACCTTTTGCCCTGGCCTTCACCATAAACGCTACCACACTAAAATCTGAATATAGTCCAAAGGTTGCCTTGTGAGGAGAACTTGGATTTAATATTCTTCCAGTACAGGACAAGTCACTCATTTAGAAGACTTTAATTCCAAGCTAAGTATTTCTTGCTTATGCGAATTAACATTGATTATATATTGATTATATTTGTTTTGTTTGTTTAGATTTTCTCTTGCCATATTTGAAAACTATTTAGTTTTATTATTTTTCCATACAGATATTTAACCCCAACACATCCTTAAGTAATGCTTTGGGAACCTCTTTAGCACCCAAGGGGTAAATTAACCATAAACAGCCATACGTGTGTCTTATGTTCTAGAATATTCCGTATTTATAATTAAAGCTGTGCTCAGTGCACTCTGGATATCATATGGCAATAGTTATTGCAATATATACATAATCAGCATTTTATATTATAAAAGTATTATATATTAATTTTGGGCAGCCATGTAATTTGTGATGTGTATACCAGTGTGCCTTATAATTTTCAGTAGTTATCTTTGTCTGTATAACTGTGACCAATCGATTTTAGATATTGTACGGCATTATTAATTGAAAGCTTTGCACCATCAGAACTTGTTCTATAATAATAGCACCTAATGTGACAAAACGATATAATACATTGTGGATTATATTATGATGTTTCATATTATCACTATATTCAAAATTGTGACCATTACAATGAAGTTATTGAGACTCATGTGGTAAGAGGATTTGGACCAGTTCTGGGGCAAACCACATGCACTACAGAAAACAGAAGACTTTTAGCTATTTGAATATAGTAATCTTATATCATGTAATGTAAGACAGCCATCAAATGTGTGAACTATATTGCAATATGTCTTATCTTCTTAGACAATACAATATTTAGAGTTACAGATGTGACAAGCACAAGCTAGCTACTATATGGAAATGTTAATTGAATATGAATATATATATATTCAGTATGATATTAATAATATAATATACTATGCATTGCTATTTAATGTAAGACAATCATCTAATGTTAGATTTGGATGCTGGTGTGTCTTATACCATTAGAATATATAATATTTAGATTAACAGCTCTGAACAATGCAACTGAGACCTCGTTAGCATTCAAGCAGTTTAAAATAACATCTAAATGGGGGACAATATTGGGATAGCTATGTGTACCATACAGTGAAGATGATTTGCTCCAGAATTGCTTATCATTGTAGCAAAATTAAGTGAAATATGCATAATCAGTAAGTATTATATAATATCATGTAAGGGCTTAATCAATGTGAATGAGCCAACTAATGTGTGATATGAGTTGTGATGGGTCTTATATTCTAAGAATATAAAAAATGTACAATTATAGAAATACAATGTATATCTTGTATAGCAATATTAGCTGGACGTTAAACACCACTAGTGTGATATATAATAGTATGTACTGTGTTAATTAGTGTAAGACAGTCACCTAATGTGTGATTTGTATTCTGGAGCCTCTTATTTTCGTAGAATATACTATATTTTGATATACAGGTGTGACAAATACAATCTAGATAGTGTAAGGCTATATTGATCCCTTAACCCTTTAATTGCCAGAGGTGTAAAGCGTACCATACCCTCTGGCACTCAAGGGGTTCAGGACCAGAGGCGTGCACAAAACAATGCTTGGCAATGCGTTGCGCACCCATATGGCCCATAAATGGTTAATTGAAAGCCATATATAATCAGTGTGTTATATATAATAATATCTAAGATGTTAATGAATGCGATACAGCCATTTAATGTGTGATGTGTATTCTGCTGTGTCATATCCTTGGAATATACACATTTTAGATTAACAGCTCTGACCTGTACAATCTAAAAAATGTATAGCAATATTAACTGAATGATATGCACAATCAGTATGTGTTATGTAATAGCTTTTTATTACGTGCCAAGTGATGTAATAATCTAGCGCTTGTTTGAACACACTGAGGCTACTAAGATGAACAATTCTGGGGCATACCTAACAGCCACATGGGGATCAATTGCAAATGTCCCTGATTCCCATCCATGTAAATTGGGCTTTCACACACTGAATGTTAGATATGTTTCCAACGCCTTAATTAGCAGTCCCTTGGAGACCTCACTAATATCTCAGGGGTTTAATTTCCCATTAAGATGAATGGAAATTAGGGGGATTTTTACTTCTCTCCCATAGTGCAGTTGTTTGCCCCAGAATGATTCCAGTTTCTCTGAGTGAAACAGCATCACTCTACTGGTGTAGTGAGCAGAACTCTAGCAATCCTGGGGCATCCCAACTGCATCACATGAGCACATAAATATCCCAATTGATTCAATGAGTCTAAGCAATGCGTTGGAGAGCTTGCTAGCCATCAATGCGTTAAAAGCCAAACTAAATCAATGGGAATTTGGTGATGTTTTAATTTCACCTGTAGTGTAGTTGGCTTGCTTGAGAATTGATCCAGTGCTCCAAGGTACAGAGCCTCTTTGTGAAAGAAAATGCCTCACTGTGACCTCTATAGCAGTGATGGAGGTTATTTGGTACCTCTGTTTCTTATATCTATTCAGAAAACCAGTTAGGTTGCATGCTTCTTTCTTTAAAGCAAAATCACATTTTTTAAATCAGAAAAAAAAACTGATACCAGTTATTTTAATAAGAAGTACATGCAGATTTGTCAGTTGTCTTTGGCATGTCTGGATTTATTTAAGCATGCAAGTTGATATTACATATAATTCCATCACTGCATAAAGGGAGATGCCATTATTAATAAAATCAGGTCCTTTTTTGGACGATAAATGTTTTTTTATCACTTTTAAGCATTTTTTTTTTGTAAATCTCGTTTGAGGGAAGTTGGGATTATTGGGGACAATACTGACCCAAAGCTTTTTGATGGACAGATACAAAGATTGTAATTACGTTGTCTATATGTACCCTGTAGAACCGAATTTGTGTGGTGTTCACATAGTCACAGATTCGATTCTAGGGGAATATATGGTCGATGCAAAAACTTCGATATCAGCAACCTAGAAAATATTATATGGGGATGTTCTTCTTAGGATTAAAGATATAGCACTCTTGATACAACATAGATACCCTGATGTACTTAGATGATCTGTATTAATCCTGGAGCAAGCCACCAGTGCAGTAGAGGGGAAATAATAATTCTTTATTGAGTGTAACTGTAACCCCTTCAATGCTAGGAAGGTATCCATCGCATTGCTTCGCAATGCATTGGAGACATTTCTAGCATTAAAGAGGTTAAACGTCCCATTTAATTCAATGTGAATTTGTTAATGCCCCCTAATATGCAGCTGGCTTACAGTAGGCTGACACCAGATCTTGGTATTTCATCCTCATAATGCTACAATGTTAATCTCCTTGAATGAGTAATCCAATATTTCAGTGTAATCGATTGGAACGTGCTATATTGTATCTAGAATTCTATGGTGCTGAACTATAACATGATTGTCATATGTCTCATGGAATTGGGGCTCCTACATTCAACTGAGTTCATAACTTCTGCATATCTGCTCATAACAGTGTTCCTATGTCTAGTTGGGATGGGGCATAATCTGGATTTTAAGCACCACATTTTCTGTTGAATTGGAAATATGAACCTGCAAAGCCATTCAAGACAGACTGATTTATGCTGATATCATTATAAATTTGATATTACCATAATTTTCATAAAATATTTTTTCATAAAATATAAACTGATGGTGTATTTAGTACATGCATGTGTACTGTTGTCTTGAATTATTTCTCACTTAAGCATGTGAAATGTGAACTAGGAGTTACTGATTGCCTAATTTTTTCGACCTGACTAGATTCTAGTAACTTTTGGATGACCTCTGAAAGACAAAGCCAAGACAGATCTTTTGTACATATTATGGTTCCCCTGATGTTCCCCTGACAATTTTTGCTTTCATTCTCTTTACAATGGATTTAAATAATACTTAAAGGCTCTTTCTAAGCAAGAAGTACACCAAATTGTAGTTAAAGTCAAACACAAAATCAAGATTTGCAGAGCAAAAAGGTTATTACAATCCAATTGCTTCTAAATCCATGATTGTCTTGGTGATTACTAGAAGATATTTTATTTGCTCAGGAAAAGTGTAAATAAGAGGGAAAGGGGTTGGATGTGTTCATAATGATCCAATTAAATCAATATTATTTTGTTATTTTGTGAAAATTATGAGGTACAATTAAATCCAGTGATACACTTTCTGGTCTCTGATTGGCTGGCGTAGTCACGTGGCCAACTAACTTTATTCAGTTGACAGCAAGTAGGAGGGCTTTATGGAGGCTGAAAAAAAGACAACACGAGAAAAATTAGTATTTTCTATCCTCAGAAATTAATGGCCATGAGTTCGTACATGGTAAACTCTAAGTATGTGGATCCTAAATTTCCTCCTTGTGAGGAATATTTACAAAATAGCTACCTAGCAGAGCAGGGCTCTGATTTCTACAGCTCCCCGCAGGGCTCTGACTATCAGCACCAGGGAATCTACTCCCGGCCAAACTACAGCGAAGACTCCTTCAGTTGTAGCCATGCCCAGGGCTCTGCATTGCAGCCCCGGGGTCATGGGCAGGAGCCAACCGGCCCACAGGACCCATTCCCCGCTCCTGACAACCACTGTCCAGCAGCAGCTCCGATCTCCAGCTCAAGACCATGCAGTCAACAACAGCACCCCAAAAATGGGAGCCTAGTTAAGCAACCAGCCATAGTGTACCCCTGGATGAAAAAAGTCCATGTCAACTCAGGTAAGGACCAACTTCTTCTAATTCTGCCTGTATTGGGAACTGGGGAAGCTGCTGAAAATATTATTTATGGGCTTTTAAACTAAGGAAGCCATTACACTCATCATAAATTTTTATGGTTGAGGGAATAGGCCGTTGGCCATGTGGCTTTGTTTTTCCTTGATGCAGTAGTAAACTCCATCTTCAAATGTGTGCATGCAAGTAAAATATATACATACGTATTGGGAAGACTTGGTGCATCATCCTAGTGTGATTTTCTAATGTGCATGCAAACCTCATTGCAAGGTCATATCTGATAAAGCTCTATATGTTTTTTTTCTCCAGTCAACCCAAATTACACCGGAGGAGAACCCAAACGATCCAGGACTGCTTACACTAGGCAGCAAGTGCTGGAACTGGAAAAAGAATTTCATTTTAACAGGTATTTGACTCGACGCCGTAGGATAGAGATAGCCCATAGCTTGTGCCTGTCTGAAAGGCAGATCAAAATCTGGTTCCAGAACAGAAGAATGAAATGGAAGAAAGACCACAAACTGCCCAACACCAAAGGCAGATCTTCATCTGGTTCTTCTCAACACATACAAACTATTTCCAAGGACCATCAGACTGATCTGACCTCTTTATAGGAAACATTGCGTTTTTTTTATATCTGCCTTTTTATGACTTCCACCTCCTTCCAAACTGTCTCACAGAAAGCAAACGGGACTCAGGCAGGAACTGCAAGAAAAGCAAAAAATAGCCCCGGACTGTCACCTCATTCCTTAGGTACTGTTGTGTAAAGGATCTCCATTCTACCATTGGACTGTATTGCTTAATGGCACAAGCAACAATAATTCATTCATAAGGAACAGACATTTCGAGAATGTATCTGAAAGCATCTGACATAGAATATTTTGGACACAAGAAAAATATAAAAATATTTTTTATTTCACCAGTGAAGATTCCACACAGATCTGTTGAAATATGTCTTAGGTGCTTCTAAATCAGTATGTATTTTCCTTTGCGTTGTACAGGACAGTATTGGGTTAACAAGGAAATGCAGAGCAAGATAGCAGTTTCTTTAAACATTAAATGTGGAGACCATATGGACGTCTCTCTTCTGATTTGGTTTCTCTTTGTTTCCTTCAATATTAATCACACTATACCAAAATCATAAGAAATATTATTAAATAAACGGGTTATTTTTATTTGAAAAGTGCATTCACATATTTATTTAAAATGAAAATATCTAGCAAACAAAAACATTCCAAAGCCAAATATATAAGAAGTTTAAACGATTTTTTTTTCTAATTTACTATTACAAGGAATTGAAAATTGCAAGCACTGCAGTTGTAAGAGTACATATTTATAACTTATCCATATTTTACCATTAGGAGCAACACTAATTATTAAGTAGTTTTGTACATGTGTACTCATTTTTTTATGTTAGAAAATGTCATTATGTTTATTAAGAAAATAAAGGAAAAAGTGTGATATTATATAAGGAATTTGCCCACAAGAAAATCCTAAAAAGCAAGATGTACATTTTAATGTATTTTTTTTTCATTTTTCGTAATAATTGTTCACATATATAATTTTATTAATGGTTTAAATATTATATGGTAGCGTAAGTCTTCCAAAAAATACGGGAACAAAATGTTCCCACGAAAATGATCGTTGTAAGATATTTATCCTTCAGGCAAAAAAATGTATTTTTAATCTACCCATTCAGGTAACACATTATGTGAAAAATGATACAAATATTTTAAGGATTATCAAATATGCCGTTGTATAACAAAAATCCAATTCAGAGCAATAGCAAAGGTGACGGCAGATACATTTAAATGTTGGCACAATATCTGTTTTCCTTAAATGTGATTTATCAAAATAAAAAATGAACATTCTGTAAGAATTTGCTCAATTTGTATTTGATTTCGTTTATTAATATATATATATATATATATATATAAAATATACAATACAGGAGGATTTGCACCATTAAAAACCCAGATTTATAGACAAAGGTATAAACATGCAATCCTGTAGAGGCAATGGACGATATTTAGTTCTCCATTGGGTTAAATGGGTTAAAAGCCACATTACAGTCAGTGTGAATGTGTATTTGTTACATATTGAGACTGATGTACTAAAGGGGACTGTAGTAATTCTAGGAATGAAAGTCCCCGAATCCCCATTTTTTTGGGGAAAAAAGGTTTCAAGCCCTTGAATGCTAAAGACGAAGGCGAAGCAATGCGTTGGAGACTTCTTTGGCATTCAAAGGGTTAAAAGCCATATCTGAATCAATGGGGTTGTTTGAGGGAATGGGAATGTTTTTACTCCAGTAAATTATTAGTAAATCAGCATCATTATATGAAGCAGTTGCTTTGCTCAAAACTTGCTCCTTAACCATACACTCTATTTTAATCATAGATCAATGGCCCAACACAATTTACTATGATACAAACAACACTACATATAAAATCTGTAGGATATATGGGTGCATATTCATATAGCCCAGGGCAATAGATCAATTGCCTAATCTTAAACTATGTCATTGGTGATAGAACAGGCTCTGTCTTTTGTCCTGTCTTGGGGCAGGTTTGCTGTTCTCAAGCTGCAGATAGCTCCTAGTCGCCTGTGCTTAAAAACTGGTATTAAAGATGGCTACGCCTGTATTCATTGTAGCATTGTGTATATGACAAAAAGGCCAGTTCATGTAGAGCCAAGATGTCTTTTTGTGAAGCCTCCACGTTGAGAAGTTGAAAAGGTATTTTACTGAAGTTCGGCCAAACTGCAGAAACAGGTTCATCTAGAGGACAAATTTTCTATTCGATTAACTAGCTGTATTTCAGCCGGGAGTGCTGACCTCTAAACCCTTGACCCCTTGGACCTTAACTCCCTTATTTTAGACATAGGAGCCTTTTAGATTTGGTATTTGTAAAAAGCCTTCTATGTACACGTTTTAAAATGGATGCAATTAAGCACAGCACACCAGGTATGGCACAAAGGAATACAGTAGCAGAACAGCCAGTTCTTACACATATTCTGTTTGGAGTCAGAGAGTCTCATATTAAGAACTGAATCCGTATTTATGTAGCCCATCTTTACTTTTATTTCATCTAATTGTATTAAAATATACAGGGACCCTAACAAAGAGGAGAAAACAGGATGTTGATCATAAATCTTCCCGAATTGCAGACCCAGAAAGGAAGCATTGTACTGTGTGATAGTATTACAGTATGACAACAGAATGATTTAAACAGACACACAACAACACCAACATATTCACCCATCTCACATAAATGTCCCTCTCTATAAACTAATTGTAGTGCCACTGAATTCCAATTTGCTTATGAGTATCCGTATGAAATGAAAGGGGAGGAGATATGATTTGTTTAGATGCATTGTTGTGGATTTTCATTTTGGAGAGCCTTCCTACATTTGTGCAAACATACACAAATATGTCTGTGGTGTGTTTTTCTATCTATCCATCTATCTATCTATCTATCTATCTATCTATCTATCTATCTATCTATCTATCTCTCTATCTGTCTGTCTGTATATATATATATATATATATATATATATATTTACATAGGAGACAGCTACACACATACATATACACATACATACACCAATACGTTTGTACCGATATACGTACGTGTGTATATACATGCCCACAATATGTCTGTGTGTATGGATGTACTCATAAATACTTGAGTATGTGTGTTACCTGTGTGTGTGCTTGTCTATACACACACGTTTTTATGTATAAGTGACTGTGTGTTATTTGGGGTATACAGACAGACACACAACATACTGAAGCTGATGCAGAAATGGAATTATACTGGCGTAAATGGGGCCAACAAGTCCAGATCTCCACTGATTTAAATGTGTTTTTTTAATGACCATTGGCTTTAATGGAGCATTTGAATCAATGTTCATACTTTATTCCCTGCGGTGCAGTTGGTTACCCCGGAGTTTCTGCACTTTTTTTACTACATCAAACTCACTGATTTTTTTAAGTAACATTGACAAGAAAATTATTATTTATGCTCTTTGTTGCCTGCAGTTTATATGTATGTTCTTTGTGTCACTGAATTAATAAACGGTATGAGATGAAGCTTTGTATGGTGTGATTGGCATTGTGCTGTTCTAGAGCACCCTGTGTTACTGTTACATGTGTACTCAGAGGGTATAGTGACAATATATGCATTGTTACTTTTACTAGATCTTTAGTGATCGGGGATGGAGCTGATGTCTACAATACAAATGTTACAATCAATTTCAGCCACGGGATCATTACGCAAGATGTATTTTCAGAGGTTGTTAAACTGAAATATTTAATAAATAAAAAATAGTGTAACTATTCACCAATAAACCTATTATATTAGATTGATTTGTTTAACGGTTGGAAATAAGCCTTTGGTAAGTTTGATAGAGGTGTGTGTGTGTGTGTGGGGGGGGGGGGGATTGGTGCTAGTAGTGTGCATGGGGGATTGGTGCTAGGGTGTTTGTTGGGGGGATTGAAGGTAGAGGTGAGTGTATTGGGGGATTGGTGCTAGTGCTGTGTGTAGGTGAAAAATTAGTGCTAGAGGTTTGGGGGATTGGTGCTAGTAGCGCGTGTACTGGAATGGGAGATTAGTGCTAGATGTGTGTGGTGGGGGGTTGCTGCTAGTGGTATATGTGTATGTGGGGAATTGGTGATAGAGGTGAGTGTATTGGGAGTGTATTGGGGGATTGGTGCTTGTGCAGTGTGTATATGTGTATGTATATATGTATGTATATCTGTATTTCTGTGGCGCCACACAGTGTACGCAGCGCCTTACAAAAGACGTATGTTACAATAAATAAGAGGGGATAAAATAAGTGCCACATTCATAGAAACAATAGTAGAGAGGTCCCTGCCCTAAGGATCTTACAGTCTAAAGAGTATATTAGGAGTGTATTGGGGAATTGGTACTAGTGCTGTGTGTAGGTGATTAATTGGGGCCTGAGTTTGGGGGATTGGTGCTAGTAGCGAGTGTACGGGCATGGGATATGAGTGCTAGTACTGTGTGGAAATGACTGGTGATAGTGTTTGAGTATGTGGTGAATTGGCGATAAGGGCCACTGTATTTGGGGGATTGTTTCTAGTGGTGTGGAGGATTGGTGCTAGTGGTGTGGGGAGTGCTAGTGTAGCGTGGGGGATTGGTGCGAGTGGTGTGTCTATGTGGGGGATTGCTGCTAGAGGTGATTATATTGTGGGTGATTGGTGCTAGGTGTGTATGTAGGGAACTGGGGATAGAGGTGAGTGTATTATGAGATTGGTGCTAGAGGTGTGTAGTGGGGAACTGGGGATAGAGGTGAGTGTATTATGAGATTGGTGCTAGAGGTGTGTAGTGGGGAACTGGGGATAGAGGTGAGTGTATTATGAGATTGGTGCTAGAGGTGTGTAGTGGGGAACTGGGGATATAGGTGAGTGTGTTGTAGGATGGGGCGTATGCGGAGAACTGGTACTAGTGGTAGGTGTGTGGGGAATTGGTGTTGGGTGTTTGTGTGGGGGTTCGTGTTAGTAGTGTGCATATGTGGGGAATTGGTGCTAGTGGTGTGTGTTTGTGTGTGAGGATGGATTGGTTCTAGTGGCGTATATGTGTGTGTGTGTGTGTGTGTGTGTGTGTGTGTGTGTGTATGTGTATGTGGGGAATTGATGCTAGTGGTGTGTGTATGGGGGGATTCGTGTTAGTGGTGTGTGTGTATGTGTGTATTATGTGGGGAACTGGTGTTAATGGTGTGTGTGTGTGTTTGTGTGTGTATGTGGAAAATTGGTGCTAGTGCTGTGTGTATGTGAGGAATAGGTGCTAATAGTGTGTGTATGTGGGGAATTGATGCTAGTGGCATGGCTATGGGGACATTTGTGCTAGTAGTGTGTATGTGAACATTGTTGTTGTAGTTTTGTGTTTGTGTGAGTTGTTAGCCTTTCATGTGTTCTATGGTAGTGTGTGTGTGTGTGTGTGTGTGTGTGTGTGTGTGTGTGTGTGTTTGAATGTGATAGGGATGTGCTATCCATGTTTATATATCTATATGTGATTTTCTACAGGTGTGCAGTTGCTTGTGCTTTGTTAATGGTATTGTGTATTTGTATCTGAGTAGCTTGAAAGTACTCTTTGTGTGTATGATTTGTTAGTGCTTGTATGTGTGATTTGTTAGTGCTTGTGTGTGTGATTTGTTAGTGGTTGTGTGTGTGCGTGTTTGAGTGTACATGCATGCCTGTTTCTTTGTGGTGTAATAGTGATGTGGGAGACATTTGCCAGTGGTGCTTGTTGATTTGTGTATATGTTTGTGATTTGGTAGTGAATTTTTGTGTATCGTTTGCAAGTGTTGTTAGTGTGTGTGTGTGTGTGTGTGGCTTGATGATGTAGGTAATAGGTATGTGTATGTGATTTAGTAGTGTGTTGTGTTTGTGTGTGTAATCTGCTTGCTTCTTCTTTTGGTGATTGTGTATTATTTCTAGTGGTTTGTTAGTAGTTTATGGGATTTCTAGTGTTTTGTGTTTTTGTGGGTAGTATGGAACTGGTTCATGTGTGTGTGTTTCATGTGGTTGGTAGTGGTGTTTTTATGTGTGCATGTATATGTGTGTGTGTGTGTATGCCAGTGCGTTTGTGGGTGTATGCCAGTGTGTTTGTGGGTGTATGCCAGAATGTGTATTTCTGTGTGCTTTGATATTGGGGTGTTTCTGTGTGGTTTGAGAGTGGTGTGTGCATGCATGTGATTTTCCAGTGGTGTTATCTGTGTGTATATGTGATGTGGTTTGGTAGTTGTTTGTGTGCATTATTTGACAGTGTTGTTTGTCTGTGTAGTTTGGTGGTGGTGGAGGTGGTAGTATGTGTGTGTGTGTGTGTGTGTGTGTGTGTGGTGTGTGTGTGGTGTTTGTGGTGTGTGTGGTGTGTGGTGTGTGTGTGTGGTGTATGTGTGTGTGAGCTTCTTGTGATTTTTATTTGTATGTGTAATTTGGTAGGGATGATTCTCTGTGTGTGTCTGTGAGATGTGTTAGTGTGTCTTGTGTATAATTTTGTTCTATTTTGTGTGTATTGGTGGATTCTTGGCCCCATGATTTTCGAAATATGATACCCATAACCATAGCACACTGTAATAAAATACATAACTCAACAGTAACATGTATATTATTTGTGTTGAAGTGTCTATCTATCTATCTATCTATCTATCTATCTATCTATCTATCTATCTATCTATCTGTCTATCTATCTGTCTATCTATCTATCCAGTCTTCGTGTGCTTGGTCAGAAATGTTAAACCACGTTTGTGAAAACTTGTATTTTCAGTATATATTATGAGAGGAGCAGAAATGGCTTTGTGCTGTCTAATGGCTCCTCCTCTGCTACTAACAATACATCAATAAAATTCTGTGTATTATATCACCACTAGTCGTTAAGAAAAGAATGAAGGGAAGGCTGAGTCAATAGCAAACAGCTCCCACTGTACAGTACAGTAAATCAGGATCTTTCAATGCAGAACCTCAGAGCTTTCCCAGCCATCTTGTGAGGCTTTTTCATTGATTTTGTAAACATAGAGGCAGCACTGGGTCCTCTAGAAATGTTCCTAACATGTACAATATCAAAGTGGATTGAAGATGCCAAGAATAGGTTTCTTCAAGTCCTGACCCACGTGATCTACGAAATAATTAATTCAGCACGTCCCTTAAGAAACACAGCGTCGTCATTAATTTGCCAAGCAAAGGACTCTATCAGACTTGAAAACTGAAGAGATCCCAAGAATATTATATACAAAGAGAGCAGTCTGTATACTCTGCACTCCTACTATCTCTTTGATAGCAGAAGAAAAGAGATCTTTTGGTAGGTATACCTTATTTTTTATTTCTTGGTTATATAATTCTAATTGAACTTAGCTGTCATGTGTGTGATGAATAGGAGTGCTTCCTTGTTGCTGCATTCAGAAGTTGGCATAGGCTGATTTAGTGACCTTTGTTTCAGAAAGCTTTGGTTTATAAGAAAAATTACAATGATGTATGCAACTGTTCCCTGATTTCTGCTTGGGGATAGTGGCAGTAGGAAAAGGGATTCAAAGGGTTTAGTTAGATTTGTATGCTGCTTGGAAAGGCTCAGATTTAGTGGATGCTTTGGATATCTGGAGAACAATACTGACTGTCAGGGCATCTGCTGCCTATTCTTACACCATTGAGAAAGGGCCCTTCACTGCTCTTCAGTCTAGGGTCGTAAATTTTAGCCTTGCGTCATAATAGAAAAGGACTATAAAATTCAGTTGAAATGTTACCCAAGGCAAGCGTTAACAAACACATAATGATTTCCGAGTGTGCTTTTAACTCTGTGGTAGTCATTACTATTACACTTAAAATGGATAATTTTTCACTGGACATAACCATTCATTGCCATAATTTGGGGCAATCTATAACAGTAAATGGATAGGTACTGATTTGTCTATTTATCCCAACAGAGAAGGAGAGACAGGATTGATATCAATATAAATATACCTGCATTTTTACACACATTTAGATGTCACTGAACAAAAGCAATTTCACGTTTCTTTGTACATTATTTTTATATATTTTTTGCATCATTGCGCATGAGGACTGAACAACACGCTTTTTTTTTCATTATATTTTAATACTTATTTTTACAAAAGAAACAAAGATATTAACCCTTTAAGGACACGTTACACACCATTGTGGTCCATAAGGGGTTATGGTATCATATAATGATATAGAAGGATACCACTATTATATTTGTAAGCATACTCAATCATTAGGATGTTTGTTCATAAAAAAGTACAATGTTTCATCCACAGAAAAAGGTGTAGATGTCTGCTTCTCATCTGGTACCGTTTTCCCTAGAAGTCTGAAATGATAATAATTTAACTCTTTGGGTGTCAGAGGGATACGCAACGCATTGCAGAGCAATGCGTTGCTTACCCCTCTGGCACTCAAATGGTTCATATACATATTTTTAAAAAATGGCAAATGGTACTAAACAAAAATATTTATAAACGGTGGCTATAATAACATTTATTTCCTAGATGGAGCATTGGCCGTTTTATCAGTTGACAATGGCCCAAGTTGTTGTTATAAATCATTGTAAGTAATTCCTGAAAGGGTGCTGGACTGCTGGGGGCCGGCCGATGACTGTAAATCTCTCAGTTTTATTGCTCCATGAACATATGCTGCGGTTGAGCTGGTGTGATATCCTTTGGTTAAGGCAAATTCCACTGAAGTTACATTCTCAGGATCTGGAGAGAAAAAACATCAGTTTGTTGTAATTTTACTGGAAGCTGCGTTTTGTACCCAGTTGCATGTGATTCTAGTATATTCTGTACACAGTAAAATTATATAATTGATTGGTTAATTATTTATCTCTAATGTAGCAATATTCAATCTAAACTGCAATATAAACAGAGTTCCATATAATAGTCAGTGATAATATATATCTATATCTATATAGATGGAGATAGATAGAGATACATATTGCGTATATATATATATATATATATATATATATATATATATATATATATATATATATATATATGTGTGTGTGTGTTCTGTATATATATACATATATATATATATACACACACATTTATATATATGTGTGTGTGTATATATATATATATATATATATATATATATATATACAGAACACACACACATATATATATATATATATATATATATATATATATATATATGTATGCACATACATATGCATAAATACATAAATCATAGAGCTTTATTCAAAATGTCTTGATGTCTCGGTTTTAGAATGTTTACATGTAGACAGATACACACACACACATTTGTGTATATATATATATATATATATATATATATATATATATATATATATATGCACGATTAAGATTCGGGCAAACACATGAATGCAAACGAAATGTCATTAGAATTATTTTATTGCTCCTTTGTAGAAGGACACACTTGTGTAATCTCTCTCTCTCTAGATAGATAGATAGATAGATAGATAGATAGATAGATAGATAGATAGATAGATATAGATATTTATATATTCACAATTAAGCAATTTAGAAATTTAGATCATCAGTTGCATTGATGGACGGTGACTCTCTGTGGATGCATTCCATGTAGATCACTGTTTCATTGTTCCTCTCATGCAGTGCCAGTAAATGCCTAGTTGCAGAGAAATGTTAGTGGATTATTTAGGATTTGTGAGAGGGATCAGGATCCTGTGCAAGAAGGAGCAGAATGTATTATTTCCTAGAGAGATGGTAAAACATGAAAAATAAAGAAAGAAATAATCCAGTACTAATCCTCAAGATTTAACATCTAGAATAAAAACTAATTCAGAGCAGTTGGTTGAGATTTGGTAAAATCTCAAAAAATGTATGTAATATGTTTCATATACATGAATCTGGTTTGGTTAAACTGCAAATGTTGGAAAGGTATTTCCAGAAACCATGAAATGGCATGGTGTAATGTGAGGACGATCAGAATGTAATGGGTGTTGTTTGGTGCTATGAAAGGGATACCAAAATTGGAAGGAAATGACATTTGGGCTTGGTCGGAAGTATATAGGTAAAACAGATGCTGAAATTGTACCATGGTATATGGATCACGTGAACAAATATGTTTAAATTGTAAGGCAGTGCCTATATGTCTGATTATAAAGGCACTTTACTTAAATCACAAGCCAAACTTGGAAATGGGGCTTCATTACACCAGCAGTGGATCTCTTATTTTAATTTAGCCAAGATGGTGGTAAATAGTTGATTAAAAAAATTAGAAGTTCATTGCCCTGACTTTATTGGTAGGTGAGTCTTAGCTAGTCCTCATTCTACCGGGAATACTGTGTTCTACTAAGTGTCTGCAAAACCGCAAGAACAGGGTTAGGCAGATTGGTCCTCAGACAAAGGGACAAGTCTAGATCCAGCTCACAAAGCTATTGAGACTGACTGAAGAGCCAGGTTTATGATAAATTGATATACAGGTAAGATTTTGCATGACAAACTGATCCCTTTGAACGTACAATTGTTTAGGGCTTGTATCAAGGTATCATAGAAAGATTTATTGTATTATTTCAGCATTTTATTCATGTGGATATTTTATAAATGTCAAGTCACAAATGATTAACCCATCGAATGCTAGTGGAAAATCATTTGGATACAAAGCGATATTTTGTTTTATGAGTGTAAAAGTGTAAATGTGTATTTATTTTCTATCAGATTGTCATTTGATTGCCTTTTACCTTTATAAAATCAATTCAAATAACAAATACGGAATACTGTTCTGGGGAAAAAAATGAAAGAAATACTTCTTTGTCCTCTGTCAAAGTAAGATTGAGGATCGCATTAATAGCGTGTCTTGGGCTACTGGGCATGGAACAGGCGAGCTGATTTATGCATATTTAACCTTGTAATGACCACAGGGATGTGTAACGCATTGCAAAGCAATTAGATGCACAGTAATCTGGGCATTAACCCTTTGAGTGCCAGAGAGGTACGCAAAGCAATGCGTTGCATACCCCTCTGGCACTCAAAGGGTTAAAGGGTTGAAAATGATTTAATGATCTGCAAGTTTTATAAGATATCCTACAAATACAACCATATGATATGTTTTATTTCTTCGTTTTTCCCTGATTTTCTTGTAGTCTAGCTGTATATATATATATATATATATATATGTGTGTGTGTGTGTGTGTGTGTATAACATATTATAAGCAGTATAGTATGTGACTGCACGTTCTTTGGGCTTATGATTTGAATGTATTAGATTTAGAAGGATCATTAGTGATACCCCTGTTCCATACATCAATCTAGCACAGTGGTACCGGGGTAGTAAGGAACCGGAGTCATTCCTTGGTAAACCAACTGACCAATAGTGGGCATATTCCAATTGATTTATATTTTTGTAACCTCCTGAAGACTAAAGAGGTCTCCCACTAAGTCAATGGGAATTTTAAAATGGTTATTTTTTCCTTTGATGAAGTTAGTTTGTGGTAGGATTGCTTTGTTGCCCATAGTACATTATGTTCAGTGCAGTCACACTCTAGAAAACAATGAAAACAACAACACGCAAGGCGTTTATTGCACACTGGGCACATTAGGTACCAAAGGAAAAACTCTGTAGGTCACATTTTTGTGCCGGGTCTACATTTGCTTTATTGTAGCCTTACCTGGGTGCACAATTTGATGTTTATGCCTTGTATTTGTTTCAATATTAAATATATATTATTGTAACCCTTTGAATACATGTGGGGTGCATCTGCGATGTTTTGCACAGTCTGGCCCTCGCTGATCTTACACATTTACACAATAAGGAGTTTTTTACAGCTAGTTATAGATATGGGGTGATAAAACACACTTGGTAATGGGCCGTTAACCCTTTTAGTGGCAGCGGGGTAGGCAGCGCATTGCTAAGCAATGCCTTGTGAACCCCTCTGGCACTCAATTGGTTAATTCTTGGGAATCAGTCTATCTATCCATCTATCTTCCTATGTAGTTTTGTTGTTCTCTCTCTCTCTCTCTCTCTCTCTAGGTATGTATATATTTTACACACACACACACACACACACACACAAAGATGTAGCTGGATAGATAGATAGATAGATAGATAGATAGATAGATAGATAGATAGATAGATAGATAAACACACATACATATATGAGTGTGCGTGTATATATAATATACATATGTATGTTTATTATCTATCTATCTATCTATCTATCTATCTATCTATCTATCTATCTATCTAACTATCTATCTATCCATCTACATCTTTCCCCCAAACCATTGGGAATATGGCTGTCAGATTTGCGCCACAGACATGTATCAATCTATAACTGCCACGTTCCTCCTTGTTACAAAGATTCATATATAACCAGGCTTCCATTCCTACATGTTTCCAAGGGAAGCTCAGTACAAATCCTATTTTCAGTGCAGGCCTCCGATCGGCCATTTTCTTGGTTAGATGATTAAGGCAACATTCAGGAAGACATGAGGTGCAATTCTGAAGTGGTGTAACTGCACCATAGGATACAAGATGTTTCTTGCGTAGGAGACCTCTCTAGCATTCAAGGAGTTAAATGTCTACTTTAAAACAATGGGAAGTTGGGAGATATTTACTTGTTTTCAAGGTGCTGTTGATTTGTTCTAGAACTACACTGCTTAAGCTTAGTAAATACAGCTCATTAGAACAGCCTTAGACGTCCCATGTGCTAATATCATGAACCGTGTATTGGTACAATATATGTAATCTTCCTTTTTCCATTTTCATCATCAGTGGCCATCTCAAAGGTTTGCCTTCAAGCTTATACCAGTTTAACTAACTTAAATGTAATTGCATTACAGCAAACAGCATCTCATTTGAGTCTAAGAGCGATCCAAACACACCTTCCATGTTTATACAGTAGTATTCAAAATAATGAACACAAAACTTTTTAACTTTAATAACATTTTAGAATTATTTTGTCAGTTAAATTCCATATATGACTCATTTTTCTACCACAAATACCCCAAAGTGATAGGAATGAAATCGAAAGACCCCATTAATAATTAAACGTAAACAAATAGATTAATAGGAAATGCCATATTTCACATTGAGGTTACATTTGGTCACAGTATTCAGTGGTTGGGATATAAGAACAATATAACAATACATTTGCGTTCACAGTTACGCCTGTTAACATTCTTACCGTGGCAGCAGATTGCTTAACTGTATCATGGTCACCTCTTAATGTATGTATATACAGTAACGATTTCTATTTCTCATCTGGTTTCAATTAGTAACTATACTTCGAATCTAGGTTAAAAAAATAAGCTGTAAATTGACGCACGCCCACGTGAATTGCGAATATATTATATAAGATGATATTGGACTGGTCCTTTTCTTGGCGCATTGTAGAAAGGAGCTGCTATACTTCACTTACCCCTTCCTATGCTCCAGTTTATGGCAGAAATCTGGGAAATGCTTCATAATGGCGGCTTTGGGGTTGTAATAATAATGAGGATTTGTTGGAAAGTTGTTAGTTCACTTCTGTTGGGAGCTACTGGATACTGTGCTGTTGGTTGTTCATTAAGTGGTGAGTTATTGCAATACAAGCCAAAGGTCATTGGGAAGGCTTATGGTAGCTAGATATTGTCTCATATAATGGCCTAGCTGGTCTTTGTGTGAGGCTCATTGGCACAGTTAGTGTTTTTACCACTACTTAGTCAACGAATTTCTTACTGAATGTAGACAATGTTGCAGGACTAATTTAGTAAACTATTAACGATTTCCCTATGTATCCTCTGCTGTGAGAATGTTGTGTGATTTAAGCGTGTTAAATATATGTATCTAAGTTGTGTGTCATAAATATTTCACGTTACCCCTTGGATGCTAGAGGGTACTCCATCGCATTGATATCTAAGGGGTTAAGTGAACGCATATCATGCTTTTTCAACATTATGTATAGAATGTCGTCAATATATCGCTGAAAAACAATGAAACTATTCTAGATTCAAGAGTAGCTACACGAACTATCCTGTTTTCATTTGCACCATCCATAATCACAGCTATATCTAAAGTGTTCAATAAACGCATCAATAAATATAATCGATTGCTTTTTATTCATAAATTATGTCAGATGTGAATTTCAGCAATTGTTGTCAAATATATATTACAATAACTATTTCAGTGACAGGCGGTGTTCAATGCATTGCCTAGCAATACCTTGTACACCCCTCTGGTACTGAAATGTTTAAACCCTTAACCATAGGTCATTTAGTCAGTTTGATTGTTTTATTCATACCTTGATTTTACAAGTATTCTCCCTCCCTACTGGTATGTGTTTTAGCCTTAATATTTAATCCAATAGTACTATATAGACAATTTCAGGATCCATAGCGTCAGCACTGAACGATTTTAGAACAGCAAGCTATAAATTCACCTTAAGGTAACAATATGGAGCGCTTAGTAGTGCAGAGGATGTTATCGTGTACACCCTTTACCCGCTGCTCAGTTATTAATTCATATAGACTAATGTAGTTTATGAAGGAAAAAAAAAACACTTTTGTTTGTTTTTTTCTCAGCTGTTTCTCATTTGGGATTGGAAGGAATAAAATAGAGGACCATCCTAGGAAGGTCAAATACAAAACGTGAAGAGAAGCCCAGAAACGGTAAGTTTTTGGAAATATATAGATTATTAAATGCAAATACATTATAAATGAGTTTTCAAACATATATCTTATAGCAAGATCTGGGTTATGATAAGTAATGCATTATTATTATACATGGAATCATTCCTATGTATATTCGACAATCAAGCAAATATACTGCATTAACCCTTTGAGTGCCAGAGGGGTACGGAACGCATTGCAGAGCAATGCGTTCCGTACCCCTCTGGCACTCAAAGGGTTAAAATATTATAACGGTGCACATGGAACTCAGGGGGAACCAGGCAATGCAAATTTATAGGATTCTGAGGCTATTGTGTCAGTAATACTGGGGCAAACCAACTGCTCTACAATCGCCAAGTAATATTTCCCCTCGATTTAACACTTTCAGTGCCAAAATGGTTAAATGGCAATTATAACTATTTGAATGCTACATTGCTATTCAGCGCATTGCTGAGTAAAGCATCAGAGACCTCTCTGGCCTTCAAATGACTGAAAGTCGCATTAATAATCGAGAGTTTATATTTGTCTCCTCTCTACAATTGGTTTGCTCAAGAATTGCTCTATTTTTTTCTTGGAACGTCAGCGTCATTTTGTTCTTACAACACTCGATTATGAGATGTTTAATTTGTTCTGCAATTAAAATAAACGGGGTACAAATAAAATCGATTGAACACGATATGATCATTACTTTTCTGCATTTAAATACAGCTTTACGTTTACATTAAGTCCTTACATAACACATATACATTATGAATTATTCACAGATAGCTCAGTTTGTAGTAAATGTGTCCCCAAGTAAATGTGTCCCCCAAGGACAACAGAAACCCATAACATTTTCCATCTATATAGACTTCATGGAGAGGATCCCAAAGTTGAAAACTTTCTCCCTTAACTTTTGTTCCAAGAGGTACAATATTCCTGATGCGTTCCTGGCAAGATATATATTTTTTTAAATCCATTTTCCCAAATTTATATCCGATGGAAATTATAATAATTTTGTTATAATCCGTAGGGACTTGAGAGCATTTTCCAGTGTCCTGCTAATAAAAGTGGTGAGAGTCTATGTGCTAACTGCCCGGGCCACCTTTTATAATTCTGCTCAACAGGCAGTTAAAAGGAAAAAATTTGCGGAGTAGGGGATTCTTTTGGTATTCTTCCTCCTACGCTTGGCCTGTTTTACATTTCTGAAACTTGGGCTGACGATTTTTTTTTCATTCCTTACTGAAGCGTTTACTGCCAAAGCACTAGCAGTCATAAATTCAGCTCCAAACCACAATGACAGGTGCATTTATATGCACTATGTGGACCCTGTCTGCTTAATAATCACTAGCCTGCTTGGTCTTACAGCCCTTATTTATTCTGTATCATGTTATGTATTGATCTTAAACTGAATTAACCAAGTCAGTCTAAGTAGGAAATAACAATGCAGATATTAAAAGCGGACAATCAGTATAATGTAGAAAATATGAATGTGCTTAGCGTTCTACATTTTAAACTGTTGACGATATGACAATGGAGGGGGGATTTGAACCCCCTTTTGTATCTAGCAAGAAAAAAATCTCTAGATTCCTTCCCTATGGTGCTGCCAGGGACTGTGGCTAATTTAACAGGAGAGAAAGGCCTCATATTTCCCACTTTACACTTTTAGTCCCGATAGCAATTGTCATATATATATTATAAGTTTCATTCTGTAGTCTAATAAACTAGTGAAGTGTACTTTGTAGCACTGTGCTGCATTCACGCAATTTAAAAATGAATTTAGTGGGTCTGAACATTTAAAAGATGAACCACAATACGGATGACCAATGTCCAGATGATTTATGGCTCTTGCTTCTCTCTTTTTAGGTTCAGGCAGAGTTCACAAGCAGTTGATTTTCTTTCTCTCAGAAAAGAAATAAGTCTCTGGGAGGTTTTATACTATAACATGATTTCATGTATGAACCATCAAATCCTGACCCACATTTTATTTGTTGTATCTGGGTAGGAGGCGATATGCCTAAACACAAAAGAGAAGCTGACACATTCTGGAGCAAACCCACTGCACTACAGAGGAGAAACGTTGGTTAGTGTTCTTTGTTGACTGTGGATTCAACAGGCACTGCAACGTTGCTAATGCAATCAGTTCATGCAATTCACTAATGAAGTTCAGTTTAATTTATTTCACAGTATCCTATCACACTGCAAAGATGGTGACACTGAAAATAATCTGCCCACTTCTAAAATACATCTTTATTATTATAAGTGCTTAGCTGGATGGTCTATATTGATCATTTAATAATCAAAATATTTGATACAGGCTCGTTTTTGAATACAAACAATAACGTCAGACACTGTTATTTCTGTTTAGACAATATTTACTACACAAATGAACACAATTTACCCCGGGTTGAATAACAAATAATAGCCGTGTTTTAATATATCAAACAATACAGAACAATCAAAACAATCATATTGTATGTTTATTTGTGTATATTATTGTTGTTTACACACACACATATACAAACACACAGTTTATTTTATATGTAGCTAACTTGTTATTTATTGTGAATTGATCATGTCACGCATCACATTATTTGTATAATTACATAATATTTAATTCCATTTTACCTTATATAGGACAAAATAATAAATCCTCTTACCATCATAAATGTGACTTACTCTTCAAACAATTACTGATATCACACGCCTGCTGTTGGTTTCAAGGAGAGTATACAACAACAATAGCAGCATAACTAAAATCCCTTATAAAAAGACATCTAGTAATTAAATTTTCACAAAAGCTGACATAGCCGCTTTTCTCCTAAATGGATCAAACAGAAAGATGTTGAATAGTGGTAGTTATATTTTAACCGGGGGAGTTACAAGGCATAGTTTACAATGGACATGGAATTTTTGCTAGTTTTTCAGGTTCTGAATGTTATTCAATCCATCAAGTCATACACAGCTCACACAGAGGCAGAGGAGGGGGGTTAGAGGGGAGTTAATATTTATCCAAATTTCCAGGGATACTAAGTCAGGATGCTTAAAACATATTGCAAAATATATCTCCATCATAGAGATCTATCTTAGAACACACTTGAGAGTAAAGGTTTATTTGTTGAGAGAGGCAATGTCAGACATAAAAACACAAGCACTTTGAGATTGCACAACACCCAGCGAGACTGATGGACAAAGCAGAACTTGAGTACTTTTGGGACAAACCAACTACATATATTAATATGACTTTTAACTCTTTGAATTCTTGAGACGTCTCAAATACATTTCAAAGCAATGCATTGGAGAACTCTCTAACGTTCAATGCACAACTGAATAAAAGAGAATTTGAAGAATTTTTATTTATCCCTCATGGTAATTTTGGTTTGACCTAGAATTATCCGAGTTCATCTTACACGTTAGTCTCCTTGGCTTTAGTAAATCAGGAGCTAAAACACCACACAAAATGAATCAAAGATTTGCTCCAGCTCTAATTTAATGTTTACTCTGATGAATCTGCCCAGTCCTATCTATATCATCCTCAGCTATCGTCTTCAGCTATTAACCCTTTGAGTGCCAGAGAGGTATCCAACGCATTGCTTTGCAATGCGTTGGATACATCTCTGGTTCTCAAAGGGTTAATTTGCCAGTTGTGGATGATGGAAGTTGTAGTCCAAGAACAGCCGATGAGTCATAAACTGGCCACCCATGTGGAGGGGGTTATGCACTAAAATGAGTAAAGATAAGATAAACTGTCCAAAGAGCTGCACTCTCCATTTCCTCTATCTGGAGCCTCTTTTTCAGACTGGACAGATCATAGTTTATATGCTCCATAGAATAACATGGGAATGGGAGAGGTTTTCTCACTGAAGAGTTTATCTCACCTTCATGAATCAACCCGCCACGTATAGTATTTGTGTGGGTCGCTAGAAGCTCATGTTGACTTAGGTCAGAAACTGAGAAGATCGATGTTAATGCTTGTACTAGATACTTTTTGGATACTATTGGTATTCTGCTTTATTTCCCATAGGTCAATTGATCTGACAAAAAGAAGAATTGACTAGGAAAGTCAATGCTCATTAATAAGGGGGCAAACTCCCTGTTAATAAGAGACAGCAAGATGCAGAAGACAGCTTACTATGAAAATTCTGGACTCTTTGGAGGTTATACCTATGCCAAGCCAGAATCCTACAGCTATAGCTCAAGCCATCAGGCCTATTCCCAGTCTGCTCTAGATAATGATTATACCAGCTCCGCTTGTTCTATCCAGCCATCTGCAATACGAGCCCCAAACCACAAGGCCAGTGAAATCAGTGGCAGCTGCATGAGAACAGCTTCAAGTCAAAATACAAACCAGAATGCAGCTCTTAGTGACCAGCAACACCAAGCCCCATCTCTACCACCATCCTCACCTAGTCATGGCAGTACCACAACTCAGAAAAAGACTAAATCGTCTAATTCATCCAGTTCCTCCCAGCCAACTATGAGTAAACAGATATTCCCTTGGATGAAGGAATCAAGACAAAATTCTAAACAAAAAAATGCCAGCACCCCTCCAGGTACACAATGTTCCTTTTCCTGCCAGATCAATTATAGACAGGCTCAGAATGAGTGTAAATGAGTTGTAAACCTTTACTATGACATCATGTACTGTTGGGTTTTTCCTGGTGAGTAAAGAAAGTGTGCTCACACTGATTGCAGCTGATTCTGTCAAAGTTATTACAGTTTAAACTGTTGTTCTTTTTCATTGACAGTGACACCTGGTGACTAGACAGGTCACCTACACCTTGTGTCCAAACAGTTAGTGAATTACATTATATGGGATGGTTAGAGTTGTCTATAGAATGTGATTATAACAGTTCCATCACATAGTGACAGTTTGAGCTGCAATAACATTTGAATAAAGTGACTGCCAGCAGAGTGAGTACACTCAGAAGGAAAAGCCTTTTACATCCAAGCTGTTTGAGTAACTGTAACTCTTAAGCCATAGGGTGATTAGAATTCCATTCCAAATAAAAGAGATCTTGAGATAATGTAAATATTGTTGTGTAACATAGTTCACTTATGGGATATTTACATGTTTCTCATTTGGTTTAACCCCATAGAGGCCAGAAGGATGTGCAATTCATTGTACTTGCTATCATCTAAGGGGTTGAAGGGAGAGGGACACAATCCCCAAATAGATGATGGTTGGGTACAATTATCAGCATTCTCAGTCTACCATTGACCAGTTGAAGATTTGGGGAGTAATGGTTCAATATCAAAATAGGGTCAATGTTGCTCATCTTTACTTTAAGATACATATGGAGCAAACCAACTGCACCATAGGGAAATCCACTGATTTAAATGGGGTTTTAAAATCTCATTAACATCAATAAGCCTAGAGAGGGTCCAACACATTGCTTTGCAAAGCATTGGAGACCTCTCTGGTATTAAGAGGTTGAAGGTCTCCATTAAATCAATGTGGAATTTGGGGATGTTTTATATGTCCCTATGATGCAGTTGGTCTGCTCTGCAGTTGCCCCTGTTCAGGGGCAACTGCAGAGCAGTATATCTCATGAATCAATGGGAAGTTTTGTATTGGATTTGAGTCTTATGCATAAAATAAAAAAAGTCCTGTTTATTAAAAATTGGGATTTTTACCCATTGAATGGTAGAGAGGTCTTCACCACATTGCTTTGTTCAAAGATCCCTTTAAGTCAAAGGTGGTCAAGTGTAGGCCACAAGAGCCACCAACAGTCCAGGATGTAAGGATCTCCTTTTTGAGCACAGGTGGACCAATCAGAATGAATGATACACTGAGAAACTCACCTGTGCTTACTCAGAGAAATCCTTACGTCATGGACTGTTGGTGGCCCCTGATGACTGAACGTGGACTGCCCAAGATGTATCATTCTCCCCTATGGTGTTTTGGTTTTCCCCAGAATTTCTTTAGTGCTTGAGGCCTTCCTTATCCAGCAAGCTAAAGCGGATCAATTCTGGAGCAAACCATAGGGTTAAAATGAAAATTCTGCAAATTTCCATTGATTTAATTGGGCCTTTTAACTCACTGAATGTGATCAAAGTCTCCAGTGCATTGTGATTCAATGCACTAGAGTTCTGTCTAGCACACAAGGGGTTAAAACACCATTCAGCTTAATGGTGATTTTCATCAACCCATGGTATATATTGTTTGATCCAGAATTAAACATCTTTAGCTTGATGAATAAGGCCCCACATCTGCTGATTTGTGTTTAACCCATAGAGTGCCTGAGGGGTACGCAACACATTGTGTACCCCTCTGGCACTCAAAGGGTTAAGAACATTTGAAATTAGTGTCCCACAAGGGCTAAATGTGCTGTGTGCAATGGTAAATACAACATCTCACTTAGGGATAATTATCTCTGGGAGAATAAAAATGAAGTGTTCTGATCTACAAGTAGATTTTGATGTCATTAGTTGTGTGTCAGATTACAAACTCATACACAGATCTAAGCAAAAAGTAGTTTACTAGTCATTACACAACTGTGCACTAATTGCAACAGGTTAGTAAGACAGGACAGTTAAAAGTATATAACTTGTTTTGACTTTTCTTGGTAACTTCCATTTAACTTGTGATCAGAGGAGTGTTTCGCAATGCAGTGCAATGCCCAGACCTCTCATCTTTAACTTTTGAGTGCTAGAGAGATGTACCTTCCTGGCACTTAAATGGTTAATGGGTTAAAGAAACAGTTTTCCAAAACTTGTAACAATAGATACAGAATGGCTGTCAATTGGCTGTTGCCAATAATAAGATGAACATATGTTAACCATTTGAGTGCCAGTAGGATAAGCCATTCATTGTGACACAATGCATTACTCACTCCCTGGTACTAGGGCTCTTAAAGGAAAAGGATACTTATTCTTATAAGTGGCTTTCAATGTGATAAACAGAACTTCTTTGCTAGTTAGGTGTCTGTAAAACAAATCAATACATCTATTTATATTTTTTTTTGCTGTTGCCTTAATTTTCTGAGCTACCTTTTAGTTCACACTTCTACACAATAGACAATGGATTTCAGCAGTATCAATGTGAAATCCCAAAGAGAAAAGCCCCATCTATTGATTTTTAAAATGCTGTAAGCATTTTAGGAAGGGAAATGCCTAGATCCAGTAGTCAGTAACTCTGACTTCCACTGCAAATAAAGATATTTATGATGTATGAAAGACACCTGCCTTGGAAAGGCCTTCAGTTCAGTCAGAGCCACTTACCCCAATAAAAAAGTGTATTTACATATTGCATGATCCATGTATAATGTGATCCATGTATAATGTGAGTTCTGTATTCTGAAGTGAACATTAAAGGGTTGGGCTTTCCATGTGAAAAGGAAATATAGGCTTTGTTATTATGGGACTCTCATTGATTTACATTTGACAAATGTCATTAATTTATCAGAAAGTACACTACAGAGACGGGGTGGAAGTGTTTATAGTAACCCAGTAGGAGGTGGCCTATATTTGGGGCCTATGCAGAAGGCAATAGTGACATTATGGAGGAAGCTAACTGAACAATGGGATGGAGGGGAATAACAATTCTTATTGGCTTAAAGGGGCCTGTTAATTTCTTGAACTACAGAGGTCTGGGCTGCAGTACATGAATGAATGCATTGTAGAACTCTCCAGCATTCAAGGGGTTACAAAAGTAATTTAGCTCAATGGGAACTACTTTGAAAAGTTTTATCTGTACCCATGGTGCAGTTGGGTTTATTCAGAATTACACTTTTTTGTGTTTTTTTTTATAAGGCCTTTAGAGTCCTATGTTAACCCTTTGAGTGCCAGAGGGGTACAGAACGCATTGCAAAGCAATTCGTTCCTTACCCCTCTGGCACCTAAATGTTTAAAAAGAAACTGGGGTGATTCTGGGGCCATAGGGGACAAATAAAACCCCACAAAAACTTCTATTGGATTGGATTTAAAACCTTGAATGCTAGGGAGATACCCAGTGCATTGTTTTACAATTCACTGGAGAACTCGCTAGCATTCAAGAGGTTAAAAGACACATTTAAGTCAACTGGAGATGTATCCTCCCCTCCCCATCATGGTGCATTTGGTTTGCCCCAGAATTACCACAGTTGCATTGTGAACATAGGGACCTGTGCATTATTATGAAATAGGTTTAGCTTGATTTATGAAAGGGTAGTAACATCACATTTCATTCACAATACCATATTAGTTGGTGTACACACCTCAGTGAATGCAGGCCTGATTTGCTGCAGTTGCTGCAGGAGCAGGCAACCTGTGACTCTCTAACTGATGCTGGACCATAGCCCAAATCATTTTCAAATAGCCAGTTAGCCACCTGTGAGTTTGAATGGTGGAGTCCAGCAATGATTTCAGTAAACAAGATTGCTTTTGAGAGAGAGAAGGGGGTGGGGCTCTGAGAAGAGGGAAGACAGAAAGGAGGAGATGGGGGAGAGAGTGCAATGGGGGGGGGAGCATATGGAAGGGGGAGAGGGAAAGATGGAGAGAGAAATATCAGACCCTGATTGTTTCAAATGCTAGCCTTTTTCCCCTGATTTTTTTTAATTTTATTTTACATTTACTGACAAATCAGTTTAAGCACTGTGAGGGGGGAATTAGCAACAGGTTACATAAATATATAAATATATATATATATATATATATATATATATATATATATATATATATATATAGCTTGGTATCAGTATATTTGAGGGTTTGTATAGTCCCCTGCATGTATGAACATTATGTTTTGTTCAAAAATTCATAGTGATCCACTGGAGTTAAACTCAATGGAAGGAAATTAGTTTTTATATTTACTGATTATATATCTATATGTGTGTGTGTGCTTGTGTATAAACACACATGATTTTTTAACCCTTGTATGCTAGAGAAGTCTGCAACGCATGCGTTTGTGACAAGTCTATCATCTAAGGGGTTAGTTTGATTAATTAATTAATTATGTCTGATCTTTGGAATGGTCTTGTGAGTATGAGTTAATTCTGTGATATGACTTTCAACCCAGGAGAAAACTGTGAAGAGAAAAGCCCAACCGGCCCTTCTTCAAAGAGAGTCCGCACCGCGTACACTAGCGCGCAGCTGGTGGAATTAGAGAAGGAATTCCACTTCAACCGCTACCTCTGCCGCCCGCGCAGAGTGGAGATGGCCAATCTACTCAATCTAACCGAGCGTCAGATCAAGATTTGGTTCCAGAACCGGAGAATGAAGTACAAGAAGGATCAGAAAGCCAAAGGAATTATGCATTCTCCAGCCGGCCAGTCACCAGACCGAAGCCCACCACTGAGTGGATCCAACCATGTAGGATACTCAAGTCAACTGCCAACTGTTAATAGTCTTAGTTATGATGCTCCTTCGCCAACATCCTTTGCCAAATCCCAGCAAAACATGTATGGCTTGGCTGCTTACACAGCACCTCTCAGCAGCTGCCTACCCCAGCAGAAAAGATACCCTGGAGCAGAGTATGACCATCACACCATGCAAAGCAACAGCGGCTTTGCCAATCCCAATTTGCAGGGCAGCCCTGTCTATGTCGGAGGGAACTTTGTTGATTCAATGCCAGCCTCTGGTCCGATGTTCAACGTTGGCCATCTCTCTCATCCTTCATCAGCTAGTGTAGACTACAGCTGCGCTGCACAGATTCCAGGCAACCATCACCATGGACCTTGTGACCCCCATCCCACATACACAGATCTCACTTCTCATCATTCGTCTCAGGGAAGGATGCAAGAGGCACCCAAACTCACGCATCTGTAACGAACTGTTGGATGAAAAGATTTAGAGAAAACTAAAATGTACTTCTTTTAATTACCTCACTTTTTTCTGAAAGAAATTGTTCATGTACCTTATTCTCCTTATTCTGAGAGTGCCAACAGATTAAAGGAATGCTTTCTCATTAAGCAGCTACATTCCTTTTTGCAGCCAAGTCTATGAAAAAGGGACCCTCTCTTAATTAGTATAAGCATGACAGTGCAATTAACTGCGAACCAAGGCACAAAGAACTAATATTATGTACTTGAAGGTAAGTAGACATATTAGAATTAGCCAGAGTCATGCAAGAGTGTTTTTTTACCAAATGGTGTCATAAGGGATGTGACTTGCATATGAACTTATTTCAGAAATATTAATTTATGAATTCTTTGGCAGTGTTGGCAACGCATTGAACTAAGTGACACGTATTTATTATTTTATGCGCAAAAAAAAAACAATTTTTGTATCATTGATTATTTATCCTTGTCTTAATGTATTTATGTGGATATTTGTAAAATTTACTCAACATAACTTGGAAAAATGGTTCAGGTCCATTGTGGCTACATTTTCACCTTTGTATATTTGGTCTGACTAGTTGAAAGGATAGTTCTGAACAGTTGTAACTGTGACTGGTGTTCGTAGTTATTGTAAAGGGTTAACTAAGGCAGCACGTTGTAGTCCAATGAATGACTCAAAATGTAGTCTTAACAATGGGCGCAGGACATTTGGAAAAGTTCTCTTTAAATAGTCTGGTTTAATTTCAGCGGTATTTAGGATAAATGATATCTGACTTTTAGTGAATCTGTTTCAGTAGTCTCAACTAACCAGCAGATCACCACATTATGTTTCAGAATATTCCTCACAAGCTGAAAAATATGGATATGCCAAGTGACCATAATTGCACATAAAGGTTTATAAGCACAAGGACAAAAATACAGCAATTCTGGGACAAACCACACCATATGATATCCCTATTAATTGTAACGGTAACGGTGTATTTTAGCCATTGAAGGTTAGATAGGTCTCTCTATCCTTCCATCAGTCAAATACGCAATTTATACCAACTGGTGCAGTGGGTTTGTTTTAATGCCTCTGTAGACCCATTTAACTCTAGTAGACATGTTATATTCTTCTATGCTGTTGGACGAAAAATCCCCAATTTAAATCAGTTGAAGATGTTAGTTGCGGATGGTTTGCTCCAGAATACACAATTGTCTTTGTGCTTATAGCGCAAATGTCTAGAAATATATCATTTACTAGTTTAGTTTTACTATGGATCATCTGCACAATCATTCTAACAGAAACACACGTGAGGAGTCTTTTAAAAAGATTGTACAATGTTATTTGCTTTGCAATAACAGATCTTCACGTGTTTTGTTTTAATTGCTTGGTTCATAGTTTTTGTGTGGCTTTCATTGTGATTCCTAAATGAAAGTTTGTATATTAGATGTACATTTCGAATTTAAAGCTTAGTAATTTTAGAAAATAAATAAAAAAGAAAGAAAAAATCGACAATCACAAGTGTAAAAAAAAATTGAGAATGGAGCCCAATGTTTTCAAGTTGTAAACATGAATTATTCTTTTGGAAGGGCTTTTTGAAATAATGGAATTTCGTTTACAGGGTAATGCCCACAGTATTATGTAGGGTGAATAAAATAAATAAGTAAAAAAAAATTGTTTTTCTTTGTGTTTATGACTATGGCAGTTCTGTGACGACAATTGATTGCAATGAGGCTGATGTTCTAAGAAAATTGAAGCAATTGTGGCGTAAACAAAATGCATCGTATGAGATAAATAAATATCCAACAGATTCCTTCTGATTAAAGTGAGCATTTAACCCCTTGAATGCTAGAGAGGACTCCAAGGCCTCTTTAACATTTAAGGGGATAGTCCTATTTAAATCAATAGGTGTATTTATTTCCCAGTAAAAGTGCAGATCGCTTAGTCTAGGATTAACCCCGATTTCTTCTGAACACAGGATCCTTAACCAATGCGTTGCACTCTCTACTGGCACTCAAAGGGTTAATCAGCTTTAACACTGACTTTTAACCCACTGACTGCTAAAGAAGTCTCAACGCATTCAGTGGGATTTTCTATGTATCTCCTATGGTGCATTTGAGTGGCTACAACGTTTCTCACTAGTACATTAGCCTCCCTGCATTGCAAATAAGCGAGGATGGATAATATGAACAGGCCCATAGTTAAGAATTCATTATTTTCTATTCAAAGCGGTTCTCTTCCTACGCACCCCTGTTTGTTTGGTCAGCTAACATAACTCCTACACTTAGAATGAATAGAGATCCAATTCCCGTTGAGTGAATATTTGACCTTTAATGTTCTTGGAAAAAAAAGGAAACACAGTCTCTGACCACTTCAGAACAAGAATAAAAAATGATCCCACGTAACGACGTGTTTATTGTTTTATTAGGTCCAAACTGCAGGAGTACAAACAGAGATACATGAACTGTACATTTGCAAAGCATTAAATTGTCCCAATAAAATGGAATTTACAACTCTGCCTGTGAAGTATCTATGGTTTCTTTGTTATTTGCATTCTCTGCTTTGTCGAGATGGGTATGGTTTTATATATATATATATATATATATATATATATATATATATATATATTCATTAACCCCTTGAGTGCCAGAGAGGTAGGAAACGCATTGCCTAACTCTCTGGCACTCAAAGGGTTAATCCTTTTGATTGCCAGCGCTCAGAGGATTAAACAAGGATATTTGATAACAAATACAGCTTATATGAACCCACTGAAAACCCAGAGGGTTGTGGAACGCCGTTGTGCACCCCCCACACTGATCATCAAGGGGTTAACCTCAATGGGTGCTAGAGAAATCGCCAACGCATTTCAAAAAATGGGGGGTTACAACGAAAGTATCTTTTTAGATCTGCTGAAATGATCTATTCCCGGAGGGAGGGGTGTTCAATGCCTTTTTCCTAGCAAGACGTTAGACACCCCCCCCAGCACTCAAAATGTTAACATATCGAGCAATAGAAAATTAGAATGACCTAGAAAACTGCATACACCGTATCCCCCCATCCCTGAGACAAATATACTAAACATTGCTGAGAAATTCTACTATAAGTAACGATTATTAACTCTTTCATTGCCTTCAAAGGGTTAAATCATGCTGTGTATTTTTGTATTCCCCATAACTACTGCTGTTGTGAAGTGTATTGCACTTAAATGATACAAAAACACACATATTTTAAGCAGTACTTGGTTATATTTGGAAACATAAACACATCTAAATCGTTTGTAGACATGAGTCAAATACCTATAATTCAGAATAAAAATATAGTAAATACCATGGGCCTCATGTTGTATAGAAGCAGAGGGCAGCAGTTGTGGGGAACCAATTGATTTAAATCGGGCTTCTGACCACACGCAATATGTAATGGAAACATCACTAGCATTCTGTGTGTTAAATGTATCATTTCAATCATTAGGAATATTCGTTTGTCCCCTGTGGTGCATTTTGTTTGCCACGGAATAACTCCACTTTTCTTTATACATAAGTCCCAATAATACATTTATACAGGCACCGAGGAGTCAGGATTTCAACACACAGGAATACATGAAATGCGTAATGATATGATACATATAATCACACACTCTCAGCAAATACACACAAACACACACACACACACATACACACCAAACACATAGATGCACACACACATATCAAAACAACAAACACATATATACCCACATACCAAACACAACCATACACAGACACGGGCACAAACATACCCACAAACACATACATGCACACAAACACGTACACCCAAACACATATATACACAAACACAGAAAAACATATACAAATAAACACTCACACACAAACACCAGCACACGCATATACTCACAAAACAAACACACACACAGACACAAGCACACATGCACATACACATACATACACTGAGACAAATAGACACATATACAAACACATATAAACACGAACTATTCTCTCCCTCTCTCACTCTGTATCTCTCTCTCTCTCTAACACACACATACTCTCTCGCTCTATCACACACACATACACACACTATCTCTCTCACTTTGTATCTCTCTCTCTCTAACAAACACACACATTCTATCTGTCACACACACATATATTCTCTCTCTCTCTCTCTATCTCTCTCTCTCACACACACACACACACACACACATTCTCTCTCTCACTTTGTATCTTTATCTCTCTCTCTCTCTCACACACACACACACACGCAGTTTTTTTCTCTCTTTCTGTAACACACACATACACACACACATTATCTCTCTCTCGCTCTCTCTGTAACACACATACACACACACATTCTCTCTCTCTCTCTCTCTCACACACACACACACACACACACTCTATCTCCCTCTCTGTAACACACATACACACACACACTCTCTCTCTCACACACACATACACACACTATCTCTCTCTCTGTAACACACACACATTCTCTCTCTTTGTAACACACACACACACACACACTCTATCTCACACACACACACACACACACACACACACACACACACACACACACACACACTATCTCTCTCTGTAACACACACACACACACACACACACACACATTCTCTCTCTTTGTAACACACACACACACTCTATCTCTCACGCACACACACACACACACTCTATATATCTCACTCCATCTCTCTATGTATTAGTTATTTTACGGTTTGATTGCTATGAATACTTTTATTCGTGTCATTTATCCAACGCAATTCGGAAATTCTGAAGTTCACCCAGAATTTTAGGACCTTAATAGCAGGGTCATATTCAAGAAAAATATATTCCTATAGAACGAAAAGAAAATGTGGGTTTATATCTAAAGAATCATTATGGAAACAGTCCAAGTAGCCTGCACACTGCTGCAGGGCGTCCTCATTTTTCATGTAACCGTTTGAGCGCCAGCGTTGTACGACGCATTAACATTGCACATTCCTCTGGCACTCAAAAGGTTAACATTATTTCCATTGTAGTGGATCTAGCAAAGCTTTATACAGTAAAACAATGCGCTGAACGTCGTTTGAAAATGAAAGCGTTAGATAGCTCTGATTGGGGCAAGATCTGGTCCTTCTGTTACTATACCTCATCTGGGTACCCAAGCCAGACAGACCAACGTCCTGCTTGCTACAAGGACACACATAATGCATTGTGTGGGATGGGGAGCCCCTTGGTATCCATCTGATGGGTTATTTAGAATGAGGATTTTAATTACAGCGTTAAAGCACAACCATGGTTCCCAGATATTCAAAACATGTACATGTTTAACATCTTAGATAACAAATGCATATGCACAAGCAGTTTTAACCCTTTGGCTGCTACGCAATGCATTGGGCACACCTCTGGCACTCAATTAGTTAAGTATCTGCTCTGCAATGATTTCGATTACACATTTTCCTTTATGCCTTCCATTACAATACACCAACAGCCAAACCTGATCCATATGAGTGTGTGTTGTAAGAGTGTGTGTTTGTGTGTGTATAAAAGTGGGTATGTGTGTATATATGTGTGTGTGTGTGTGTGTGTATGTCTGTGTGTATTTGTGTGTGTTAGTGTGTCTGTGTGTGTGTTTATATGTGAGGTGAGATACATTTTGCAAGGACTAGATATCACATTGACCATATAAAATACACTTAAACCACTACATGAGAGAGTACCAACCCCTTTTACTTTATTTAACATAGTCTTAGAGAATATATTTATACATACACACATATTGTATAAAACGTTTTATATCACAAATGTTACTTATATACTGAATTTTCCATTGCTAACAGCTGGTAAGTACTGAAGTACAATGAATGTACTTAAGAGATGCTGCTAAACAACTTGCATCAGTATTTAATGGCCATTTCTCAGTGCAAGCAGTTAGAGCGAGTCTCCCCCTATTCACTAGGAGGTTAATCAATGCAAACCGAATTAAAGGGAAAATCCACTGATATTTCTTATTGGCTTGTTTAGCTGGATAAAGCCTGGTATGCACATCCTTGATTAACCATTTAATGCTAGGTGAAAAGAATGAAAGTATCCTATTAAGCAGAAGGAAGGAACCATTGGTATAGTGAACAGCAGAAACAGAGGAAGACTTACACAAGAGAAGGCCTTGATGTGGTGGGGCTGCAACAGAGTAGGAACTCCAGACTCTATCCTCATGAACCGGGTAGCCTTTTACTATGCTTTACTTCCCCACATAAGGAAAAATAAATGGTATGCAGTAGTGTATACCGTTTAACTCTTTGAGTGCCAGAGGGTTAGGCAACGTTGGTACCCCTCTGGAACTCAAATGGGTTAACCCCTTGAGTACCATAGAGGTGTTGCAATGCTTTGCTCACCTCTTTGGCGCTCAAAGCGTTACTGCCTTCAATAAATTAGGTTATTATCACACTTTCTGACACTCAGCTGGTTATCGACTTGAAAACGTATTTGGTAAAAAAATATTTGATAATTGATAGTCCACTTCTCAGAGTTTTCATTGCCCGAATGGCAGAATACACAGCACCCTACATTTTGCCACAGATGCCAGTTGCACAGTGCATGGAGCATGGATCTATCCCCCTTACTCACTAGACTCCTAACCCTGGAATAATGAGCCAAGTCAGCGCTGGTCACCATTTTGTGGAAGTGCTTGCGTAAGGATTTCCATTATCTTGCTAGGGGCACACAGGACCTCCTGCTACACAAAGCTCCAGTCTTCTCTATTATCTGATTCATCAAATGGTTGTTTCTATCTAACCCAAGGCAGGAGCAAAAACGGATTGCTAATAACAAAATACAATCTTCACACCGACTATAATTATTGGTTCTCACCAGACGGGTAATATTCGAATGAAATATATTCCTAGAGAATAGAAGGAATATTATATGGGACTTTATATATATATGTAAAACCATTCTGGAGTTCTTATAATATGTAAGATACATTTCTATTGCGGATTGTGCACATAAATCACACTATTCCAATGACTTTGTTTTTAGTTCCTGAATTAAAGTTTATGGTTTAGTTTTAAATATTGACTCAGACATTTTGTAAATATTTGAAAGGATGTGATGATTATGCAAATAAAACGCTTATATCAGAGAACCCCAGCAGCCTGATTATATCAAAATAAAAGCCTTTATTTGAAAATAATAGCAACGCGTTTACCTAGCAGCTTAATAATTCCTAATAAATGGCTATTTTGAAAATATCAGCGATGTGTATGTTTTGATACCAAAATTAATGTCTATAATTTAAAATATTAGCATTGGCTCAAACAACGTACTGATGCAGTCAGAGACATTTACACACACACATATACACACATGCATTTACACACATTTATACAGACTCAATGAAATTCTTTCACACATACCACACACTACATTTAAATGTGCACACAGATACATTCACTCACACACATACACCACATACTGCGATATATTTACCTACAGATACATTCACTCACACACACACACACACTATATACTGTGATATATTTACATACATATACATTTACACATGCACAATCACATAGATTTACACAGATCTATACACGCACACCACACTGTGATACATTTACATACACACAAAATCACACACATTCCCATAGATTTTCACACAAACACACACACATAGAGATACATTTACATACACACATATACACTGACGCACAAAATCACACACATTCCCACAGATTTTCACACACACACACACACACACACACACACACACACACACACACACACACACACACAGATATATTTACATACACACATATACATTGACACACAGAATCACACACATTCCCATAGATTTTCACTAACACACACACACACACACACACACACACACACCTAGAGATACATTTAGATACACACATATACATTGACACACAGAATAACACACATTCCCATAGATTTTCACTAACACAAACACACACACATCTAGAGATACATTTACATACACATATACATTTACACACAGAATCACACACATTCCCATAGATTTTCACTAACACACACACACACACACACACACACCTAGAGATACTTTTACATACACACATATACATTACATACAGAATCACACACATCCCCATAGATTTTCACTAAAACACACACACACACACACACACACACACACACACACACACACACACACACACCTAGAGATACATTTACATACACACATATATATTGACACACAGAATCACACACATTCCCATAGATTTTCACTAACACACACACACACACATACACACACCTAGAGATACATTTACATACACACATATATATTGACACACAGAATCGCACACATTCCCATAGATTTTCACAAACACACACACACTGAGATACATTTACATACACACTCACTCTCACATACATTTATACACACACGCCAATTTAGAACATTTATTAAAATAAGTACAAAGTAGTAATAGCTTATGGAATGGGGCAGTTTGCTTTATTTCCTATGAAATCAGGATCTCCTTGTTTTGTGTTTGTTCCTGGTGAAAGCAATCTTGTTTTCCAGCAAAGAACCTAAAATGATACAAAAAAATACAATCCAGATTATCACTATTGTATATAATGCCAAACCCATCAGAACATAGAGATCTGCCCTTGTTTATCATTAAATCATTGTCAAGTGCACAGCATTTTGAGTCAGTTATATAGTGAAATTGAAAATTGTATATTTAACCCATTGGGTGCTGGAGTGGACTTATTTAACTCCTTGGACGCTAGGGAGGACTTATTTATTGGGTGATATATATGTGTAGTATTTAACCAACTGGATGTAATGCGTTTGAGTCCGCTCTAGCATCTCGGGTTAAATATTGAGTTAAACACAGCAAACCGTGGTACATCAGATCTAATATGAAGCTGAGCAAAAAACTCCCCTGTAACAAATTATTAAACTATTTGCCTGCTAAATGCAATGCTAAGAGAATAATTTATATTAGGAGTCCAGCTGTGTTTAACACAGCAATTATTGCACAAGGAAATAACTCTCAATGTGGATGCATTTTGACATACAAACTTAATCTGAGGGAGGGATACAAATATCAACCTTTTTTCGCGTGTGCAGATTCCAAACTAGCAGGAGGGAACAGTCTAAATAATAACAGATAATTTGCACAGCAGCAGTGAGGCATTAGCAATGATTTAGGTAATCTTTGCCAAACACCCAGTGCTGAAGCAATAGTGTGAGCAATGGAACGATTGTAGTGCTCTGAAGATAAGCAGAGGTGATTTACAGCACATGGCTGGAAAACATTATAGAGAATTATACAAGAAAGGGTTCTAGTAGCTATGAGAGTCCCCGAATTTGGGGCTGCAGGCATTTTTTACTTAGTAAACATATAACAGATTGGTCCATTGTATTGAAGTGGAATGCTCTTCATGTGATTTGGGAAATCCAAGCCACGCTACAAACCAAAAGGTGTAATGGGGATACGTGTGTGTATGTGAGATAAAGCACAACAGAGTTGAGATTTCGAGGAAGGTAGCTCTCTGGTGCCAAACCGTGTAAACATATTAATCAAACTATACTACTTCTGAATGCTTGCTTTATTATACTGGCTCCTTCAACAAGAATTCAGTGTTGGATTGCGTGCCCAACAATTGTTAGATGTAAAATACATTTATACTTTATTTAGGTCTCATTAGTGGTACAAACACAGTGTCCTCCATTGTATCATATGGTACACTGGGCCATATGTATTAACCCTTTGCGTGTCAGAAGGGTACGCAACGCATTCAAAGGGTTAAAGTGGAGCAATTCTGAGACAATCCAAGAACACGAATGGGGAGAAATGCAATTTAAATTGATTTAAAGGGTAGCTTAACCCCTTGAATGCTACAGTGGTCTCCAACGCACTGCTTGAATTGGAAACTACTAGCATTCAGTGGGTTAAAATCCCCATTTGTCAAGGTTTTCTTTGTCCCCCATAGTGCTATTGGTTTGCTCCAGAACGGATAATATTTGCCTTTATATGTATGGGCCATTATACTAGGTTTATTGGCATGACATATATTGTTTATGTGATTCTGGTTCTCTTATGCAGCAGATGTGATCTTAATTAATCTCTTATGGACATAATGAAGCTGCTGCCCTTCCTGTAATCCCTTGAGTGCCAGAGAGGTAGCAAGGCACTGTGTTGGCAACCTCATTGGCATGCAAAGGGTTAATGGAACATTGTGCCATCATATTGAGCAGGACTGTCCAATATGCCAACCTAGGCTACTCCTAGGGCCCAGGGCAATATGAGGGGTCCTGGCTGCAAGTGATGGGCATGGGTGTCCACAGGGAGGGGCAAGAGGGGGCGCTTGCACCCTCCTGCACTTGCCCACCATGGATAAACATAGGGACTTGTCCAGTTGGTCTGGGGGACATATTATGGCTTTGCCCCCTCCTGTACACCCTTGAATAGAGACAGATAGAGACACTGCTGTTGCTACCACTAACATCTTGTGCCAGATGTCCTTTTTTGTTGAAAGAGAAAAGCATCCATTAGGTCCACAATGCCAGTCTCTACTTGCAGTAGTGTGTGTCAGAAGCACCAGATCAAAAGATGTGGGCCCCCAAAATGGTCCCTTACCTGGGGCCCTGTGGAGCCATAATCCAAATACATGTCTCTTAAATTAACACTAACATCTAATTAAAAACTGTCACTTACTTAATCTCTGCAGAAAAACCCTAATGTCCTCCCTGGGTCAACTCTATCAACTGACTGGTTCTCCAAAAGTAACCTTTAACCAGTCCCAATATCATTCCCATCAAGGCAGATGTGAAACATTTTGCAGCACTGGACACCCAAACTCCTCCCACTGATGTCACTTAACTAGTCATTGGGGGGTGCATACTTTTTTGGGCTCTCTATCACAAAATATTTTCATAAGTAGAACCTATGAGACCCTGGGGCAGGTAGGCCCCCATGGATGCAACCACAGTCTCTACACCCACCTGTAGTTAAGTTCTTGCTTGCAATCTAATTTCAGTGGGAGGAGTTTGGGGTTCTTGAGTCCTGCAACTAATTGCCTTATTTGTAAAGTCGAAGTGGAGTGATTCTAGAACAAAGCTACTATACTGTAGGGAACAGATAAATATTCCCCAAATTCACATTAGTTTTAAATTGGGTTTTAACCCTTTGAGTGCCAAGCAATGTGTTGCATACCCACTGGCACTCAAAGAGTTAAACCCTTGAATGACAGAGAGGTCTCCAACACACTGCTATGCAATGCATTGATCTCTCAAGCATTTAGGGAGTTAAGAGATTTTTAAATCAATGAGAATTTTCATTTGCCCAGAACCGTCCTAGCTTGCCTTGATACATAAGGCCTAAAAATAATGTCTGCCTCCATGGACACTATGTCCAGTATTAATCAAAGGTCACTTTTAGAGAACCAATCAGAATTGATTTATAGTGTCTGTTAGGGTTTTCTACACTGATTAAGGCAAGTTGGGACTGATTATTAGGAAGTGTTACTGTTCCTTTAAGTTATTTAACAGAAACACTTTCATAGGTAGGACACATACAGGCAGAAGTCTGGTATCTCTATATTTCTTTACTGGAAATCTGCAGGAGCTTAGAGCTGGACACATTCATGTCATAATCTGATGCTTTTTTCATGGTCCTGCAGAGCAATGTGGATGACACTATGATTATTATTATTATTATTTATTATTATTCTTTATTTATATAGTGCCAACTTATTCTGCAGCATTGTACGATAGGGAATAGACATACAGAGATATTAAATAGTACAAATGGAATTTGGAAAACCAAGGGGTCAGAGGGTCTTGCTTGTGAAAGCTTACAGTCTAAATGAAGGTAGGTTGCTCATTCAGAAAGGTGGATATAATAGTATGATTCCACACTAAAGTAGGCATTGGAACAAAGTTTATAGTAAAACTCATGCCTAACTTCAATTTCCTAAGCTGCTTACTCCAAAATAAGTCCTATGTGCACCATCTGAACCAAGGGAATGGTAGTGGGGAAGAGTGTGGGTGCATCTGGGTATTGATTTCCTCTGCATCTTTAGTAACACTAACGAGAAAACTGGGGTAACTTGGGCCTTATGTGTAAACATGGAGCTATGCGAATCTGGGGTAAACCAACTGCACCATACGGGGGATACCAAAACATTCTCCAGACTTTCCTTGATTTACACTATGTTGTCAATGCATTGCTTTGCAAAGCATTGGTGACCTTATTAGCATTCACTGGGTTAAAAGTTCTATTAAAATCAATTGAAAATTTAAATTCTTTCCTATGGTGAAGTTGGTTTGCTCCAGAATTTTACTGGTCTACTTTTATACATAAGGTCCATCTTTACTCAGTTTTCCAGGTATGCTATATAGGGCAGTATTTCCAAAGAACTGGATGAAATCTGGTTCACACCAATTCATCATATGGGAAAATGAAAACTGCAAAATTCCCATGAATGTAAATGGAAATTTTAACCCACTGAATTAGTGGTAAAACTAGTCACTGGCCGGTCCAGGTGCAAAACATGTTTTTTGGCCCCTAATAAAAAATGTTCTTCCAGGTGCATAAACAGAGCCTCTTGGACCTTTGGAATGATGTGTTCACTTGGACCCTGGCCCTGGTCGCAAATGCACCTTCCGCAGCCCTTGTAGTTACCCACGACCTTCAATGCTAAAGAGATCTCCAAATCACTGCAGAGCCAACACAGTAAGCCAACATCATCACAGTGTATAAAATACAGTCTGCTTGCAGACTGTCACCCCAGAGTGTGTATGTGTGCAGGACTGTGGGGTATCATTACATACACAATATGAAATGGATAGGAAAGCAATGGTTCCAATAAATAAACCAGCCCCTCCACACCCACATCAAAAGAGCAAAACAAACAAACAAAGATAAACGTGATAGCTATAACAGACTGGTATACAAGAAAAGGCATCTGTATTGGTAAATAATTCTGTTAAAAAAAGTAAGGGCCAGGGCCGGATTTGCCATAAGGCAAAGTAGGCACCTGCCTACAGGCGCATGCCACAGAGGGGCGCCTGCCATTGGGATTCTTTGTTTTTTTTCTTTTTTTTATAGAGCTGATGAGGGCAATATGGAGCTGATGAGGGCAATATGGAGCTGATGGGGGGCAAATTGTAGTTGATGGGGGGCAAATTGTAGTTGATGGGGGGCAAGTTGGAGCTGATGGGGCAATATGGAACTGATGGGGAAATGTGGAGATAAGGGCAATGTGAGGGCAATATGAACATGATGGGGGCAGTGTGGAGATTAGGAGCATTGTGGAGGTGTCCAGTGGAGATGGCCAATGGGGGGGGCGCTTCAGATTTCTGTGCCTACAGGCTCCTGAGATGTAAATCCGGCCCTGGTAAGGGCCATTTATTCCTGTAGGTGAAACATACCTATAAGACAATTATTTCTTTACCCAAATCATTTAATACTAGTTGAACAGCCAGTGTACACGGGCCACAGTGCCAGGTAGCAACGGCCACGGTGTAGTCATGCACAGTAGAGACTGTCCGCTCTGCGGCTGATAACGGAGCGGAGCGCTCTGAGTTCACACCGTAGTCCTCTCTGCACACCAAAGAGGAATACAGTCTGAATTTGGAGCGCCCTGCTCTGTTTTCAGCCGCGGAGCGAACAGTCTGTAATGCGCTTGACTGCATCACGCACAGCCATCTGTACTGTGCATGACAGCTTCTGACAAACATACATTAGCGAATTATTATATAGGATAGGATGGATGCTACAGCAAAGGAGATGAAGCCTTCTCTTTCACATAAAGGTGGTGGTTTTCCATAAACACAGTTACGCAGTTATTGTAGAACCAAATGCAATACCTTCACTAAGGCTCCTCTCACGATCTTTGGGAACCAGATCAGAAAAACAATGAATGCAAGTCTCAAGATCTTAAGCATTTACGTGCCCCTCTGGTGCTCAAAGGGTTAAGACTTATCATGCTGTGAAATCTGGTAACTCTGGTTCAGTCACTGCAATGTCAAAGTATGAACAAATGTGTGAAATTCAGATGCTTATATATGCTGGATGCTATACTGTACTGTGACACAATACATTGGAGATATCTCTAACATAGAAGGGGATGAGTGTTCTTTGATGTCTAAGAGTCTGATTTAATAAGAATAACTGGGGAAATTCTGGAGCAAGAACCCACAACAAGGTTTCGCCAAGGGTTACAAAAAACCATTCACTTCTCTCTCCAGCAGCCTAGATAGCAATCCTCCACTCACCAGGAGCTGGATTCTATTAGAGGGGCTAATTTTATCAGTGCTTTTATTTCCAGGTTTAACCATAGACTTCAGTAGGAAAATGACTGATAAAATGGGTGTTAACATTTATCACCTGCAACAGAATCTAGCCCCAGATTGTCAAGAAAACAAAAAATATTCAGAAAGAATCTTAGCACTCAGAGAGAGAAAATATAGATCGTTGGTATATTTTTTTCTCTCTCTAAGCGATAAGATTATTTTGAAAAATTCTGGAACAAACCACTTGCACCATCGGGAGACATATAAATATTCCCAACATGTCCTTTGATTTGAATTATGCTTTTAACCCTATGAATGTCACAGAGATCCCCAACACATTGTGAAACAAAGCATTGGATCCTTCTGTAGCATTCAAGGGGCTAAAATAGAAATGGGCAAAATATGGCCCAAGGACAGGATGCAGCCCGCAGTTCAATTTAATCTGGCCCTTGGGACTGGCTGGCTGTAAAAATACAGCAGTGGTGCTAGACAGAGATCAGATCATTTCTGGCTTTCCCAGAAAAGGAATAATGATACATTTATTACAAGGCACACGTTTGATACAAATGTATCATTCTACCAGTGCAGACAGAATTGGTACATTTTTTGTAGCAGCACAGCTGTTAATCAGAAACAATCAGACATAACCCTCCATCATTTGCACTCATGTCTCAGTGAGGTAGGGGAATTACCAAGGGAGCTGGGGTGTATATATATATATATATATATATATATATATATATATATATATATATATATGTTAATCACCTTTGGTTTTGGTCATCCCAAGGATAATAGGGGAATCCAGATGTGGACCCTTTGCTCAACTTTTCCTAGTGAGATCAATTGCACTTCAATGATAAGGTCAAGGAAGGCTGAAATGTACCTCTAGGTTTGTCTGCTTCTCTAGTTTAAAGAGGTGTTGTCTGGCATTTAATGGCTGAACCGACATTTCAGGAGGACCAGTATGACAAGCTTCAGGATATTTCTTCTCTGTGTATTTCTTCTCTGCGAGCTACCAGGATACCAGTCCTACCTGTGATTTTGACAGGAGTGGTCAGGGGAGCTGCGCTGCAGAGAGATCCACAGTGCCAGACCGAATAGTAGAATAGCACAAAAAAACTGCCATCACATACTGTATATAAGGTCATTGAATGTTTGGTTCTGGTTGTCTTGACAAAGGCACTAGAGGGGGCCGAAACATTGACAAATAAATTCATTAATTATTCTTAGTAAGTCCTGTGATTGCCATACCTGGGAACTCTCCGGATTTGCCCCGGAGACTCCGGTTTTGACAGAGCTTTACCGGGTCTCCGGGTGAGAGGCTGAGTCCTCCGGATGTGGGGAGTTTGTATTGAAACTCTGCCCATATCTGCTGTTTCTCCCAGTGTTCCTCCTTCCCCAGCCTTTTGTGTGACACCTTTAAACCCTGCCCCCCACCTTGCGTCAAGCCCCATCCCTTTTTGACGTGATTTGCGTCATTATTGTCACCCCCTGCTGCACCAGAAGTCTCCCCTCTGGGTAGACCTCAGTTGGAAGTTCCCAGGTATGGTGACTGCTCTTGTAATTTTTGGTGGCGACATCATTAACTTTTTTATGTATGCAAATTGCTCTGAGTAGCACATAGGCAAATTATACATTTTTTGGTTTTGGAGTGTCCACAATATCTTGTGTGTGCAAATCTCTCTCTCTCTCTCTCTATATATATATATATTATATATATATATATATATATATATATATAGAGAGAGAGAGAGAGAGAGAGGGAGAGATGGGGGTGGAATTGAAAGGGGGAGAAGATGTGGATCTAAGCTTGTATATACAAATATTGCATGTATATATGCATATAGTATAACTGCTAAACACATTCTCTGTGTATACTGATCTATCAAAGGGCAGAAACACACAAGGAGGGTTGTGTACAGAAGTCCTATCCTGTAAGTAAGCCTAATTAAATGTGTAATATATATTCAAGCTAATAATATGTTGTAGTTTTTGTTTTTCAATCAGTTAATAATTTTAGAGGGCTATGAACAGTCTACTCTAAGCAGAGCTTTGTTCTGTGACCTGTCTAGTGAAGTGTGCATAATCAGTTATTCACATGTGCAGAAAATCCTCTACCTTCACCTTCTTACACTAAAAGAACCTATCAGTCTCCACCAATGGGGTGGAATAAATGAATGACGAGGAATTATCATGAAAATCAATTGAAGATAGAGGCTCCCACTGAGCAGAATATTTAGAAACATGGTAGGTCTTCTTTAACCAGGATTTCCAAGGAGAGGTTTCCCAAAAAGTATACAATAATATCTAGTATTTGTAAAGTGTAGTTGTGCATCCTAATGTCACTGCATTTGGCTAAACACAGCCCCTAGGCTATACAGCTGTTTTTGGACTACATTTCCTATCATCCTCAGCTAGCTAGTGGATGTGATATGTTGCCTAACAGCAGCTGGAGGCAGACTACAGACACCTGTCATGTACATGCAATAGCATAAAATGATCATTATTGGAGTTTAAACCTTTGCCTCTCCCAACTGTAAGGGAGGGGGGAGTGTAAGGGGGATTTCTGGGTAACTGGAAATCTCCCCTCGATTTGCTCTTTCTAAACACAAGTGTAGGAGGACATTGCACAATTGTGCAGACTGGGCTCTATTACAAAAAGTAATGAATACCATTCTAGCTGAGAAAAATTATGAATTATGACAGTTGGTTCCAAAGCAGGTAGGATGTTGATCCAGGGAAATATGCTACTGCCATCTGAAGTCAGGAAGGAATATTTCAACTGACTTGAGGCTTAACCTGAAATGGATTCACTGAGCTTTTTTGCCTTCCTTTGGCTCAATGGGGTGATATGGCATGGGCTGAACTTGGACACATTTTTTTTTCAGCCACATCAACTATGTTAAAGGAATAGTAATCCTACTATGTAAAAAAATATGTATCCCCCTGAGTAAAACAAATGTACTCCGACTGCTGAAAGGTGTTTGATTCAAAAGTTAGTACAGCTGAAACTTAAAGGGATAGTATTACTTCGTTTTATCTTTATTTTATTTTGTAGGCATTAAAAAAAACATGAAGAATGATATGTCTTATCTCTCAGACCTTTATGGTTTGAGAGATATTCACAAGCAAAGTTTCTCCTCCCGCCCCTTTTACCTAGTGTAAGCCATCTCTTCTCAGATGTGCAATGCAGTCCATAGACAGATAACAGCAGGGGACAATCTTCTTCCTATGAGAACAATGAAAGCCCTGCCCCACTTGACAAGTTTTTCAGGTGTTTCCCTTATCTTAATTGAAGATTGTCCCTCTCTGCAGTCTCCCTGGGCTCCTCCCTTCTGCTCTGGCTGAACAGTGTGACATCAGTAAAAGGGGCGGGAGGGGGACACTTTGTCATTGAATTACTCTTGAACTACAACTCTGTCAGAATTGAAATAACACTCTTCAAAGTCCAAATACTATGATGATTAATTAGAGCTGCTTTTATTATGAAACATTACTATCCCTTTAAAGGGATAATAATGTCAGAAAAAAGTATTAATTATATGGTAGATACAATTAAAAGAGAGTACTTGCACTTATTTGTATCTCTCAAACCATTATGGTTTGAGAGATATAATAAAATAAAACTCTCTGCTCCCTCCCCTTTCTGCCTGACGAGCTGTAAAGCTGTCAGGAGCAGATACTGGTCACTTGACCAGACGCGGCTCTTCAGCAGCGCCAACATAGCGATACCTAAAAATAAATACTTAATCGGAACCGTCTACAATGTGTGCCTGGTTTGCAAGCACACTTTGTAGACCATTCCGAAGTATTTATCTTTAGATATCGTTATATCCGCGCTGCTGTAAGTGCAAGTACTCTCTTTTAATTGTATCTACCATATAGTTAATACTTTTTTCTAACATAACTATCCCTTTAAATTTTTTTGGGTGCAGTATGACAGTGGCCTGAAATTGTACAGTGGCGCTGTTGCTACACTATCCTATGGACAGATCTGTTCAGTTGACCATAAATACCCATAGGATGCTGTAACAACAGCTCCACTGTACAATTTCAGGTCATTGTTATACAGTACCTAAAAAATTCAAGTTTCAGGTATTCTAACTTTTGAGTAAAATACAAATCAGTAGTGGAAGTACCCTTGTTTTACTTATGGGAATAAACCCTACAATATTTTTTTTAACATTTTAAGTATTACTATCCCTTTAATATATTACTATGTTAAGTGCCAAGTAGTTTTATATTACAATGAGTAGGCAGGTGCCTGGGGACATACCATGAAAGTCTCCGATAAGTAACATTTTAAAGAATTTGCAATAAATTGCATCAATGCTGTAGGACTATTTTGAGAGTCTCTGGGACTAGGACTGCTACCTCATCTATTCAATCCTTTGAAGGCCAGAAGGTTATGTAATATGTTGCATACCCCTCTTGCACTCAAATGGTTAATACTAGATGGTCATGAAATATTTATTCTTCAGGGCTGCAAAGGAGTCATTGTAATACTATTGCGGAGGGGGTTAACCTTTGGATTGTTAGCCATTGTTGGACTACAGCTCTTATCATACTCAGCCGGTACAGCTTGACTTTGATGGACTCGTATTCTGAAGAATATTTTTTTAAAAATGACTGTTATAACTCTTTAAGGACCAGATGGGTCCACAAGACATTGACAAACAATGTGCTGTCCGCCACTCTGGTCCTTAAAGGGATAGTAATGTTTCAAAATAAAAGCAGCTCCAATTAATCTTCATATGTATTTGGGTCATGGAGAGTGCTATTTCAATACTGTCAGAGTTGTAGTTCAAGAGTAATTGAATGATAAAGTATCCCCCTCCTGCCCCTTTTACCTAGTATAAGCTACCTCCCCTCAGATGTGGAATCAGACAGCTCACAGAAAGGGACAATCTTCTTTCTGTGAACATAAAGAAAACGCTGCATCCCTTGACAGGTTTTTCAGGTTTTTCCTTCTCATTCAAGATTGTCCTTCTCTGCAATCCATCTGGACAGTTTTGCTGCTCTGAGGTGAGCAGTGTTACATCAGTAAAAGGGGCGGGAGGGGGATAATTTATCACTCAATTACTCAGGAACTCTGACAGTATTGAAATAACACTCTCCATGGCCCAAATACTATGAAGATTAATTAAAGCTGTTTTTATTTTGAAACATTACTATCCCTTTAAAGTGTCAAAGATAGGAAATGGGCAGACTATATGGGCCAAATGGTTGCTATGTGCCATCCAAACCTAAATTTCTATGCATTCCTGAAATGTGTACCTTTCATAAGTGACTCATATTAAAGGGTAAGGTGACACATCTACATAGCATTAGATGTGGTTTTATTATGATATCACTTCCTGTTCCATCAAATAAGAAATTAACCATTGACCCTTTGAATGCCAGAGGGGGTACGCAATGCATTGCTCTGACACTCAAAGGGTTAAACCATTAAGCTCAGCAGAAAGAATTTACCCTAATAAAAGGTGATCTGGCCAGTTTAAAAAATAATAGGTCCAGGAATTGTAGGGAATGAAACACATTTACCTAGATATCAATTCCATATTTCATTCATCCAGCCCCAAAAGATAACCAAAGGCAGTGGAGGGCTGGAAACTTGTGGCCCGGATGGCAAATACGATCAAGTGGCCCATTTCTACTATTGTTTCAAGCCACTGTCCCAGCCCAACTCCTTTTGTTAATTTTAAAAGTGGCTTTAATATCATGAAACAAAGCGATACCACGCAGCTCACAGTTGAAATGGGCTGATACTACAGAGCTTACAATTTAAGCTAAGCTAAAATAATGATACTATAGAGTTTACAAGGTAAATGAGTTTCATTTGGATTGTAGCTTTGTGATATCATTTGTGTATCTCCATTTCAATTGTAAGCTCTATGGCATCACTAGTATAGCTCCACTTATAGCAACAAGATGGATATTAAGCGAGGCAGTGGCCCACTGGCCCAAACATATGGCCGGCCCAGGGGGCAATAGCCCCCCTGCCCCCCAGGTCAGCCCTCCCCTGACCAAAGGTGATGTGGGGAATTAACCCTTTGAGTGCCAGAGGGGTACACAATGCATTGCATGCATTGTGTACCCCTCTGGCACTCAAAGGGTTAAATACCTCACTTTAGAGCTACGTTGAGCCATATCATGATTCATGAAGTTCTACATTCTGAAACCAAAATGAGAGTAAGACTGCTGCTTCCCAGAAAAGGACATGCTGACCTGCACTGTTCCATGTGAATGACAAATGGGCCCCACTGGTAATCCAAATCATAAAAGGAAATATGTAATTACAATTTGTATTTTCCTATGAACCTTGAAAAAAAACAGAAATGTTGTGTTCCATAACAGTGACTTTGTTAATAAAGTTCTATGATTCTGATTTCTGTGTTCTTGCTTGATTTGCTTACTATAATTCTCCCTTTCACTAGTTCTCTCTTTCATGCTGAGATTCCATTTCACTGGGATTTTTATTTTTATTTAGAAAGAGTTTTACCTGGAGAATACAAGAGTTCCTTTGTTTTCACATATGTCCTTGAGAATGGAAACACGGTCAGCAAAAGTGCTGGAAAAAGGCCTTTTTGCGTTTTTCCTAATCTGCTATCATACTAAATTTTCCAATATGGATACATATCAAAACATTACAAAATAGCATTTCAAACTGCCATTCTGCTTTACATATAAGCAGAATGGCCTTTTCAAGGCTGTGTTGTCCGGCTACTTTGAAATACATAGATCAGCCACACCATAAGATGGATTCATAAACAGTTCACAGCAATCAGTTAGATGAATCTAGTAGGACCAATATCGACACTCACTCAGTCTCCTGCAGTTAAGGTGTTCGTGTCTGAAGTTATCTAGCACTCCAGCAGGGGCATACTTACAGCATTTGGCACCCGGGGCTGATCCATACTTGGCACCCCCGCCCCCTGGCACCCCTTCTCCCCTCCCAATTTTAAAATGTAAAAAACACCCACAAAAATATACAGGATTTAACCTTCTAGCATTCAAATTGGTATGGCTGTGTTAAAAAGAACAGACAGACAGGGGGCTAAGGGCTTATATATATACACCCATATCACAATCCTTTCTAGTCTCGGACTAGCCTAGAGGATAGAAAGGGTTGTGATATGTTTATTAGGTGTATAATTATAAGGCCCCGTCTGTCCTTTTTAACCCAGCCAGTGGCCAGCCCATACCCATTGAATGCTAGAAAGTTATCCAGTCAGTGTATTTTAAAGCAATGATTTTGGAGAGCCCTTTGCAACACATTTCCCCCGTCTAGCAAATCAGGTTAGTTTAATGACTGACTCTGAGACCTCCATGTCCTCCTTGCTCTCCTTGTGATGCATCCACTGACGCGTTTATTATAACATCTATCTTCAGAGAATGTCTGTTTTTAATTTTTAATTTAGATAGGGTCTTTATGGGTGTATTAGAGTAGGACTTACCGCAAAGTGAGATACCTTGGCGTGGTGGTAAGCTTACACACAGATTGGCCAATTTGTGGGACGAAATACTTATTTTCACTTAGATTTACTAAGAGTTATTACATATGCTAAATACAGGGCACTTATGTTCACAGTATATATAGGAGAGCAGGACTGTCTTTTTTGTATGTGTTTTCACTTTTGGGTTTAGGCCTAATGTCAAGGGGACTGGAGAACCCTCTCATTGCTTGCTGCTATCTATATTTCTAACTTTATTCTTATATTTAATTTATAATATGATATGGATATTTTATGGTGAGTAAGCGCTGTGAGCTTTCTTCTCTTTTCTGCTTTAGTTTAATGACTGACTCTGAGGCCTTGCTCCATGTCCTCCTTGCTCTCCATGTGATGCATCCACACCAGTCTGCACGCAACAGCACGCTCCGCCTCCACAGCCTGCTGTCTGCATCACTGCTCCCTCAACCCCACCCCCCTTGACCAGGTCCAGGTATCTCTTCCTCCAATCACCATGAGCAACAACGAGCTGCATCACAAGCAATTCCGTCATCCAAGCAGCAGCCAGTACTGCTGCTGCTTTGGAACATTAACTGAAGTTAAGGGCAAAAGCGGTCCTCAGTCTGAATGCCTGGTGTGGCATAGTCTGCACCCCCCTAAGGAGCGGCACCTGGGGTGGAGCCCACCTTAGTATGCCACTGCACTCCGGTAGTCACAACAATTAAGTATGAGGCTGCAACACCCTCCATCAGAAACATTTGGGACTATTGCATAAAACAAGCAGTTTTATTTATTCATTAAAAGCATAGAACAGAGGATTATTAGAGCCTGACCTGAACCCTGCTTTCTCTGTTTTTGCCTTTTATTTTACATTTTAGATCTGAGTTGCAATCCTATATTCTGTGTGCTTATCTTCAAAAGCTAACCAAGGAGTGCCCAAGTTCAATCCTCAAGGGCCACCAACAGGCCAGGATATAAGGATTTCCCTGTGATAGTAATATCTCTATTAAAGTTAATGTTCGAGTCTTCTTTACTTTTTTTATAGCACATAGTGCTATATTTCATTACTTACATATTTGTAGTTCAAGAGCTATTAAAGCTGAAAGGATCCCCCTCCCGCCCCTTCTGGCTGCGTCCCCTTAGATGTGGAATCTGGTCATGGGACCAGATTGAGGGACAATCTTCAGTCAGTGAGTATAAGGAAAATCCTGCCCCCCCTTGACGAAGGAGAACAGGATTTTACCTTTTGCGAATTGAAGATTGTACCTCATAGTGCTCCATCCGGACCTGCATCAGAGGATCAGAGAAGCAGGGGAAGGGGCGAGAGGGGGATCCTTTCAGCTCCAATAGCTCTTGAACTACAAATATGTAAGTAATGAAATATAGTGCTGTGTGTTTTAAAAATAAGTAAAGAAGACTCTAACATTAACTTTAACCCCTTAACGACAGTCGCGCTCACGTGCGGCCAGCACTTGAGGACCACAGGGCATTTTTTTTTTTTATCAGATTCAGGGCTTCCCAAGTGGTATGAAGCTGCACGGGGAGCCCTTAATTCAATGATGTGCCAGGACCGTCACTGGTCCTTAAGTGCCGGACAGCCGTGATGGTCCTGGCATGGCACTGGACGTTAAGGGGTTAATAGAGATATTACTGTAAGTACAGGTGGGCCGAACAAAATGAATGAGCCACTAATTAACTTACTTGTGCTTAATAAGGGAAATTATTAAATTCTGGCTTGTTGGTGGCCCTTGAAAACTGAACTTGGACAGCCCTGGGATAAGCCATGAGTTAACCCTTTGAGTGACAGAGAAGTATGCAACACATTTCTGTGCAATGCATTGCGCACCACTCTGTCACTCAACGGGTTAATGTCACTTATTTATATGATTTAATGCAATATGTACATTAAACAGCATTATGGACCCTTATGATATCCTGTAATGGGACTGTCCAGGGGAAGTGTCCCTGAAAATGTTTGCAAGTGTGTTACTGGGGTTGATAAACAAAGCTCGAGATTCACCATATGGGACAAATAAAAATCCCCATTGGTTTAACTCTTTGAGTGCCAGAGGGGTAAGCAACGCATTGCTTTGCAATGCGTTGTGTATCCCTCTGGAACTCAAAGGGTCAAATGTGGATTTTAACACCTTGAATGCTAGCTAGGTCTCCAAATCATTGCAAAGTAATGTGCTGGTGATCTCTCTACCATTCAAAGGGTTAAAATATCCATTTAAATCCTCATGAATCTGGGCAATTTTTACTTCTCCGCATGGTGCAATTGGTTTGCTGGAGAATGACTCCAGTCCTCCTTAGTACATCAGCCTCAGAGAATATAAATTAGACTACACATTTACTAATCAGACACAACATTCAATTTTATTTATAAAGGGAGAAAAAAATAAACCTTGTGGTTTTTGACGTGTGAGCAAGAATCTGCTAACATATGCTAGTATAAATATATACTTCTATATGATTGATGCAGACTAATCAGTACATAGAATTGTCAGTGAATTTATCTCAATTGTGTCTATTACATGGGCTTGGGTAAACAGTGACCAGTCATTGAAAGATATTGAAAAACACAATACTAAGTCTGTATGTGGCTGTGCTGGTATAGGCAGCCATAAGATAGAAAGATAGAATGACAATTACTGAACTACCTGGGAAATATAAGGGAAATATCGAATTATTTTAATGTGAAATAGCAATACATTTTCTTGGAAAAATAGATTATTCTTTCAATTTAGGGTTTAACGTGTTCACACAGAAATAAAAGCACTGTTAATAACTTATTAGACAAAACATAGCTAAAAGGCACTTTTAATTTATGCTTAACCCTGAGCTGCACTTGTACATTATATTCTGCACTTAAAGGGATAGTAATACGTAAATATTACTAATCCCCATATTGTAGTAATGTAAAAAATAATTTAATTGTCCCCAGTGTCATCTCTCAAACCTTTATGGTTTGAGCGATAACTGCCCGCAAAGTTCTCCCCTACTTCCTGCTTCCCTGAAGTCAGCATTGTACAGACTGCAGGGGAAGTCTGTTGTACGACAGTCAAGTGGCTCTTCAGTAGAGCCGAGATCGCGTTAGTAAAAAAAGAATTATTTCACTTCTACATGTGATTGGTTTGCAAGCAAACGTAGAAGACCGTTCCAGTGAAATAATTATTTTTTATTAACGCGATCGAGGCTCTGCTGCAGAGACACCTGATGCATGTAAGACCGGATATCCCTGCAGTCAGCTACAACGCTGACTTCAGGGAAAGGGGAGGGAGGGGGGAACTTTGCGGCCGGTTATCTCTTAGACCATAAAGGTTAGAGAGATGACACTGGGGACAATTACATTCTTTTTAACATTACTGCAATATGGAGATTAGTAATATTTAAGTATTACTATCCCCTTAACCCTTATGTACTCTGTATGTTTTCCTTATTCGCTTTAGATTATAAGCTCAAGAACAGGGACCTCAATGCCATTGCTTCATCCTGTATTCAGGGCTGGATTTAGATCCCCGGTGTCCCTAGACAAGGCAGCCTAGGTGCTTTTTGCTCCACCCATAATCACACCTCAACCCGTCACACGGCCCCACCCCCAGTTCTATCCACTGTTTCCTTACACAGAAAATACCCTTGACCTATAACTAGCAAGTACCAAAAAAAGCTTTAACCCCTTGGTTGCTCCTGAGATCTCCAGCGGATTGCTTCACAATGCATTGGAGATCTCTGTAGCATCCAAGGGATTAAATAATAACTTGCATAAAACAGGGGCAGGGACATTGGACTTGTCTTCGCCACTCCCACAATTCAAAATGTGGGTCTGGACAGCATAGTTGATGTTCACTCTCAAAATTTGGAGCTCTTGCCTACTCTGCCTATTGGGAAATCCATCCCTGCCTGTACTGTCTATAACTTTAAAGGAACACAACACCTAAAAATGAAATCTTAAATATTATATATTTATAACTAGCATCTGCATAATGTGTGATGTTATGTTAGATTCCTAAAGTCTAATTCTAAAATTGCATTTTTAATGCATGTATAAACTGTGCTATATAAGGTAGACACCATTTGTTTGTACAGTTTGAAATGAGACAAAAAAGAGAGAAAGCAGAAACATTTATTGAGATCGGCACCCATTACTCTTCTATTCAGAAAAGCTGTTATCGTATCTTAACCCCGTTACAGACAACACTTCTGAGACACCTATCAAGATCACTATGGTAATGGGAAACAGGGAATGCTTGGAAAACGCAGGTATGGCTGCTCCAGTGAGGCACATGTAAGAGTAAATTTTAGGCCACAGAAAGCAAATAAAGAATTTTACAGAGGCTAGCATGGAGTACAGGGTATTTAAGTGTATATAACCCCAGATCATTTTAGATGTTAGTGAGGTAACTGTATGATTGTGATTCTGAGATAAATCAGTAGCTTCAATAAATTGTTTTGTCCCTTCACCTGCATAATGCTAATTTACTAAGATTTGTGCAACAGAGTTCCTCCCCTTAACCCCTTAGGGACCCTTGACGTACCAGGACCGTCAAGGGTAAATGTGCTCCAACGACCCTTGACGGTCCCGGTACGTCACATACTGTTTACTTACAGCGCTCTACCGGGAGCACTGTAAGTAAAAATAGGGCATGAAATAGACCGCTCCAAGATCGGAGCGATCTCTTTCAAGCCCCATAGTGACGCGCCGATACACGTGACAGGTCACGTGTACCGGCGCCTCAAAGTGCCCCTATGCGGTCGTTATGGGACGGAAATGTCCCATAACCTCCGGTCCTTAAGGGGTTAAAGGGATAGCAATGTCAATATTAAAGTACACCTCTGAGACTTCTATGTTTTTTTAAAACACTTATGTTTAATTACTTACTGTTCTGTAGTTCAAAAGATATCCCCTTAAAGGGATAGCAATGTCAATATTAAAGTACACCTCTGAGACTTCTATATTTTTTTTTTAAAACACTTATGTTTAATTACTTACTGTTCTGTAGTTCAAAAGATATTCAAGCTGAAAATATCCCCCTCCCGCCCCTTCTGGCCACGTCACGCTTTCTCTAACTGTGATCTGGAAGGAGAGAGGAGAGGGACAATCTTCAGTAAGCAAAACGAAAATCCTGCCCTCCTTCGTCAAGCGGGTTAGGGTTTTCCGTATATTTACTAACTACAGATTGTCCCTCGCTGCATCCTCTCGGTCCCAGACCAGATTCAATGGGAGCCGGCCAGAAGGGGTGGGAAGGGGATCCTTTCAGCTTGAATATCTTTTAAACTACAGACCTGTAGGTCATTAAACATAGTGCTATGTGTTTTAAAAAACCTATAGAAGACTTGGAGGTGCACTTTAATATAGACGTTATTATCACTTTAATGCTGCTTATTCCAAAGGGAGGTCTGTGATAACTTTGTAGGATTCCTTTCCTTTAGAGAAAATAGTGTGAGTGTACGCCGTTTTCCTGTGCATGCTATGCAGCAGGAGTAAGGAGCTTGCAGACATTAAAGAACAATGGCAGAGATAGTCCGCTGGTATGTACTACAATGATCAAATGTGGTGAGGCATATCGTAAAGGTCAGACACTGGTGTTAGAGTCTAAGGCAGGGATTCATCAAACTGCTGGAAGAGAAGCGTATCAAATACACTGCTCTGCTCCGCGATCATTGATGGATACCTTTGACTACTCATCAATGATTTCCCTGCTTTGTGTATGAGAAGCATGGAAAATTGAATAAATTGCCCAGTCTGGGGAAAACCTCACGCATATGCATAAGCGAAAATGCGTATGCATGTGTTCAACCCATGCATTCAAAAGGGATCCACCAGCTTGAAGCTAGCAGATCACATTTACAGATCTATCTGGCCATTGCTTATTGAAGAATACGCGATGGCCAGATACAATCCAAAAGTTGCTGAATGGTTAATGTGCAAAGAAATCCTTAAAATTTCTTGCGCATTAAGGAGGAATTCCGGCCTATAGCTTCTGTACTGGGGAATTTGTAGTTTCACGCGTATGTTCCTTTAAATAGGGGGAGGGAAAATATAAGGCCCTCCAGCTGTTGGCTGGTGGGGGATGATGGGAGTTGTAGTCCAGCAACAGCTGCAGGTCCTCATTTAACCCACTACTTCTTTATACTGTAAAGAGCTGAGCACACTTATGAGATTATATAAAAACAATTACATTTAATCCTTCATTAAAGCAGATGGTTGCTAATGGATCATACATATAAAGAAATGGAGCAATTCGAGGCAAACATACTTCACCACAGGGGACAAGAAGACATTTAAAAAAATCCCCAGTGATTTAAGTGGAGCATTTAACCCCTTAAATGCTAGGGATGTTTCTAACGCATTTATTTGTGCCTGAAACCTCTCTAGCATTCAAAGGGTTCAGATTAACATTTAAATCAGAGGAAATGTATTGCTTAACCCTTTGAGCTCCAGAGGGGTATGCAACGCATTGCAGAGCAATGAGCTTTGACCCCTCTTGCACTCAAAGGGATACATTCAAATAAAAATTATAAAAATAAATGGGTGTATTTTGCCTTTAAGTTTGATACTAGAAAACAATAGTGCAGCCATAATGTATGATTTGTAATGACAAGTCCTATGTAATAAAGCTGCTTTAACCCGTTGGATGCCATTGATGTCTGTGGCATCCGAGGGTTAAGGAACACTAACACCTACATATAAAATTAAGTATCCAACCTTTCAAGTTAGTATCTGCAAACATATTTCTATGGTACTAGATCTAAAATATAGTCTTAAAGGAGCAGTAAACTTTGTTTATGAAAAAATGTTAAAGGACTTTTCCTGTTGCATAACACAAAAGTGGTCCCTCTGCTGGAAGAAGTGATGTAATTAGACATTGAAGGACCTAGGTGTGATTTTTATGGGGCCCCTTATCACAAAAATACTTACAGAGACAGAACTAGAATCTATAGGGCCCTGGGGCAGATGGAACCTCCTTGGATGCTGGGCCCCAGTGCAAATGCATCCTCTGCACCCATTATAGTTACGCCCCGGATGGGAGATTTTCCATTCTAAAGCTGTAAAGGCTCAAACTTACAGTTCTGTAAATAGAACTGTTAACAACAGCACCAAAAAGTACTACATGGAATTTTTAAATAAGGCACTCTGTGGGAAAGCTTTAGTCTTATTATTGTTCTCCATTGGAAGTGATAGAATCTGCACCACCTGTTGACCACAATGTAAAGTTGCAGTTTAATTAAAAAAAAAAAAAATAGCACCACATGTTGACCACAATGTAAAATTTCAGTTTAACCTCTTAAGTATTAGCGGTCCTGGAGTGTGTGATCCTTTCAGGACCACATAGCAAAGTTTGACATGACAGATCACGTGTGCCAGCACGCCGAATGGGGGACTGATAGTGACCGCTCCGGTCTTGGAGTGGTCAATTTCAGTCTCCGCTACTACTCACAGCGCTCCCCCCACAGGACCGCTGTGAGTCAAAAATATGTGACGTGCTAGGACCGTCACTGGTCCTTTAGGCAAAAACAGCAGTGATGGTCCTGACACTTCACTGGGCGTTAAGGGGTTAATAATAATTATAATATTAACAGGGCTCAAAATTTCCACTCGCCGTTAGCCAATTGCGAGTGAAATTTAGCCCTGACGAGTAGAAATTCAGCCCTGGTGGGTATGTTATGGCTTGCAGTGGCAAGTAGCTTTTCAGGTCTGGCTAGTAGCAAAGGACTTCAAATTATAAACCCTGATATTAATAAAAAACCCAGCAGTATTAACCTTTGCAAGAAAAAGCTCCAAACAGTGGGATTAACCTAGATTTACTCAGCAGTAAAAGTCCTATCATAGTTTATTTTCAAGAAAAAAAAGTCTCTCTTTTTTTAACAGAATAATAGTGTTTTGTCTATCTTTAATTATTTTGGTATTACATATTGTTTTATTTTACCTGGTGGCTTACTTTTCTTTAGTTCTATGTACTTAAAGGAACACCAACAACCAAAACACTAAATTGGAGTATATCATTTTAAAGGAGTAGTAAACTTTTTTTAATGAAAACTTAAATGATTTATAGCTGAGTAAAACATGGTCACTCCCACCACTGTCAGTTGTTTTATCCAAAATTTATAAGTTAACCTTTTGAGTGCCAGAGTGGTACTCTGGCACTCAAAGGGTTAAAATAATCAGGAAGTGAATTTACTATGTGTTTACTTCCTAATAGTTCTAACTGACAGGAAGTGACTCGGCAATTCTATGGAGAACTGTAAGTCACTGACTTTCGTCTCCATTAGAATGTAACAGAAAAACTAATTGCACTTTAACCACTAGAGGGCACTGCTAATGTAAGAAAATTACACAGGTTTAAACTGTAATAACTCTGGAAATATGCATCTCTCAGTAGCGGGAGTACCCTTATTTTACTCAACAGGAAAAGTGCTACAATATATATTTTTTTTCATAAAAAAGTTTACTGCTCCATTAACTTTCATGTATTCCCAGCTAGTGTCTGTAAAAATAGTTATTTTATGTTAGATCCTTTAAATATAATCCTAAACTTGCATTTTTAATGCGTGAGTAGGCTATGCTATATACACACTATTGGTTAACTGTTTTTGCAGCGCTAATGCTATTAATGCATTAAGATTAGCATGCTCTTCTATTCAGAAAGGCTGATATCTTATTTCAGGCCCATTAACAGACAGTAAAACACAAACACGTCTGAGACATCTATCATGACTGTTATTATAATGAGGACCCTGGAAAAGGCAGGAATGGGAGCTCCCAGAAAGCACATGTAAAACATTACAAAACATTACAAAACAAATGGAGAAGTCTTACAGAATATAACATGAAGTACCGAGTATTTAAGTGTGTATAGCCCCAGTTAATTTTAAGTGCTAGGATTCCTTAAACCCTTTGAGTGCCAGAGGGGTACACAACGCATTGCTTTGCAAAGCGTTGCTCACCCCTCTGGCACTCAAAGGGTTAACTTGAATCAGCCATTTCTCCTTACATCCACTTCCAGTGATGTGAGCACTGTTTCTCTACTGGTAGTGTGTCAAAATGGTCAGGTAAAAAAATGTATCAGTAAAAATAATAGGTATTCTGCCCGTATGTGTGTCTCACTCAATATTCCGTGTGGTGGTTTTTAGCTGAACAAAGAATTGAGAGTAAAGAGAGAGTCAGACACAAACAGTGAACAAAAATTCACACAATGAGCTAGTAAACCATAATTTTACATGAATTAATAAATTAGTATGTTTATTTATATAGCACCACAAGCGTAAGCAGAGCTTCACTATTTAAAGGTTTAGACAATACATGGTGACAAGTGCTTAGCAATGAGTAACACTGGAAGTGGGGTCCCTGCTCAGAGGCGTAACCAGAAGCCTCCGTCCCTGGTACAAGAAGTGCCACGGGCCCCCCCACGACCACATTGGCCCAGCTCCCACCACATTGGCCTCCCTAACCATATTGACCCCCGCCACAATGCCCCCATCTCCTACCTAGAGCTCCCGAGTGGTCCTCTTAGTAATGCAAAGCAATGCATTACTAGAGCGCCAGTGGGAGACTGCGGGAGATTGTGGGTGCCAGGCGGAGGGGTCGCAGGGGGAGGCCGGGCCCCTGGAGTGCACTGGCCCGGTCGCAGATGCGACCCCTGCGACCCCTATAGCTATGCCACTGTCCCTGCTTGAAAGCTTACAATCTAAAGTGGTAAAGAGAGACATACAGAGTCCATAAAGGTTAAGTGTGGAATACAGTGATCGACTTCTCTTTGGGATAGGGGAACATAAATAAGTACATCAATTATAAGATCCTGGGATGAGTGCTTCCTAATTTGTTCAAACCTTATTGAGGAGGTGTAATTTTAGGCAAGACTTGAAGACCACAAGGGAAGTGCAGTGGCACAGGCTGGGAGGTAGAGCATTCCATAGATTAGGAGAAACAAGGGGAAAAGGGTATGATACTAGAGAAAGCTATAGACACAAAAGGAACTGCAAGAAGAATGTCATTGGCTGTTTGTAAGTGGCGGGACGGGGTATAATGGGAGATAAGAATGGAAGGGGAAGAGGAAAGAATGAATGAGAGTAGCAGTATTTTATAAGCTATCTGGAGTTTGATAGGCAGCCATTGGAGTGATTGGAGGAGGAGGGGCAGGGACAAACCTAGGTGACACAAAGGTAACTTGTGCTACATGTAGAAAACTCTAGACCCCAAAGGGTATTAAACATCTATCTCAAGGTAATCTGACCAATAATAAATAAAATAAACATGCACAGTAGAAAAAAGGGTTACAACTAATGAACATTTTATGAAAATAAATTATAATAAGAATAACACCTATACCCAGCCCATCAATGTGCGGGTTATCCAATGAGAGCAAACACGAAACTACAATTATACAAGTCACATAAGAGGACACACCCCGCACAGGGCAGACCCCTACTGTAATCACCCCTGTTAAAAACGATGTAATAGGCATTTGATAAGGTTACAGAGAAGAATGAATTACTCAGGAGTAAAACAAAATAACTTAAACTTAGCACTTGTAATGACAGTACTTGACACCTTCATACCCTGTTGTCTGTCCCCTATTACCCACTTGGACTGTAAGCTCCTTGGGGCAGGAACCTATCCCCTATTATTTCATTATTTCTATGACTTTGACACTTATTTTATCCCCTTTTATTTATTGTAACATACTTCTATTGTAAGGCACTGCGTACACTGTGTGGCACCATATAAAGATATGCATACAAATAACTGGTGATCCCTAAAAGCAGGCCACTTTTGAAGGGTGACATTAGTGCAGTGATGCAGTGTTGTATGTGTGGCCTGTGCAGAGATGGATTTACATCCCAGGCTCCCCTAGGCAAGGCACTCTAGGTGCCCTTAGCTCTACCCATGGCCATGCCCTCAATTTTCAAATGACCCATCCCCTGTCCCAACCACAGTTTCATGGCACAGAAAAATACTATATGAAAATAAGAAAAATACTCATCGCCAATAACAAGCTAGGTGCCCCTAGGCAAGGCACTCTAGGTGCCCTAAGATCTACCCATGGCCGTTCTCTCAGTTTTCAAATGACCCCGCCCCCTGTCCCAACCACAGTTTCATGGCACAGAAAAATACCCATCGCCTATAACAAGCAAGGAAAAAAAAAACTAACTTCTTCGTTGCCATAGAGATCTCCAGTGCATTGCTCTGCAGTGCAATGAAGATCTCCATAGCAACCAAGGGGTAAACTAGTATCTTGTAAATGTGTAGAAAACTGGTGCAGGGACATTGAGATAGTTCTGGCCACACCCATGATATAAAAGGTGCACAGATGGCGCACCCCCTCAAAATATGGAGCTCTAGGCAGTTGCCTACTCAGCCTAATAGGAAATCTGGCCCTGAGCCTGTTGTGAAAGGTAACATATTAAATTACGATGCCTCTGACTATAGCCTCAAAGGACTGCTCCGAATCCCACTTGCTGCAACTTTATTATATTGAAAAAATATTGACTCAACGCACCCTTCACTTGCTCAAAACTATATATGAAAAACAGTGATTACTATTTATAAACTCCTGTCACTTAACACACAAACAGTCTGATGTTCATAAACAACACAGAAAACAAGTAAACAATATTACTACATGCAGAATAGTTATGTATTATCTTGAAGCTTCCCATAATCAATCATGAACATGTAAAAATCAAAACAAAAATATTATAGTGTAACCTACCAATAATATGGGGATTCACCAATTGGCCACTCACATGTGACTTCTCTGGTAGAAGAACCTTCAGTGTATCGCAATAAATAGTCAATAATTCCTCCAAAATATAATCATAAAGCACATATGGGACAGTATAACTTCTTATGATAAAATGTGTTAAAAGAAGAAATGCACTCACAAAGGTCTGATAGATATGCTAATTAAACTCTGTTGGAGAGATCTGCATATCTCACTGGACTCTCCTTTGATCGTGAATGTTGTTATGGTCTAACTCCACTCGTAGTCCTATGATGTGGTGCTTCTTTGGTGTGACGTACTGGTCTATTGGAATCTGTCAGACTGTTTGTACTTCTCCCAATCCACTTCTTTGCTGTGCAGGTTTCTTCTTTAGGTATACAAAGTGTTGCAGAGCAAAGGCGCACCTTCCTCTGCCCAAGGTCCATGTCAGATGATACATCCCAGGTGCTCAAAGGCACAAATAGTATCACAGAGCTTTTGAATGAAGCAGAGCTACTGGCAATATAGAGCTTACAACTGAATGTAGTTACACTATTGATACCACAGAGATTACAGTTTAAATTGAGATACACTATTGAGACCACAGATATTGAAATTGAAATGGGGATACATTTTGATACATCTGAGCTTACAACTGAAATGAAGCAATATTATTGATACCACAGAGCTTGCAGTTTAATATAGAGCTACACTATTGATACCACAGAGTTTACCATTGAAATGGAGCTACACTAGTAATGCCACATAGTTTACAATTAAAATTGAGGTACACTAGTCATAATACGGAGCCTACAACTGAAACGAAGCAGCACAAGCAAAGGGGGTCTAAAGGGCAAAGAAAGTTGAAGGTTAATGAGAAGCAAGATGAAGAAGTAGGGACAGAGGGAGGGAGCAATAGAGAAGAGAGGCAAAGAGAAGGGAGAGGGCAATAGGGGTGGAAACAGGGGATAGAAGTGAGAGAGGGACTGAGGGGATTGAGGTGAGAGAGAGTGGGGTTGAGGGGATAAGTGAGACAGTAGGCTGATAGGGGACTAATAATGTGGCTTGTTCTGCTATCCACTAGTAATCCCAGATGCATACTTATACTGTTTGACATCCCAGCCTTGTTGTCTTCCATAGTGCTCATTCTCCCCCAGTTGTTCACCCCCCCCCACACACACTCTCTCGCTCCTTGTCTTTTCACACCTTTTTCCTACAGTGTAGCCCCCCATTTCCCAAGACTCCTCACTTCTACCTTTGCTGGTGCTGGAGGGGGGCTTCATGATCCCTGGTGGTCTAGTAGGGTTTCAGATAAGAGATCTGTACCTATTTCTGCACAGACCTCTAGAGACAGCTCCCTCATGGCCCACATCAGGTGAGGGAGCTGGTTATAGAGGAATGCTCATGAGAAAGCACAGACCGATATCCAGGAAACACATGAGGGTTGATTTCTCAAAAACTATTTATTTTACAGGAAAATGGCTAGTGGAAGATGGAGGCAGATTTTAATTCTCTGTAACACAAATATAGCCTGTCCTAGAGTGACAGGTACAATGAAAAGAAAGCAACAGATACATAAAAATACTACTCAAAGTATAAACATGTGTGCGTCTATGTATGTATGTATGTGTTTATGAATGTGATGTGCATGTTTGTGTATGTATGTGTGTGTGTGTATGTGTGTGTGTGATGTGCATGTGTGTATGTATAAGTATGTATGTATGTGTGTGATGTGCATATGTGTGTATGTATGTGTATATGTATGTGATGTGCATATTTCTATGTGTGATGTGTTTATGTACATATATATGCATGTGTGTATGTTGGTGTGTGAGTATATGTATGTATATGTATATATGTGTGATGTGTGTATGTATAGGTGTGTGATATGTGTGTGTGTGTGTGTGTGTGTGTGTGTGTGTGTGTGTGTGTGTGTGTGTGTGTGTGAATACCTGGGAACTTTTGGTTGTGGACTCCCCAGAAAGGGAAGTCCTGTGGTGCCCTGAGGGAGATAAATTATGTGATTTGCATAAAAAAGGGTGGGGCTTAATCTTAAGTGGGGGAGGGTCTTAAAACATAAAAAAATGTTTGTAATATGCTGGGGAAGGAGGAGAAGAGGACATGGAGTGGGATGAACAGACAGGTGTGGGCAGAGTTTCATCAGAAACTCCCCAAATCCGGAGAATCAGCCTCTGCCCGGAGACACTGTAATTAGCTGCAGAAACCGGAATCTCCGGGGCAAATCTGGAGAGTTCCCAGCTATGGTGATGTGTATATGTGTGTATATGTATGTGTGTGAGATTTGCATAGTTGTGTGTATATGTATGCATGTATGTGTTGGTGTGTCTGTGTATATGTATGTATGATGTGCATATGTGTGTATGTACATATGTATGTACGTGTGTGGGTGTGTATGGTACATGTATGTGTATTGTTTGCATGTGTGTTTATGGTGTATGAATGACTATATGTGTGTATGTGTATTGTATATATGTGGGGGGGGGGTTATGCATACGTGTGTATGCATGTGTTTGCAAATGTTTGTACTTATATGTATCATATCTTTACACATTCTGTATATTCCTTTAAACCAGAGGTGTCCAAGTTCAGTCCTCAAGGGCCACAAACAGGCCAGGAAGTAAGGATTTCCATGACTAAGCACGGGTGAGTTAGTGAAAATGAATGCTCCACTGATTAACTGACCTGTTTATAATCAGGGAAATACTGCCATCCTGGCCTGTTGGTGGCCCTTGAGGACTGAACTTGTACAGCCCTGATATAAACTATACAGAAACAAGAATAAGAACAAGAAGGGTGCCCGATAGTGTAGTATTGACTTAAAGGGGAACTACCACCCCGCAATAACTTTGCATGAATTAAGACTTCATCTGGCGACTAGCTGCTTAGTAGCGCTAGTTGCCAGAAATCTTACCTGGTTTGAAATATTTTGCAGTTTTTTGGAGGCTCACAGTAGCAGGAAGCACGGACATCTCGTCATAGTGACGTCCGTGCGCCTGCGCTGTCAGTCCCTTTTGGAGCCGGCCGGCTCCAAAAGGGACTAACAGCGCAGGCGCACGGACGTCACTATGACGAGATGTCCATGCTTCCTGCTACTGTGAGCCTCCAAAAACTGCAAAATCTTTCAAACCAGGTAATATTTCTGGCAACTAGCGCTACTAAGCAGCTAGTCGCCAGATGAAGTCTTAATTCATGCAAAGTTATTGCGGGGTGGTAGTTCCCCTTTAAAGGATAATGTATATCTAAAAGAAAAATTTGGTACTCACAATTTGGAATTGTCAGCTCTAGATTAACTGACAACTGCGCTTTTGGAGAAATACCCGTCTCCGCTCGGGAAGCACTCGAACGTAGAACACTTGGCACGGCTCCAGTAATCAAGATGGTGTATCAATATTTATTAAAAATAAAACACATTAACACAAATATATTTGTATAATAAAAGCTATTTAACACAACTAATAAAATAAACATCTGAGACCCAATAGTACTTCTAACGGATTTTGCGGCTGAACACGCGGCTTTATCAAAGTAACAATAACTATAACTATAATCCTGAATATTTGGTGACTGTGTTAATATATTTGAACTATGTATAAGCAAAGTGGAGCAATTCTGGGGCTAACCAACTGCACCAAAAGGGGACACTTGAAATTTGAACCAAAAGGGGACACACAAACTTGAATATTAGCGTGGTAACCAATGCATTCAAGGGATTAAACGTCCCTGTTAAACCAGCGGGAATTTGCAGAATTTTTATTCCACCCCTATGGCTTAATTGGTTTGCTGCAGAATGCGAAAGTGCACAGACTGAACTTTGTATATCTTAAGAACTAGGCAAGTAAAACAAAAAACAAAAAAAGAATCATATCATTTTAATAAATTAAGCAACTGGCCAAACTTTTTTTACATGTGAAAGTTCCCCTTTAATGAATAAATTGTACCAATAGGGAGAAATAAAAATTCCCCATGATTTAAAGAAACACTAACACCTAACACTGAATTAGGATGATATAACTTATGCTACAGCTTTACAAATAAAATCCTAAACTTGCCTTTTAAAATGCGTAAACTGCCGTATTAATGTGTTTCATCTTGTATGTGCTCTTTGCCATGAAACATAATAGCTAAAGTTAGTTAACTGACTGATTATTGCCAGCCAGTCTTGTATTCAGAAAGGCTGTTATCTCAGCCCATTTACAGACAATCTTGAAGAATCATCTTAAGATTGCTGTGGTACATGGGTCCCTGAAAAAGACATGAATGGCTACAATCTCAGAGTATATGCAAAACTAGATTTCAGGTCTCAGAAAAGGGAGATTTTTTTTACAGGTGCTAGCATGAAATACAGAGTGTTAAAGTATATATAATCTCATTAAATAGTATTCTTTAAAGGGATAGTAATACTTCTAATAAAGTGCAGATCCGAGTCTTCTTTATTCTTTTTTTAGCATATTCTATAATATAAAAGGCCAGATGTATGTTTGTCTGATGCAGTCATGCACAGTAGAGACTGTCTGAATGCAGGCCGATGCAGTCATGTGCACTAGAGACTGCCCAAATGCAGGCCAATGCAGTCATGCACAGTAAAGACTTCCCAAATGCATTCCGATGCAGTCATGTGCAGTAGAGACTGCCCAAATGCAGGCTAATGCAGTCATGCACAGTAGAAACTGCCCAAATGAAGGCCGATACAGTCATGTGCACTAGAGACTGCCCAAATGCAGGCCGATGCAGTCATGTGCATTAGAGACTGTCTAAATGCAGGCCAGATGTATATTTGTCCAATATAGTCATGCGCAGTAGACACTGACCGAAAGCACAGAATTCTGGGAAGTAACACACTTTGGACTGTGTACATGGGCTTTTACACTAGTTGCGCTATACTTCAATACTTACAGTTTTGTAGTTCAAGTGCTATTGAATCTGAAAGGATCCCCCTCCAGCCCCTTCTGGCCTCCATCCATCAGATCTGGAATCTAGTTGTGGGACCGGACAGATCGCAGCAGGGGCAATCTTCACTCAGTAAGTATGAGGAAAACCCTGCTTTCCCCTTGAGGAAGGAGGGCAGGATTATGCTTACTGAAGATTGTCCCTCGCTGTGACCCATCCGGACCAGTCTGAGGTATGAGAGATGCAGGGGAAAGGGGCAGGAGGGGGATTCTTTCAGATTCAATAGCACTTGAACTACAAAATTGTAAAACTGTAAGAACTGAAATGTAGCTCTACGTGCTCAGAAAAAGAAGACTCAGACCTGCACCTTATTAAAAGTATTACTATCCCTTTAACCCTCCGAGTGCCAGTGGGGTATCTAACGCATCATGAAGCAATGCGATGGACACCCCTCTGACACTCAAGGGGTTAAATTATCATTTGAACCCCTTGAATGCTAGAGAGATCTCTAACATATGGCTTGGCAATGTATTGAAGACCTCTCTAGCATTCAAGTGGTTAAAAGACCCATTTAAATAATTGGGAATTTATAATTTCACCCCATTGCATGGCTGTTTTGCTCCAAAATGAGTCAGGTTCTTCTTGGTTCATCAGAATGTGTATTCCACTGACAGAACTCTACCTTAATGTAAAACAATAGCTGACTTGTAAGGATGCATTATGCACAAGAAAGCCTTACTGCAGTCAAAAATAATAGACCGCAGTCCCCTAGAGAAGGGGGATAGGTCAACCCTATCCCTTTGTTTCTTAAACATTGTTTGATGTATAATAATATCTGCAGCATAGCATAACATTGTGTTCAAAATGTAGCCTAAATAATTAATAACAGAGAATCAAGCAGTCACAAGCTACATTTAGATACAAATTATGAGTCTGCTTGGTGCTTCCTTAGAAACTCGGATATAAACACAAGGCAAAAACTTCTCCCTATAGTGATTCATACCCCCCTCCTTATTTTTCAGCCAATATATCAAAGTATATGGCAGCCTAAGTAATTCCCTCCTTCTGGGGAGCTAGCCAATACTCCATCACAGTTAGGGAAAGCAAGTGGATATGTTAGCTGCATTAGTCATAGAATTTGGATAATTCTTAAAAAAGAAAGATACTTTTTTTAATGTTCTGATAAATGTGATTTGTTCACCCCATATAAATACTAATGCTTAACCACAGAATCCCTGTTGGCAGTGAATGGTTGCTTTTTGCTGGGGAAGATATATTTTTTCACCTCCATAATTTAGTGCTAACTCAAACGCTCACTTCTACATGCACAAGAGATGTATTTATCCCACAGGATTAACAGGTTATAAGGTGGGAGCAAATGTTACTGTAACTCCTCTGCACATATAAGTTGTATATTAATAACCATCCGAGTGCCAGAGGGGTGTCCAACAGCATTACACACCTCTCTGGCACTCAAACAGTTAAGAAGAGGTAGAAAGATTTAACAATTTGAGTGTCAAATGTTAACAGAAATGTAGGCAGGCATAAGGTGTGTACTGATATAGAATTTGAGGAAATTCATACTTCAGTGTTTTCGAACCAAAAATATTTTATTAACCAGTTAGATGCATCCGAAAAAGATAATATGTCTAAAGTCACAGCAGAACAATCTAAAAGGGTAGTTACACAAGAAGATCCATATCCTGCTGTGTGGACAATATGTAACCATTTGAGTGCCAGAGAAGTGAGCAACGCACTGCAGAGCAACAGGTTACACACCCATTTGGCACTGGAAGGGTTTACAGAACTTCACAGGAACTGCTCCATACAGGAAACTATTGAGTCTGATAGCACTCAAAGGGTTAACCCCTTGAATGCTAGAGATGTGTCCAACACTTTGCACTGCAGACCTCTCTAGCATTAACCCTTTGAGGGCCAGAGGGGTACGCAACACATTGCTCTGCAATGCGTTGCATACCCTCTGGCACTCAGAGGGTTAAAGGGGTTAAAAGCTCCATTTGAATCTAAAGGGCTTTTAATTAGTCCCCTTTTGGGTAGCTGGTTTGGGCCAGAATTGCTGCACTTTGTCTTTATATATGATTGAACAGTAAGTGTGCAGTCGTGTTGGTAGGTTACTATTTTTCACTGAAAACCACTGTAAATGTCATTCTCATGCAGTCAGTGGTCAGAGATAATTCATCTTGTTGTTTAGTGGTGTGTGTACATACAGATACTCTCAGGCCAATACTAACCCTTTCAGTGACAGGAAGGTGGTCAGAGAGATAACTGAATCTGATATTTAGATTGATGGCTTCAGCCCAGAGTTAACCTTTGACTGCCAAGTAGGTCTTTGGAGAAAGAGATAAGGGAACTTGGTCAAATATACTGTATTTATATTGGCAGCCGCAGACCAGAGTTAACCCTTTCAGTGTCAGAGAGACGAGGACTTAGTTACATGTATTTCATTTGATCGTTTCAACCCAGGGTTAACCCTTTGAGCAAAGGAGGAGTGGTCAGACAGATAATTACATTTATTGCCATTAACCATTCGAGTGTAAGGTGTGGTCAGTGAGATGATGGGACATGATTACGTATTTATATCAATGCCATCAGTCCATGGTTAACCCTTTGAGTGTCAGGGGGTAAACAATGTATTGTAGAGACTTGACCCCATGTATCTCTATCAACTGTATCATTCCCAGGTTAATCCCTTGACTGCCAGATGGGTGATCAGAGAGTTAAGGGGACTTGGCTTATCTATTTACAATGATGACCTGAGGTCAGGTTTAACCCTTTGCATGCCAAAGGGGTGATCATCGTATGCATTTATATTGTTGTTCTCAGTCCAGGGTTAAGTCAGTGGCATCATTTGTATTTACAGGAATTGGCCTAGGTCATGGTTAAACCTGTGAGTGAAGAGGAGTGGTCAGATGCATTGTTCATTCTAAGGTGAGGAATCCAGCACTACAAGAGTTAAAGAGTACTGTCTATGCAGGGCAGCACTTGAATAACACATGTACCATGCAGTCCACTTTAAATTACTCTTAACTCTTTTAGTGCTGGGTTTTTCACCAATGCCAGAGAGATAAGGGGACTTGGTCAGAGCATTGATGCTGGACACTCCTCTTGCAGGCAATCCAACTGCAAATCAACTGCACCAAAAAGGGCAAATAAACAGTGCCATTGGTTTCATTATTTAACCCATGAATGCAAGATATTCCTCCAACCCATGTGCAATGTGTTTTAAAACACCCAGTGAAAGTTGGGGAAATGTTTATTTGTCCCCTGTGGTTCAACTGGTTTAGTCCATAATTGCTCAAAATGTTCTTAGTACATAAGTCTCACTTTCTGCAGCTGCTGAGTAAGATCTCTGAAGATTCATGGGCAGCACTTGAGAGCCAAGTGGACTGTACTTCGCATGCCAGGGAGTGGACGTAAACGAAGACAGTATTATCAGGGGACTGTAAAGGAGCCATTAGCATCCTGAACCCTGGATTCAGGCACTTAGGACTTAGGTACCGCATCCATTAACTGCAGCCGGAGAGTATGAGAGGAGGAGAGGGCTTTGGGGTAGCAAAACATTTAACCACGACCAGCATAATAAAAAACAATTATGGACGCATGTATTGTTCGTTAGATAGCAGTGAGCCCCCCCGCGCTCTGTTCAGTCTAATGGATGAGGATGGACATCGGACTGCACATCTGTACGTCGGAGCAAGCAAAATATGGATTTTACATCGATTTTAGCCATATGCACACCCCTCTTGCACCCAAAGAGTTAAATTAGACGCAGGCTGGATTATTACGCGTGATTCTAGGGTACACCGACTGCCCCAGGTGCCCATCTCACTAACTTTATAAGAAGAAAATATTGTTTATGCAGGGAACTTTAGGCATAATGTGAAACCTATTTGACCTTCATATCGACTTCAGACTGAAACTTTTTTGCAAGGATGTTTTTTCCCTTTTTGGTGATCTCAGGCGATACAATACAGTCAATTTACCTTTCTCTGTGGTGAGCCCCCCACCCAGAGACCTGGGGGTGTGGTGATCTCAGTCTTCGGATCCGATGATTGAAGGCAACTGGTGGTCTCCCAGCCCTGTTGGAGGTGGTAGTTGCTGTTGTTAGATCAGTCACAGACTTCTGGGGCGATGACCTACTCCATTTGGAAAGTTTAAAGGTCCAGCCTGTTCACCACCAACTGAGAGCTCCACCTGGAACCCATGCAGGCGGCGCTGCTGATTGGATGGCAATGAAACACGTGACCCGCTGTGTATATTAGGCAATACTTACTTGCACAGCAATGAAACAAGTCCAGTGAAAAAGACCAACCAGGTGGAGATCGGACAGATCAGCAGGTTCAGTCCCCGGAGCTCCAGTTGACCTCCTCACAGCCTCTGCCTGGGAATGAATTCGTACCTGGAGTACACGTCTTGCGGGGATGTATTAGCCTTTTCACCCAAGTTTTGCCGCAGTGACCAGAGAAGTCTGCCCTTGCAGCCTTACCCTGGAAGTATGGCAGATCACCACTATGTGGGCAACTTGCCAATTGGTGTCCACCCGTCTTCTTCCCACCAGACTCCTCACCAGTCAGCAGCACTTTATGCTCCTTGCAGCCTGGATGCCACTTATGAACCAACCCCACCTGCTGATTACAGTTTCTTACCTTCCAGCACAGACTATGACTTTCACTATGGGTCAATAGAGGAAAGTGGGGGGCACGTCCAATATACAAGTTCTGTTCTGCCAGGGAACGGATCATTCATCCTCAATGGGCAGCTGAGCTACACGACTCTCGGAGAAGAGACTCAATTGACCCAACGCAAGGATCAAATGGAGTTCTATCCTGGCACTTATCCCAATTTCTCTCCCTCCCCTGGCACTTATCCAAAGCCAAATTCTCCAGCATCTGAGATCCAATCCTCTGTGAACACTTTTGATTGGATGAAAGTTAAGAGGAATGCGCCTAAGAAAAGTAAGTGTGCCACCATCCACAGTACTAAACTCGTCTTATTTCAGACTAGATGTAGTGCCATTAACCTCAATGACACTTCTATGTATATGGACACAATTTAAACCCACTGGGTGAGATTTCTTTAGCATAGACCAGTGGATAGGCAATGATTGGCTCTCCAGCTGCCATCATCTCGTTGGGAATGATGGGAGTAACTGTGCTCAACAGCTGGAGAGCCAAAGGTTGCCTAACTATGATATAGAAGAAACTAGCCACTGTATTCAAAGCATTCTGGCTTGGCCCACAGTTGTTACTCTTTTGACCCTGTTCATATGGTCAAACGTCAATGTGTGTTATGCATAAAAGCAAGCTGGAGCAATTCTGGGGCTAACCAATTGTATCATAGGGAACAAATACAACTTAATTGGACTTAACCCCATTCGCAATGCGTTGGTGACCTCTCTATTCTGTAAAGGGTTGTTTTTTTTTTAAAACGTTTTTGGGTGCCAGAGGGGTAGGCATTATTGCATACCCCTCTGGCACTCAAAGGGTTAAACGAATGGGTACTTGATGAATTTGTATTTGTCCCCTATGATGCAGTTGGTTTGTCTCAGGACTGGTACAGTTTGATTTAATACATAAGGACCGAAATCTCTTAACCCTTTGAGTGCCAATGGGAAGCAAATCAATGAGCTGGACACCAGTCTGGCACTGGAAGAGTTAATATTAGATTGCTTATTGACCTGTATTTTGTTTCCCGTTGCAGCCCCGCCATCTGAATATGGAATAGTAAGTCCCCCCAATACAATGAGGACCAATTTCACTACCAAGCAACTGACAGAACTGGAAAAAGAGTTTCATTTTAACAAGTATCTGACCAGAGCAAGGCGCATAGAGATCGCCAACTCCCTTCAACTGAATGATACTCAGGTCAAGATCTGGTTCCAGAACAGAAGAATGAAGCAGAAAAAGAGAGAAAGAGAAGGAGTTTTGCCTAATTCTCCCCCCTCAGGACGTGCATCCAATATCTGTGTGGGGTCACAGAACAAACCACTAAAGAAGACTGAATCACTATCTCCTTCCAAGGAAGATACATCATAGAGTCACCAGACATAGACTTTAATGGACTTATATGTATATACACCACTGGGGTAATTCTAGACCGAACCGAAAATAGGGGACATAGGCATTTTCAGTTATTTAAATGAGTCTTTTTAACCCCCTGAATGCTACAAATTAACCCCTAAGGTGTAGTTAATTTGTTCCAGAATATCTACTGATTTTCTTTTTACAAGTGGCCTTTGAACTCATGTTTTAGGCTGAACAGCAAAATGTGTTATGTTTGCACCCCAAAACAAGGGGACTTTGCACTATATTTGCCTTTATTTAGAGGACTGCTTGTTGTCTGTATGGAAAAAGCTGAAAAGATACAGGTCTGGCGCCAACCAATTGCACCACAGGGGAACAGTATTCCATATTGGTTAAAATGGCCTGTTAACCCACTGAATGACAGAAAAGTCTCTAACGCATTTACAGGGGTTAAACATTCCACTCCAATCAAAGGGAATTGTAGGTATTTTCTTAGTCACCTGCGGGGTAATTGGTTTGCATCAGAATTGCTCCTCTTTAACACTTTGAATGCCAGAAGGATATCCAACGTCGGATGGCCCACTGGCAAACAAAGGGTTAACTTACTGAACGTGCCTCCCAAGTATACAGTATGATATCTGTTACACTGTATGACCATCTACACATTCTGGGGCAAACCAGCTGCATCACAGAACACATATTACAATACTAAACATTGTTTTGCAGTGCGTTGTGTTCCCCAATGGCATTCAAAGGGTTAACTCCTTGAATGTCAGATGGGGGTTTTCAACGCATTGCAAATTAATTCTTTGGAGCCCTCTCTATTATTTAGTGTGTTACAAAAACAAAAAACTTAATATCAGTGGGAATATTTATTTATATGGTGCAGTTGGATGGGCCCATTCCTTTTATACATATGGGCCATGATATGTATTCTATAAGGACAGAATGACGCGTGACAATTTCAATCGGATGAACAAATCCGTTCATCATTCCCAGACCTGCCTTATGTGTATGATAATGAATGTACACATGCTATGCATGTGCCACTAAATTAACCCTTTAAGGATCAGAGAAGAGCGCAGTGCTCACCCATCTGGTCCTTAACCCTCTGAGTGCCGAAGGGGTAATGCGTTGCGTACTCCTCTTGCATTCAGATGGTTAAGTGGTTAAGCACACCGTTAACCCTTTGGAGTGCCAAAGAGGTAGCCATCGCATTGCAACGCAATGCGGTTGGATACCTCTTTGGCACTCAAAGGGTTAAGATGTATGCCTATGTATATACTGTATAACAAGTATACTGGCATTTCGAACTATTACCAAAGATTGTAAAAATCCAGCTAGTTTGCTGATCTGTATGATTTAACCCTTGGCGAGCCAGAGGAGTGTGCAACGCATTGGATGTACACAACACTCTAGCAATCAAAAAGTGTTAAAATTGCACTATTATTATTATGGGTTTTACGTTGCTTTTCACTGTGCCTCCGTTAACCACTTCCGTGCCAGGACCGCAGGACTCAAAAAAGGTTCCTTTATGTTCTTTATTGGAATCTGAAACCTGCACCACTCAGAATGGATTTACGTGATCCTGGGATGTGTTTGATACATCGGTAATATCTCGGCATAGGGCTACGTTTATAAAGTGATACTGCCTCTTGTATATATTGTTTTTGTAAAAAAGAAATTGAATTTACTATGCAAAAGCATGTATTTTATCTGTTTTATAATAAAGATGCTAAACATTCATTTTGTGGTTTCTTTCCTGATATAAAACTAGATTCTGGTACCTGAGCAATCATTCATTAATTATTTAATCGCCAAATGTCTCTGTATAGTAAAACGTTTATTTTCTAGATTAACCCTTTAAGTGTTGCAATGCGTTGAATAGCTCTCTGCAACTAAAAGGGTTAAAGAAATGCAGTGTTGTGTTCTTTCTAATTCAATCCATCCCTTATCTGGATGTGTTAGTCCAGAGACATTTGGGTTATATATTTAACCATTTGCCTACCAGAGAGGTGTCCAACGCATTGAGAAGCAATGCGTTGGCACATCTCTGTCACTCAGAGGGTTAATGTGCAATTCAATAAGCTATAAAAGGGGCATTTCCGGAGCGAACCATCTGCGCCACAGGACGAAATAAAGTTTCATCCAATTCCCATTGGTTTAAATTTGTCTTCTAACCCTTTGAATCCTAGAGAGTTCATGTAATGCGCTGGAGACGTGCTAGCATTCAATGAGTTAAAATGTATATTTTTCTCCACTATGTTGAATTGCTCCAGAACTGCACTTTTTTAGGCTATTGAATTGAACCAATAAGAGGCAGAGGGTGAATATATGACCTCTTCCTATTTGTAAGAGGGGATTCAATTGATTTTAATGGTCAATAAAAATCTTCTAATGTCCCCCCTTACTGGGACTGATGAACTCTAAAAAAACTCAAATAAAAAAACTTAGGCTAACCAACTAGGGGTCAAATACAACTTTCCATTGAGTTAAATGACTAGTAACCCTTTATTTTGACAGCATATTCTACAAGGGAATAATATATCAAGTCTGACTGCTATATTTTTTTCTTACATCTTTCACCTGTTTTTTTACATTTTTATGTCCCTGATACAGAGCTATCTGAATTGTATTCTGTGTGGCACTAGGAAAGCAGACAGACGGCAACAATGTACAAAGTTACAATGTAGAAAAGATAGAGAAACAATGTAGAAAAGATACAGAAACAATGTAGAAAAGCCTGCTGCCACTGCAAACAGATCATTCAGAGATGAAGAAAAACAATGTATAACTATCCCTGCTTTCACATTCCCTGACTGAAAGCTCTCAGTTCAATTTGGAGATGCATTAAAAAAGATATATATATATAATTTGACATTACATATTATCTACTTATAGAATATGTAAAGCCAGAATAAAATGTTACTATTCTTTTACATTGGACTTTTAACCCATTTTATGCTACAGAGACCTCAAACATCTTGCATGCAATTAGTTAAATGAGTTAAAATGCAATTTAATGCAATGGGAGTGCTGGAAATGTCCCCATGATGCATTTGCTTTGCCTTATATTTGCCCCAGTTCTATTTAGTACATTGTCTCCACTGTCTTCTTAAACTTAAAGTGATAGTAATGTTTCACAATAAAAGCAGTTCTAATTAATCATCATAGTATTTGGACTTTGGAGAGTGTTATTTCAGTTCTGTCAGAGTTGTAGTTCATGAGTAATTCAATGACAAAGTGTCCCCCTCCCCCCTTTTACTGATGTAACACTGCTCAGCCAGGTAGATTGCAGAGAGGGACAATCTTTAATTAAGATAAGGGAAAAAGCTGCAAAACTTGTCAAGGGGGCAGGGCTTTCATTGTTCTCATATGAAGAAGATTGTCCCTTTCTGTTATCTGTCTAGTCTTACAACCATATTCCACAGCTGAGAAGAGATGGCTTACACTAGGTAAAAGGGACAGGAGGGGAAACTTTGCTTGTGAATATCTCTCAAACCATAAAGGTTTGAGAGATAAGACGTATATCGTTCTTCATGTTTTTTTAATGCCTACAAAATAAAATAAAGATAAAACGATGTATTACTATCCCTTTAAGTAGTGGTTAAACCCTTGACCATTTCCTCCATAACACCGTTGTCTTTGGATATAAAGAGGCAGATGTACAAAAATAAATGGTGGTTATGCACTACGGTGTGACACAGTAGAGATAACTTCCCCAGTGTAATAAACTCTCCAGTTCCTATGCATTACGGTATCTCATGTTGGAGAGATCTTAGTACATTGGCTCCATAGAATAACATAGAAACTGAAGAATGTATCACACTATGGAATGTATCACCTCTTTGTACCACCTTAGTGCATCTCCTCCAGGAGTAATTATGTGGCAAACCAGCTAACATTCCCCGAATCCCAATTGATTCAAATAGGACTTTTAACCCATTGAATGATAAATGGGGATTTTTATTGGTGCCACATCACCTCCAAGGATGCCAGCAACATTAAAGATAGGAACAGATTCTGGGAATACAATCAGTTTTACATTAATGGAGATTATCATTCAAAATCTCAGTCTTAAGTTTTGTTTTCTCATGTAGTGAATTACAAACAAGTTATACATTCATAATAACTGGCATGTAATTAGTTATCTCCCCTCCATGAAACCCTTCCTTAACCAAGTTTAAAAATCAGTTACTGTAAACATTTTGAATACCATTTTCCCATCAGTCTGTTCTGTAATATCAAAGTAAACCACGTGTATTTAGTAAGCAGAGTTGTTCTTTCCATTCACAGAGTTGCATATAAAGAGGGTTTTGCATTTCAAACGCTCCTGGCTGAGAGAATTACAAATTCTCACTTTCAAAGTGAGACTCACAAAAGAGAGATAAAATCAAAGAAACACGTGGATGTTCCTTTAAAACAAGTACACAGGGTTACAAGAAAGCTCAGTGTTACAAACATTAATCCAAAACAAACAAGTACACAATTTTCCATTTTTTATATCTGTACAAATGATTTGTATTAATAACCCTTTGTGTGCCAGAGGGGTACGGAATGCTTTGCAATGCTCTCAAAGGGTTAACCATTGGTGAGCTGGAGGGTACCCCTCTGCACTCAAAAGGTTAATAGAAGAATAAATATATTAAATATGAATACCAGAGAGCTCCAAAATATACTGAAACCTCTCAATAATGTCTAAAGGGTTAATAATCTTATAAATAACCCCTTCCGCACCAGAGACGAATCAGAAGCTTGGCAACTTAAAATGGTTAAAGGCATCGGATACCCCTCTGTCGCTCAAAGGCTTAACAAAGGGACCTGATTCATCAAGCTAAATAGGTGTCATTCTGTATAGGGCCAAGTGCACCATAGTGTTGTTTTTTAACCCACTGCACGTTAGAGAAGTCGCCAACACATTGAGAAGGCCTAGCTAACATTCAGGGGGTATCATAAGAGAGTATTCATGTATATCATATAATACACTTGATATAGTACACTTGAATTGCCCCCAAATGCATAGTTTTTAGCTTATTGAATAAGAGTTTATGAATATTTCCACACCAACACCATACAACTTTTAAAACGTTTTTTTCTCCAAATGTAAGTGAGTTTGTAACTCCTGAAATGCCAGGTAAAGCCAGTGACTAATCATTTTAATTCTGTGCACAACTGTTTTATTTTCCATGCTTTTTATGCTGTTGTCAATATTATTGTTGTGTTTGGTGCCATCTGCTCTCAGCAATCTCATGCTAATGGCTCACTGGCTAAAACAACAGAGCTCTCACTGCGGAGCAATATCAAAGCCTTGCACCTCTCTGCTGACCTCGGACTGCACCCCCATGTCCTTTGATATTGCAATGTCCTTTGCTTTGATAAACATCAACATCTACAAAAAAGGACACGTTTAGGAAGCGTCCTTTATATGCGTGTTTTATAATATATTGGTCATTTTCTGAAACCGATGGGATTATTCATCAATTTAAAAGTGGTCGGTGCCGTTCTGGAACAAACCATCTGAATCATAGAATTGCTATTAATTCAACTGGGACTTTTTACCACTTTTAATGCTAGAGGGGTTACTTGGATACCCCTCTAGCGTTCAAGGGGTTAAGAGCCACAATCATTTCAGTGTGAATATGGGGGAGATCGATATCCCTCCCCTCCGTTATGCAGTTATTTTGCTCCAGAATTCGATTCAGTTCTACAGGAAACCAACTGATTTCAATGGGACATTTAAGCCACTGAATGGTAGAGACGACTCACACGCATTGGACAACTCTCCAACATTTAACCCTTTGAGTCACATAGATGTACGGACGCATTGCAAAGGTTAAGGTGTTATAAGCCCCACTTACATCAATGGCAGTTTTGGGAATTGCGCCTCTTTTCATTTGCGCATAAGGCCAAGACGCACTTCTGGAGCAAACCAATCCACCCAATTCCAATTGATTTACATGGAGATTTTAACCCCTTGAATGCATTGGAGAATTCTCTAACACTCAACGGGTTCAAAGTTCCATTTAAATCAATTGGCAGTTTTATTTTCCTTCTCTTGGGTAGTTGGTTGGCTTCAGAATTGATCATTTTTTGCTTTCTGTATCATGTTAACCCTTTGGGTGCCAGAGGGGTACGTTGCGTACCCATCTGGCGCCCAAAGGGTTAAAATAAATGTGCCGTCCCACTTGGATCTGCTGATGTGTCCCTATCAGATGTCCTTTGTGAAGATCAAATGTGACAAGAGACAAAAGTGTATTTGTTAGAGGAAGTCCCGGTGTACACATTCCCTTTTAAATGTTTATTTCTGTAGAAACTCTGTCCTCCCTATCTGTGACACTGTGTGACAGCAGGATGGTCCGCTTCCCACCCCAAACCTTGTAGGGCGCCAGGGTCAGACAGAGTTTACACCAGACAATAGCCCACAGCACAGGGGCTACCTGTTACGTCTTAACGGTTTGAGTGCCAGAGAGATATATAATGCATTGCAGCGCAATGTATTAGATACCTTACTAGCACTCAAAAGGTTGACAATTAGAGTCCCAGATGGCTGGAATATGCATTGCCTTTTCAGTGGGTTCCATAAATCTCTAGAATCCAAAGCAGGGGTGACCAAGCTAGGGAAATGCAGTTGTTGTGGACTAAAACTCCCATCATCCGCAGCCAGCCATTGAGATACTGCAACTAAAAAAAATCTAGTTTGAGCTGCAATAACTTTTGAATAAAACACCTCTAGGCAGTGGGTGTGCCCTTGATTTACTCAGGAGGATAAACCCTACAAAACATATTTTTTTACATGCCAAGTGTTACTATCCCTTTAAATGAATGGGACTCTTTATTTCTACACTATGATCATACCTGTGAACTCTCATGGTTTGACCCTGAGACTCAGGGTTTTGGCTCAGATCTTAGGGTCTCAGGGTGAAGAGCCAAAATCTCAGGGTGAGAGAGTTCAGTGCTACCTGTTCTATATTGTGCTCCAGTTATATGCTTCTTTAGTCTCTAAATTGGTGCCACTTGTACTAGGAAGGCAGAGGGAGAAGTCCTGCTTGATTTGTGTGTGTTCATGCAGTGGTATATTTAAGTTGTTATGTATTAATTGCTCCTTGAATGCTAATTGGAGCGACTCTTGTATACAGCGATCAGGAATATATCGTGGATAATCTATATTATGGGAAATTTAAGGGTTAATATGTACACAATCTCAGGGTCAGTTCATTTTGAAAGTTCCCAGGTATGACTCTGATGCAGTTTGTTTACATGAGAATTACTCCAGCACATCAGCCTCATTGTGTATAAACAGGGGAGTCAGCTCCAACAGGTCAGCTTGTTGAAATGAGTGATCAGAGCTTATGGGGAAATTTCTGGGAATCAGTGGACTTTGTGGGACCAGACCTCATATAGCAAACAGTGATTGACAGCTATGATTTCCAGAAAGTTCCGCAGCTGCTGTTGTTGTTACACCAAAAGGTTCTGTGGTGGACAAGTAAACTTCTATGGTGGTCCAAATAATTACGAAAACAGCAGGCCACCTAGGCCAGCCACTCTGTGTGGTATACTATAAGATTTGGATATTTTGATCAAATAAAATATACCCTGTTGTTCTTCTTGCCATAAATGTGTTATGTGAAATTTATCAGGAAAATAAAACAATATTAAGCATCCTTATATAACCATTGCTCAGTTATGCGCATATTACAACTATTCTGTGTGCCAGTTTCCCTAGGCTGACCAGATCTCACCTTTAACCGGAGACACATAGGAAATAGCCATTTTTCAGTACTTCACTGAAATCAAAGCAGTCCTGCAGTATACATTTTTCCTATGCGTCCCTGGTTAAAGGTGAGGTCTGGTCAGCCTAAGTTTCCCAGTTCTGGGAATCAAAACAACCCCCTCTAAAAATAAACAAACAAATAAATAAATACAAAAAAAGAAAAAAAAAAAAAAAAATCTCCAGGTAGACCCATCATTTGTTGAGATCAATTAATTCATGTGGCATTTGCAATGTTTATAATACTTAATAAATAGTGCACTGCATGATGGAATGTCCTTGTGCTTGCCTGCACAGTGCATCGGACAAAAATCCCCCATAAACCGCTACTGCCAACATATGACCCTATCACCCTGTCACCCCACCACCTGACTGAGTGACAGCAAGAGCCAGCGAATTGTTGTTGGCATTTCTGGAAGGAAGAGAGATGACAAAGTGATGACGTTGGCGTTGCAGGCAGCCGTGCGCGAAGTGGTAGAAGCACCAGTGATTGGAGGTCTGGAGATAATCTTGGCTTGTTCCAGCTTACCAACCCAACCTCTGTATATCCACATACATAGATCACAGACATGTGTACCAATACACACACCAGTGCCATCTGGGCCCGCTATTGCTTTTTTGGTTGATATTAAAAGATCTCTGGGTGAGCACATTTCAAAAGTTCTCAGGTATGCTTTATACAGTAAAAAATGTATAGACAGCAGAGACATAAAGAAGAGAGTGGATGTTTCTAGTGCAGTGTTTTTCACATTAATCCCCAGGGGATACAAAAAGGTCAGTTTTTCAAGCTACATCTCTGCTTAATCACAGGTGAGTGATCAATAGTTCACTTATTATGACTGAGCTGCCTGTGTTTAGTTAGGGATATCCTTAAAAGCTTACCAGTTATTGTTCCCCAAGGAATGGAACTTCGAATCACTGTTCTAGTGAAATATATCCAGTTCAAAGCAGATGGCACAAAATAAAGTTGTTACAATCCAACTGATAGGTACTCACGTAAGTGTTGACTGGGGAAGTGCTTGCACACTTTTCAGTTTAAGATCACAGGTCGTGGATTCATTGAATGCCCTACACAGTCAGACAGGATCTAGTCCAATTATAATATGAAGGCGGCTCAGAACACACTACCATCATAGCTGGGAACTCTCCGGTTTTGTCCCGGAGACTCCGGTTTTGACACTGAATTACCGGGTCTCCAGGGAAGAGTCTGAATCTCTGGATGTGGGGAAACTCTTCCCACTTGTACTCAGGCCTACCCTGTTCCTTCCAGTCCCTGCCCTCTATTCCTCCTTTTTCTTTTAGAAGTCCCTCCACTCACAATTAAGCCCTGCCCCTTTTATGATGCAAATCGCGTCATTTCTCTCTCCTCATCGGCACCAGAGGGCTCATCTCCAGGCATCCCCAACCAAGAAGATCCCAGGTATGACTTCCATCCATACTAGTATATATATATATATATATATATATATATATATATAAATAAATAAAGAGGGTGCCTATAGTGCCATATAAACTTGGACCAAAGAACAGGTTTCCTATGAGAGATGATATGCTCACATAAAAGGTTGGGCAATGTGGGTTTATTTTTAACGATATTTAGCATAGACACACAATCGCCAACAATATTTATTGTAAGTATAGGTAACCTATTTTTGGTAATTCTACTATGCAGCTAAGCAATACAATGGTGCTTCAAAGCAAAAAAAAAAAAAAGCCATTTATTCTGATAGGAGTAGTTCAACTGTTTTAAATATGCAACTTGTTTCTTCAGTGGTGCTCTGTGGACAGTTGGCTCCATGGGCGTCCGGAGAAGGGGGCACTTGTCCCCCCTACACTTGCCCCATCCATAGAAACATAGGGGCTGGGTGATCATAATATGGCTTTGCCCCCCACTGGAAAAATTTCTGCAGATGCCCCTGGTTGGCTCCATTACTTGCTGTGTCACAACAGAAGAGGTAAACAGTAGACTTGTGCACAACCAAAATTTTTGGTAAAATTCAACGTCGGACAAATTTTTTTTTTCATTCGTCGACTCCGCAATTAGGATCTGACCTGTTTGACTCAGACGAACGTCGGTGACAGTCCGACTTTAAAATACCTTTAAAAATACAATAAAAAATGAAAATTAAAAGAATGGAACCATGTCCAGGGTCTAAATGAAGATGGTGGAACAGGGTAAGGTGGGCATTTAGCCTTATGGTACTATGGATGAAGTCGATGACACATGGTTGTAGCTAAATTTGAAGGAAGAAGGAAGACTGAGGATGACTGGTGCAGGGCAGACTCGGGATGACTGAAACACTGGAGATGTAGCCAGCAGCAAACTGTAGAACACTGGAGCAGGCATGAATCAGTAGCAATACCGCAGATTTTTTTACAAGAGAATACAAAGCTGAGGATGACTGGTGCGAGACAGACTCAGGATGACAGCAACACTGGAGATGTAGCTAGCAGGAAACTGCAGGACACTGGAGCAGCCAGAATTCATTAGACAGAGACCGCAGACTTTTTTTTACAAGAGATGAAAAACAATAGAGCCAGACTGAACAACCTGTATAGTGGGACAACAATGTGGCCTCTGCCCAACCTACCACGGTTCTAGCGCTGGGTAAGCTGGAGCACTCAGCATATTATGGTACTGTGGTACTTTTTTCTTCTAATCTCCATCGAACCTGAGAGCAGGGTAACCCATCTTTGGCAGGTTGACTTTTAAAAAAGTCATTTGTTCCATGAGCTGGTGGGCCAATTGAGAGTATATTTCTGGTTACAGAAAATACCTGCTCAATCTGGACAGTGGTTGGGGGGGCAAGAAAGCAACTCCTGGGCTACCAGGGATAAAGTAGGCCACACAGCCGTCTTGTTATCCCAGAAACTCAAAGGATCTGTACTTGGGGGCAAAGAAAGTTCCGCAAGGTAAGCCTTAACCTCAGACTCAGCACTTTTTCTATTGATGGGGAGCTGTTTGTTTTGTCCGAAGCATAATCTGTCCATTGCCTCAGCATAAAAAGCAGCAGCTGCTCCACCGGAAGAAGATGATGTGCTACTGGCGCTGCTACTGGTAGGTCCTGGAAGACCAAAAGACTCCTCCAGCTCATCTGCGGAATCTTCTCCCGCCTCCTGTGACTGAATTCTGTATTTTCTTTGCCTCTCAAGCACCCTCACTATCAATCGTTCCCTCCAGGCAGTAAGTGAATTGGAACTAAGTGCCATCTTGTCTTTGATTCGAGGATCGCAAATTGTGGCAAGTATTAACTCGGGACAATCGTCCATGTGCTCTTCCATGCGCCGAGTCAGTTCCTTCTTCAGCCTCGTTAGAAGGGCAGCAACATCGGGAAGTATATTACCCTCAGCACCAGGCAATCGTTCCCTATGGGCAAGGAAATCGTCAATTTTAAAGGAGAGGTGTGTGAAGAGGGGAATAACTTCTGCCAGACTAGTGTTCTCTTTGCTTAAAATTTCAGTCACAGCATGGAAGGGCGTGAGGACCTATTCCATCAGGGCCCAGTCAGCCCTGCCCAGTGTTCTGTTACTACCAATGAAATGGTGACATGACATTGCGTAAATTGCATTTTTCTGCTCCAGGATAGGCTCTACCATATCTAAGGTGGAGTTTTTAATATTTAACAAGGAATGCAGGTGACACCCTTGTGGTAGTAATAAGGTACTAGACCTGCCTGCAGAACTGTGAGACTGCATGGTGTCATTCTGAAAATTATTCAAACAAAGCCCTAATATTACTTTTAATATTTTACACACAAACAAAGGTGACTTTCCCTTGCAGATGCTATAAGGTATCAGACCTGCCTATAGAACTGTCAGACTGGCTGATGTGTCACTCTGAAAATTATTCAAACAAATTCCTCCTAGTTTGGTATTTTTAATATTTAACACTAGTGTTGAGCGAGCATGCTCGGCCGATGCTCGGATCGGCTCGAGCATCGCTCTGCTCGGCACATGGCGGTACTCGTACGAGTACCGCCATGTGCTCGCCCGGCATGTTCGGGTGGCGGGGATCTGTGCCGAAGGAGGCACAGATCTGAAGACGCTCCGCTGGACCACCAGGGACTGGAGGTAGGGGGCATTGCGGAGATGAAGGGGGCATAGCGGAGATGAAGGGGGACATTGCTGAGATGAAGGGGGCATAGCGGAGATGAAGGGGGCATAGCGGAGATGAAGGGGGACATTGCTGAGATGAAGGGGGCATAGCGGAGATGAAGGGGGACATTGCTGAGATGAAGGGGGCATAGCGGAGATGAAGGGGGCATAGCGGAGATGAAGGGGGACATTGCTGAGATGAAGGGGGCATAGCGGAGATGAAGGGGGCATAGCGGAGATGAAGGGGGACATTGCTGAGATGAAGGGGGCATAGCGGAGATGAAGGGGGACATTGCTGAGATGAAGGGGGCATAGCGGAGATGAAGGGGGACATTGCGGAGATGAAGGGGGACATTGTGGAAGAGGGGCATTGTGGAGATGAAGGGGGGCATTGACCAGGCACCCTCCCCTCATCAGAGCAGGGGGTGCCTGGTGTAATGCTCGTGTCGCCCCATTCAATTCAATGGGGCTCGGGTGCTCGGCCGAGCACTCGAGCCTCAGGGGGTGCTCGGTCAGAGCACCCGAGCATCGGGGTGCTCGCTCAACACTATTTAACACAGGTGACTCCTTTGCGGTGGTAATAAGGTACCAGGCCTGCCCTATAGAACTGTGAGACTGGCTGATGTATGTCCAGACAGTCCAATCAGCAATGGATCCAGATCCACTCCTCTGAGACTGGGATAGGGTTGCCACCCAGCCGGTAGTTTACTGGAAGGCTGGTAAAAAATTGGTTTCTGTCCAATGTTAAGTCTATGGAGGGAATGCCATTGCTGATATTTTTTTGAAGAAAAGGTGGCAACCCTAGATAACGTATTGTGGATGATAAAAGGCATAAGGGGTCTTATACCTGAAAGGAAAGAGGGGCAGTTCTTCAGAAAACTATGTGCACCAAAGGGGAGTGATAACAATTCCCCAGACTTACTTTGCTTTAAATGGACTTTTAACCCCTTGAATGCTAGTGAGGTCTCCAACACATTGCAAAAAAACAAACAAAAAAAAACACAAATTAATGAGATATTTTTATTTCATCCATTTAGTGCAGTTGGTTTGCCCCAGAACTGCTCCTCTTTAAATCTGGGAATAAGGCCTTAGAAGCACTGTTCTGGGTCATTTCTCTTTCCAGGGGCTAGATTCTATCGCAGGTGCTAAATGTTAACTCCAGTTTTATCAAAAATATTCCTATTAAAGTCTATGGGAACAACTGAAGATAAAAACAGTGATAAAATTAGCACCTGTAATAGAATCCAGCTGAGGAGGAGCAAAACAGGGATATCTAAGTGGCCCCAATGGGGATTTTGGGGAGTGAGGGGTTTTGCTGTAGTCATTTCCTTCAATGTTTCAAGAAAAAAAGAGTAATTCCATTCATCTAAAGGTTAGACTGAAGATTCTAGGAATTCCGAACCAACCTGCACAATGCTGCAAAAATGTAGAAGCATGTTTACCAGAGCCGGATCATCCTTTATGGGAACCTAGGCTACTGCTGAGGGCCAATGGCAATACGAGGGGTTCTAGCAAGTGATGGTTCACAGGCAGAGAAACTGCTGTTACTGCCATTAAAGATGCCCCTTTTGTTGAAAGAGACCAGCATCATCCAGTTGCTCCCACTTTCATTAACCCTTTGCATGCCAGAGTGATACACAACGCATTGCAAAGCAATGCATTGCGTACCCCTCTGGCACTCATAGGGTTAAAGCCACAATGCCAGTACCTGCAAGGCCCCAAACTTGTATCTTGCCTAGGACCCTATGGTGCCTTAATCCAACTCTGATTTACACCATACCAGCCAAATGTCCTGATTTACACGGGACAGCCCCGGTTTTAAGGCCTAAACCCCCTGTCGTGCCTGCAGTACACTATTGCCCCACTTTCCTGGCCTCTTGCCCACTTCATACATTTGCCAGTACTGTTCTGGCAGCCTTAATCACCGTGAGCCACACTGCGCTGAGAGGAGAGATGCCTAATGTGCTGTGCATGCGTGTAGTGCTTGTTATATGTGCATGCACGCCCCGTTCACCATGTACTTTGGCCGCATACAAAGCAAGAAGTCTGTGAGTGAGCATCAGTGAGTACCCAATGATGAACCTGAGAACTACTTGAGCTGTCTCTCATTGTAATCAATCCTCCTGTCTCACAGGTACAGTTGTGACTGTCTCGCAAACTTAATTTGAATACCATCTCGGAGGGCACCGCATCAGTTCATTGCATGGGGCAGGAGGGTCATGGCCACGATATGTGCTGTTTTTGTATGGACAGTAAACTTGCTAACATGCAAGTGTGAACAAGTCCTCAGGTTTTCTTCCCTTATTATTTATTCTTTAATGCAGTTTATTATTTTAGAAATTTATGAAGAAATGCATACCTCCCAAGTGTCCCTATTTAGGAGGGACAATCCTTCCCTCTTTCCCACCCTGGTGCCCCTCTTTTTAAGAGATGAGACTGTGTGGTGTATATATGTGTATCAATTTGCTCTGCAGCAATAAAACTCACATTAATGTTTGTTTTAACCTCAGTACATGTGTATATATATTTGTGCAAATAAAAACTTTAGTCTTGCTCTAAATAATTTATTCGTTAACAAAAGGGTGTCAAAAGGTAATGAAATAGCCTACAAAGTTCTCGGTAATGCTCCGCCCATTAGCCACACACCCCTAAAAGTAAAGTGATCCTCTTTGGCTGTTTGAAATGTTGGGAGGAATGTTTACACTGGTGTGTGCATAATAGTCTGTTTGTATCCTGCTTATACTAGTTGTGTTATATAGGAGTTATTCTGGAGTAAACCATCTGCACCGTAGAGGACAAGTAAAAATTCCTGTTACATTGAATGTTAGCTAGGTCTCTAATGCATTGTGAAGAATGCATTGTGAAGCATTCAAAGGGTCAAGAAGCTCTATTCAAGTGCATGATCATTTTTATTTGTCCCCTTTGGTGCAGCTGGTTCACTTAGGGCCGGATTTACCAATAGACAGAGTAGGCAAGTGCCTAGAGTGCCAGATTTTGAGAGGAGCTTCAGCTGTGCTGGCGACACCCACATTCTGAATTGTGGGAGTGGTCAGAACAATCTCAATTGACCAGTACCAGTTTTATGCCCCTTTACAGGATATTATTTAACCCCTTGGATTGCTTTGCAATGCATCTGAGATCTCTCTAGCAACCAAGGGGTTAAAACATTTTTTCTTGTTACAAGCCAAGGGTATTTTCTGTACTGGGGGGGGCTGGGTCATGTCAGGAGTGGGATGTGGCCATGGGCGGAGCTAAGGATCCCTAGAGTGCCTTGCCTAGGGTCACGTGAGGAGTAAATCCAGTGCTAGGTTTACTCCAGAATAACTCCAGTTTGCTTTTATAAATATGGGCCGTATTTCTTATACTTCCGTTGATCTCAGTACACGTATTTATCAAATCAATCCTGTTGTTGGGGTGAATTTTTTTCTCAATACATATGATGTCATAATCCCTTTATGGACCAATGCACTTGGAAAAAAAGGAGACATCTCAATGTATTTTTACAGGCAAGAAATTTTCCTAAATAAATAAATATAAATAAATTCCCTTTAAGGACCATTATAATGGTCTTTGGCATCCAAAGAGCTAAAGCTTGGCCTTGGGGTTGAGTCAGAAGCTGCAAAACACACACATATGAAGTGGGATGTTGAAAAGTAAATGTTATTTGATGAATGGCCATTGTGCCCTGTCTGGTTGCAATGTGTGTGTGGGAGTGGGTGTAACAAAACAGGACTGATGTAACGAGTGGCTTGGGAAATGTAACACATCACATCTATACGTCAGCGTGGGATAGCGTGGGTGGGAACATGACACTCGTGAAAAGAAGAGGTGCTAAGATAGACTGCATGGCACATTGAGATAAATGAATTACCATTAAAGACACAGGAGCCAGATAAACTCCTTGGTCTCCAGTTGATATCCTTTCGGTTTACTGGAGACCTTTCTGAGGCTGATGTACTAAGTAGAAATGGAGCAATTCTGGGGGCAAATCAAATTAAATTTCCCAAAACTTTCACTGATTTAAATGTGGCATTTAGCACTTTGAATGCTACACAGGTCTATAACGCTTTGTTTTGAAGGTGTTGGAGACCTCTATCATTTAAGAGGTTAAAATCCACATCTAACTTAATGGGATTTTTTTATTTGTCCCCTATGATGCAGTTGGTTTGCTCCAGAATTGCTGTTTTGGACACTATTCCTTCTGGAATTGTGTCCTTAGTATAATGGTAAATGTCAGCAAAAGAAGATACAGATTAGTTATGTAAATAGATGCATCCATATGTATTTTTCCTAGTTGAGTAACCTTTGTAATGGAAATGGCTGCAAATCTTAAAGGTCCAATCCAGGTCCAATCTGATTGCCTTTATATAGCACTGTGCTAAGAAATGGAGTCATTCTGGATAAACCAACTGTGCCCTAGGGGATATATAAAAATTCCATCATTTCACATTGCTTTAAATGGGGTCGTTAACATCTTGAATGCTGGAAAGTTCTCCCAAGCATTGCGAGATCGAAGCATCTAAAGTTCCCGTTTCATAAGAAGTCTGCTATCTAGCTGAGAGAAGCAGATTCTGGTCCAGGGACCATCCTGCGGCTCTTGCAAATCAGGCACACTTTGTAGACCGTTCCAATGAAGTATTTATTTCTATATCATGCTATTTCAGCTCTGCTGAAGAGCTGCAGGATGGTCCCGGGACCAGAACCTGCTTCTCTCAGCTAGATGGCAGATTTCTTGTGAAACGGGAACTTTAGATGCTTTGGTCTCTCAAACTATACAAGTCTGAGAGATGGAACATACCTCGTTTTATTTATATTTTTAAAGGGATAATAATACTTCGTTTTAACTTTATTTTGTAGGCATTAAAAAAACATGAAGAATGATATAAGTCTTATCTCTCAAACCTTTATGGTTTAAGAGATATTCACAAGCAAAGTTTCCCCCTCCCACCCCCTTTTTCCTAGTGTAAGCCATCCCTTCTCAGATGTGGAATCTGGTTGTAAGATCAGACAGATAACAGCAGGGGACAATCTTCTTTGTATGAAAAGAATGAAAGCCCTTCCCCCCTTGACAAGTTTTTCAGCTTTTTCCCTTATCTTAATTGAAGATTGTCCCTCTCTGCAGTCTACCTGGGCACCTCCCTTCTGATCTGGCTGAACAGGGGGGGGATACTTTGCTTGTGAATATCTCTTAAACCATAAAGATTTGAGAGATAAGACTTATATCGTTCTTCATGTTTTTTTAATGTCTACAAAATAAAATAAAGATAAAATTAAGTATTACTATCCCTTTAATCTCTACAATATTACAATTACTTCAATTTAAGGAATACTATCCCTTTAATAGGATGAGAGCTGTAGTACAACAACAGCTGGAGGACTGCAAATCATCCATGCTTGCAATACACCATTTAAGCAATTAAAAACCTAGGGCCATATTTAGCCAGAGGTACAGTTCAGGGACAAACAATCTGCACCATAGAGAACACATAAAAAAAATCCCAGAATCCCCACTGATTTAAGTTAGGGTTTTAACCACTTGAATGCCAGAGAGCACTTGAACATGCAAGGGATTAAAAGTCAATAGTGCAGTTAGATTGCTCCTGAATTGTACCTCTAGCTTGATGAATTAGGCCCTTAAAGGAACATTAATGTCCCATAACATTTTTTGGAGTTTTGTAGAGCTTAAAAAATAAGCTAAATGCCACAAATCTTATCTCTCATACCACTATGGTTTGAGAGATATCATCCACTAAAGTTTCACTCTCCCTCCTCTTCTCCTGACAGCTGTAAGTTGACAGCAGGAGTTCCTGGTCCGGGGACTGACAAGCGGCTCTTCAGCCAAGCAGCAATAGCGCGATTTAAAAATAATTACTTCTTTGGAATATATTCTACAAAGTGTGCCTGGTTTGCAAGCACACTTTTTAGACCATTCCAAATAAGTAATTCTTTTTAAATCACGCTATTGCGGCTCTGCTGAAGAGCCTATTCGTGTTGGCCAACAGGGATCTCCTGTCAACTTTACAGCTGACAGAAGGAGAAGAGGAACTTTAGCGGATGATATCTCTCAAACCATAGCGGTTTGAGAGAATATTTGTGGAATTTATCTTATTTTTTTAAGCTCTACAAAACTCTAAAAAAATTTTATTGGACATTACTGTCTCTTTAACCGTTTGAGTGCCACAGAAGTGTCCAATGCATTGCGACACCCCTCTGGGACTCAAAGGGTTAATCTTTTTAACAGTAAATCTGAGTGTTTGGGACTATAAAATGTTGTTTCCATTGCAAACATCCATGCATGTGAGGGATTTGCCTCTCACAATACATACAACGAGATATCCCATGAGGGTGAAATTATGCTTCTCATGACAAACATCATTAATAATTTAATGTATGGACTTAGGTACATGTACTTAAATATGCTCATTCAGGCATCAAATGATATACATGAGCTTTCTACCTTTAGAACTACTGTGCATTTTACTGACAATGTACTTATTCTTCCTGAGATGCTATAAAAAAAAATCATGGTCCTCATGCAGAAAGCGTAAAGTGTGCAGTTCTGGAACATATCAACACATCTTATGGGAACTCAAAATTCCCCACATTTCCATTTGTTTAAATGGTGTTTTTAATTTCTTGAATGCTATGGAGGTTCTGCATTGTGTTGGACACTATTCTAGCACTCACAAGGTTAAAAACCCCATTTAAAGGAGAGGTACATGTTTTAATGAAATCATATCTATTGTAGGGCTTTTCCTGCAGTGTAGACCATTGATGGGAGGCGTTTCATTCACAATTTATTCTGACTCAATTACATTAAGGTGCAATTTTTTTTTTTTCTGGTCACCGGGTGGTGTGGTTCCCATCACCGACTATGGAGAGCAATAGTCTATGAGTCAAGGTATGCAATATGGTGTGATATAGAGGTGATAAAACGGAGATGACTTCACTAGTGATATCACTTCTCCAGTTCATATGTTATTCCATGGAGCCAATATACCAACATTTCTCAAACTTTGGAGATCTTAGAGGACAGGCTCTATAGAATGACATCGTAACTGGAGAAGTGATATCACTGGAGAAGATATCTTCACTTTATCTCCTCTTTATCACATCTTAGTGGATAACCCCCAAGGTCTCCTGTAAAGTGCATTATAAAAAAATGCCTTTTGGACTCTGTTTGGCACAGTTACTGACAGTTTTATATCAATTTGAGCTGTAATCATTTTTGAATGAAGGATCTGCCAGCAGTTCCTTTGTTTTACCCAACAGAAAAATGTTACACATCATATAACTCTGAGTGTCAGAGAGTTGCGCTTGCAATGTGTTGCCTAACCCTCTGGCACTCAAAGGGTTAAATAAATGGAGCTTTTTATCCCCTACCCCATAGTACAGTTGGTTTAATCCACAATTGCATGTCTTTTATTTTTAGCATAAGACCAAATGACTTCTCATACAATATAATGCATGTATTAAAATAACATTAATGTATGAAGAGCGGCATTCCCCCAATCACCAATGTGTTTATTACAGAAACATTCAATAGCTCATCAGCAGGACAGAAGTTCCAGGACATTAGAACATTTTGGGGAACTACAGTGGTCCCCTTCATCAGTACAGCCAATAGAGGGCTATGCTGAGGAAGGGGTCCACGGTGTTCCCCTAAAAGTTCTACTGGCCTGAAGCCGCTGCTTTGGTAATGTACTACATTTTGGATGATTATGTAATGAACAAGTTGGGGTGATTTCCAGTAACCGGGTGAATGCCTTCCTTACTTTCTTCAGAACAAAAACTTTTGTTTGTATTGGCTCCTGATGGAGTTCAGAAACATGTTGAGCTGTGTTTAATATATTTGGCTACTTATATTAAACTTTTTGTATCAACCACCAACATTTTTGGGATGCAATGTCTGTGTGAGGTTCTGGAAAGAGGGTGAGTTGCAATCAATACAAGAGCTACACCAGCTAGGAAGTCTGAGCTGGTAGAAATGTGTATGTAAGTTTTACTTTCTTATTGTGATTATATTCACTGGTGAGATGGCTCAGTTGGTTAATGTACCAGCTGTAGAATCTGTTCATATCCTTAAGGTTGCAGGTTCTAGTCCCAGCAAAGTCAACTCATCCTTCTGAGGTCCACAAAATGAGTGCCATTAAATTGGGTAATAATATCTATACCTCCAGGACCTTCTTGAAAATGAGAGACAACTCAATATAGCCTTTCTTGCAAAATACATTGACATAATTATATAGGTAGCACTCCTATTTCTATTAGCTCCCCCACTTACATTTGTTCTGTTATCTTTTGATGGATTTTTGGTGAAAACCCTTTATTCTTCTGGGAAGCAGCCACATTTTGAACGCCCACTGATTGGAGGCAGTTAGAATCCTTCACCTGTCCACCTTTCCATGTTTACTGAACTACAATATTGTGAGTACCCTGATGCTTAGGTGAAGGCTTTCTCACATTGGCTATACATCCTAAACTATGAGCGCCTTTCTGCGTTCTCCTTCCCCTTACCTTCTTGTTTACCGTATTCATCTTGGAAGCAGGTGGATACAGTAAGGACACTCGCCATAAGAATATGAGCTGTTTAGCTCTTTGTGACTGTTATTTATACTGGTTTCAGAGTGCAGTCAGGCCTGCCTTTATTAATGTATGCTATATCTCAGAATTAACATATATGTAATAATTTTCTATTAAAAGTAACTTATAAGCAATTACATGCAACTATTTGCTATAAATTTATTATGTGAAGTCAAATACTAACAGCACAAAAATCAGACAAAAATAAAGAAAGATACTTTTTATATTTGAACAACAATGTTTTTTGTCCAGTAAGTCAGTGGTGACAAGAAAGAATCTGTTGAGACTGATTCTACAAATAATGGGGACATTTCAGTTCTAATTATGTTGATTTGGAATAAATCTTGGCAGGTACAAGCCTATCATGTCCAGTTACCGTGTTAAATGTCAGTTTTAATGTGCTTTTTTTTGTTTAGTTTTTTACATTGAAGGCATGAAACGTTCAGTTCAATGGATGATATGATATTTAGACCAAGTCTCCCTTTTGAAAGGATGGTGCAAATGAACAGTGCATATGATTCAATCCACTTTTGTAGACACTGGGGTTTCTTCAGTTTTTGTAGAGAACACACCACTGAAAATCCCCCTCAAGTTATGACTGGCCATTGCTTCACTGTATCACGGTGTTTCTATGGTAATATGAATTTATCTGCCAAATAGAAATTTAGCATTTAATGTGGCTTGGATCCGTGGACACCTTCATTTTTTCCTTGTTAAAACACAAAAAGCAGAAGAGACTGCCAGTGAAATGTTAATGAAGAAGAATTGAAGTCACACTTTTTCATTTTGTATGGTATTACTAATATTTGCATTTAATAGCTAATAGAAATGATACTGTGCAATATATTAATTGGTTATCTTTTAAAGGGATAGCAATACTTAAAAAGTAAAAAAAAATATGTTGTAGGGTTTATCCCTCTGAGTAAAAAAAGGGTACTCCCACTGCTGAAAGGTATTTTATTCAAAAGTTCTTAAATCTCAAAGTTGAATTTTTTAGGTACAATATCACAGTGGCCTGAAATTGTACAGTGGCGCTGTTGCTACACCATCCTATGGACAGCTCTGGTCCCGGGACCATAAATCTCCATAGGATGGTGTAGCAACAGCACCACTGTACAATTTCAGGCCACTATGATATTGCACCTAAAAAATTCAACTTTGAGATTTAATATCTTTTGAGTAAAACACCTTCCAGCAGTGGGAGTACCCTTGTTTTACTTGAGGGGATAAACCCTACAACATATTTTTTTTCTTACTTTTTAAGAATTACTATTCCTTTAACAATAACATTTGGAAATAGTATACAGCTTGGTAGCAGGGCTCCAGACACACAATACAATATTTAGAGCACTTTGAAAATAAAGGAATCAGTTTGGTCTCCACCCATCCCTTTAAAATTCAATCAAGATAAGCAAACATTAAATGTGATGGATTATATAAGGTGAAATGCCTTGACATGCAATACCTGTTCTGCTTAGTCTATTCCTAAAGATGTAAAGGATCAACCTCTCAGTCATAAATCACATTACATTTGTTGTGTTACAGATCTCACCTAATGATCTACCTGAATGTGTAGCTTAAGGGAACAAGGTTATGACCAACAGCAGCTAAATATAGAAATTGAAGAGTTTCAGTTGTCATGTGTGTATGTAAGTCAATACATACAATATCACTGATCTGCTTATGTTCAAAATAAGGAAACTTGGTCAACTTGTTGTGGGATGTCTATAAATTAAAATGAAACATCTAAAAAGCAGTAAGTGTTGACTTTTTAATAGATCTTTTAGGAAAACATAATATATTCTCCATATAATCACCTTCACCTTTTATATAAAACAAATTTTGGAGATTCAGTAAGATAATATAACCATTGCATACTGAGCTTACCGCCATGCACATGTAAGCCAATACAGACAGAATGTTTTGACTGTACTTGCCTGTTTTTATGAGAGAGAAATCCTTCCAGTATATCTCTCCAACCTGCACTTGTTTATTGGATTAACAGAAATAAAACTGGCAATGGGTGAAGCACTTAAGCCAACTAAAATAGACCATTCTTCAAAGGACACAAAAACTCAATCTCCTTTTGATTTGCTTACCAAAAACTGGATCTATGCTTGAGATCCATCTGAAATCTGCCAATATTTTCTCAAATGTTCCAAAACAAGCAAAAAAACAATTCAGTAACCTCTTAAAATAGACCAAAAGGTTAAATTATCATGCTGTAATAAAAGGACCCTCAGTTCAGTTCACTTGACCCTGAGTCATATATCTAATAGTAGAATACAAAATCTTTGAAAAGTCAAGAGGACCATGATACCATGCACCTTACAGAGGAAACTCTTGGCACTGTATAAACTGCCCAGATTATCAGTTATAGCTTTCCTTCGATTATCACTGAGACAATGCTGTAATACTGAATGAGCGATAGATTCAGAGTCCAGTATTTTAGACTCAGCTTCCGCCTGTCTGTTAATTATGGAGAAATAATTATTTTTCTCATGCACCCCCAATACAATGCCTACAAGTTTAATAACTTAATTCGCTGGATCCCATTCAGTTAGGTAAGGTTTAGGGGTACACGATCTGTTAGGGTAGGTTGTAGGTGGTAAGGTATGGGGGTGCACTATTTGTTAGGTTAGGTTGTACGTGAGGTTTGGGAGGTGCATTAGGGTAAGACGTAGAGGTTCACCATCTGTTGGGTACAGAGTTTGTGGGATGGTTTGGGGTAAGTTAGGGTAAGGGGAGATTTTACACGGTGACATTTTAGTGCACCATTGTGATGCCCGCTACATATTTAACTTTCTGTTTTGATACTCAATCTTACATGAGCACCAATTCCATGGTATCCTTTTAAAAGGTCGCAAACGAAAGAGTGTGCAACCTCATCACCCATGACAGAGCGAGATTCTCATATCAGGTAGTGAAAGGTTGCATCTTGCTGAGTGCTCCCCGGGTCTGTCACCCCAGATCTTCTCCAGCTGTCATATGTTAAAGCATCATATGTTAAAGCCACTCCAAATATATTGGCATCCACTGCAGAAATTGTGGGGAACAATGAAACGCTTTATAAGTTTTAGCAGAGAAGCGGAGATATAGCCGGGGTATGTAACCTATCTCTGCTTCTCTTCTTAAACTAATAAAGCGTTTCATTGTTCCCCACAATTTCTGCAGAGTATGCCGATATATTTGGAGTGGCTTTAACATATGACGGCTGGAGGAGATCTGGGGAGATAGAGCCGGTGAGCGCTCAGCAGGATGCAACCTTTCACTACCCGACATGAGAATCTCGCAGTGTCATGCAGTGCGAGATTCTCATGTTGCCATTTTAATTATAAAGAAATGGTTAATGGGTTATGAGGTTGCACGCTCTTTTGCGTGCGGCCTTTTAAAAGTAAACCCATTTCCATAGTAGAGTCTGACAATGGTACAGGAAGATATCCATAAATACAGAAAGGGGGAGTATACCACCCTATCAAATATGATAGAGCGAACATTGTTTTTTTACTTTAATTTATTACTCTTTTGTTTATTTAGCATTTTTTGATGTTGATCAGCTTTTTCCAGATTAAGTAGAACCATATTAACTTTATCCTCCATCCACACCACCTGCATTACTTGAGCCAGAGGTAGTAGTAAACATATTGATGATTTATAAAATTCATATGATTTAATTGGGAAACCTGAAAGGGAAAATAAAGAAACAATATGAAAAACATTTATTCTGAGGCTGATGTACTAAAAAATATAGGATTAATTCTGAAGCAAACCAACTGCACCATAGGAGATACATGCACCAACATGCTAATTATTTTAAACTAGTGTAAAAGCCCGTGTGCACAGGCCGTGGAGCAATGAGGTAATGGCAGGACCGGCCTCTTAACCCTCTGAGTGCCAGAGGGGTATGCAACACATTGCAAAGCAATGTGTTGCATACCCGTCCGGCACTCAAAGGGTTAACATTATCTGGACCTGCTCTGCGTACTGCCGTTACCTCACTGCTCCACGAGATTGCGCCGCCTCACTCACGCAATTCAATCATGCGCAGTAGAGACTGGCCGAACGAGGGCAGTCTCTGCTACGCATGACTGCATTGTGACAAACTTTCTGGCCTTTTATTACATAGGATGGAGCTTTGGACCCCCTTGAATGCAAGAGATGTCTCAAACACTTTGGGAAGGTGCTTCAGCTATAGGAATACAATTAGACAAATGCTACAGCAGAGAGGAGTCAGCCATCTGGTACATGTGACTGTCATCTAGCAGATATTTTAACCCTTTGAGTGCAAGAGGCATACGCAACGCATTGCATTGCAATGTGTTGAGTACACCTCTGGCTCTCAAAGGGTTAATAACAAACCAGTAAAAACTGCGCCAATAATGAGAGTATACCAGAAAAAACATTGCTTTCTCTTTTCCTGGAGAAAAAGTGACAGCCCTTCTTGTAGTGGATGTAGATCGTATTATTGTTTCTATTTAGAATGCCACAGTGTCCAAGAAATAGAATGTAAAAAAATCAGCTCAGAGTAAACAATTGATGTATTAGGACAGATTGTGAGAACAGATATGCTATATTAGGTACTGAACATGTTAGCCTGGGGTTAGGAAATGTGAAGTAATCAGGTCAATTTGATTCTACACATTCTCAACTGTATTAACCGATGGAACCCAATAAAATAACCGTGGTTATGTCTAAAATCTGGATTAATGAAGTACAGTAAGGTAGTGTGAACAGTGGAGAAAAGGAATAATCTTCCAACACAGATGTGTATGGGTATGAATCAAATTATTTTTAAGAAACGCAAAGCCTTTAAAATGGACCTGTCATCCTTATAATAGGTTTAATTAGTTTTAAAGACAATTAAAAACTGCATTTTTGTTGTGTTAGCTGTTTGTTTGGAATATAAACAGTTTTTAAGAAAAAACACATATACAACACACACAAACAATACACACATTCAATACACATGAACAATACATACACAACACAATGCATACAAAGCAGACACACAATATATGCACACATGCAAAACACACAATACACAAATGCAACACATACGCATAACACAAACAGACAACACACATACAATACACACTCACACAATACACACACAACATACACACATGCACAATACATACATGTAATACACACCTACACACACACACTGTGATGTGAATTAATCTAGGCAAACCCCATACACTGGGGGCATTTCTACTAGTAGAACGAGTGAAACATTTGACCTCGACCAAAGCTAATTAATATACTGTGCATAGAATTAGCATACATTGCTGCACTATTCAATCAAAGCATTAAGGAACATTTTTCAAAAATTATTTATTTTACAAAAAAATTACTAGTACAACAAACAGCCACATTGTAATTCTCTGCAAAGCAAACTAAACCTGTATTATGGTGACAAGGCACTATAACCCTTTGAGTGCCAGATAAGTATGCATTGAGTACCCCTCTGGCACTCAAAGGGTTAATGGAATAGGAAACAAGTAATACCTTGGAGGGAAGAAGGTAGATTTAAACCTTTGGTTTATATTCCCCATGAACATAAGAAAAAATCCAAAGTGACCAATACATTTAACCATTTAAATGCCAGGGGGTGTCCAATGCATAGCTACTTTATGCGTTGCAACCCTCTCCCGGCACCCAAAGGGTTGACTGTGCTACCCCGTAAGACATAGATTTTATTGCGGTTGATAACTTTAACAAGCCTTTTACCCACAAATTTCCCTAGACGTCAATGAGACAAAACCATTGATAACACTTATCAACAGCAAAGTAATCTAGGTCTTAGAAGATACCAGTGCGAAAACCATTGAATTGATTGTGAAAATGTTTAACATTGTGAAGATCTTTACAGTCATTACAGTAATATTTTAGTTAAGTGAAGCTTTAATGTAGTTGTCACCCACCGAGGGACATACCAGGTTCTTAACCCTTTGAGTGCCAGAGCGGTACGCAAAGCATTGGTATGCAATGCTTTGCGTACCCCTTTGACACTCACAGGGTTAAAAGACCTAGGGCTTCAACTAATATAATATATCATTATTACTTCACTGTGCATCACAATTGCACAATTACTGATAGGGAGATTAGCACCAAAACATGCCCCAAAAGTCAACAAGACCTGGGGCTTTTATCATGAGACCAGGGGTGTTAGCCCCTTCAAACTGTATCTAGTAGACTTGTGCGATTCAGTTCAGCCAATTCCGGAATTCAGACAAATTAGGCATATTCGGCATCATTCGGACCTTCCGAAAGCCAAGGCCCGCTCACAAAAAAAAATCAGAATCCGAAATGGACCTAGTCTGAAATTTCTGTGTAAATTTCGGAAATTCAGATGGCGCTTTCCCGCCTGAAACCATTACAATGTTGCTACATGCTACTAAAAATAGACGGCATGGCGCTTTCCTGTCTGAAACTATTACAATGTTGCTACATGCTGCTAAAAATAGATCTGGTAAAACAGATGCTTTACAGTTCATGCAATGTGCAGAGGTATTAACCACTTAAGGACACAAGCAATTTTGGCATTTTTGCTATGAGTGTATGTGTTCAACCATAATTCCTAGCTTTCTCATTTATTGCACAAATACACATTATATACCATTTTTAAAGGGCAGAAAGGGCTTTAATTTGATGTGACATATACATATATAAATTCTCATTTATTATTACAAAAATAAAAAGATTACAAAATTAAAAACAAAACACTTTTTTTTACAATTTTGGCAGTAATAACGTGTTACATAATGGGTGCAACTTAAGAAAAGTTTTATTGAATATTTTAAAGTTTATTTTTAATTCAGTAGAATAATTCGGACTATTGCCAAATTTCGTCCAAGTCGAACAGGTCTGGTCGGAAATTCGGATCCTCCAAATGGGAAAAAAAAATGTGTCCGAAATACAATTTTACCAAACATTTTTGCCGTGCAAAGGTCTAGTATTTAGTGACACCCCTGCCATGCATTGATATTTTGAGGCTGAGCGATTATAACTATAATGTGGTAGAAAACTTAGCCTTCTAAATGCAGATTTTACTTTGTAAAAAACTGAAATACCAATTTGCTAAGAACTGGGACAATTCTTTGGCAAATTAACTGCACCAAAGGGCACAAATAAAAATTCTATTGAGGTAAATGTTTTAGTAATAAGGTTTTTGATACATTGTGATACAATGCACTGAATATTTTTCTAGCATGCAAATAGTTATAATTCCCATTTAAATTAATGGACATTTGGGGTATTTTTATTATTTCCCTAAGACAGGACCAAGGAAACTATGAGGTTGCCCACCCTCTAATGGCCAAATATGGACTGGCAGGGTGGTTTAACCATTTTCGTGCCAGAGGGTTATCCAACGCATATCTCTCTGGCATTCAAATTTTTAAGACCTTATATTCTTATACCTCTTAAAAACCAGTGGTCCAGGGGTGTGTGGTCCTTTAAGGACCAGATAGAAAACGTTGACTGATCACATGTGCTGGCACGCTGAAGGGGGGACTGATAGAGATCGCTCCTGTCTTGGAACAATCAACTTCAGTCCCCCTTATAACGCACAGCTCTCCTGCAGAAGCTCTGAGAGTAAAAAGTACGGACGTGCCAGGACCGTCACTGGTCCTTAACGTAAAAATAGCAGTGACGGTTCTGGCATGCCACTGGACATTAAGGGGTAAAAAAAGCTCAGTGGGCACTAAAGGGGTTTTGAAACAAACTGCCTAGGTATGTGTTGCATACCTCTCTGGCACTCAAAAGGTTAAAACGATTAAATCCAACAGACTACCCTAAGAACTCTGTATATGTTACATTTATGTATAAATCCAACATTGGCATAGCTGGGAACTCTCCAGTTTTGCCCCGGAGACTTTGTTTTTGACTGTGAATTACCGGGTCTCTGGGGCAGAGTCTGATTCTGTAGATGTGGGGAGTTTCTGATGAAACTCTGCCCACATCCGCTCCTCCCACTGAATTCCTCCCACTCCCCAGCCTCTTCTCCTCCTTCCCCAGGCTATTCTAGCTATTTTATATATTTTTTTGAAGTCCCGCCCCCTCCCCCTTGCAATTAAGCCCCACCCCTTTTATGACGTGGATCACGTCATTTCTCTCACCTCATCAGCACTGGAGAGCTCCCTCTCGGGAGCCAGGCCAAGTAGTTCACAGATATGAACATTGGCCTAAAAGATTTTGAAAGTAAAAAGGGGTCTCAGTCTTAAAGTTTAACCACCCCTTACCCATGATGGAGTTGGTTTGCATCAACATGGCTCAGATTCACATTAGGATATCAGACTCCATGTATCAAATGTAATGTGCATTTTAGTGTTAAACAATATGTTTTCATATATATGCTCAAGCTCTAATGTCACAATATAAAGGTACTTTGTATTAATATTGAGTGCGCCGCTGACATTTTTTTTTATTAGAAAGTAATTTAGTGAGAGGTTATACAAACCAATAGTGGGTTTTGGAAGATTTATTTTATGACGGTAGGTGTCAATTTCTCTTATTTTGCATGGGTTTTTCTTTCGTTAATCAGATTTATTCCACCTGGTATAACCTTGCATTGACTCCTCATGAAAAATGTATGAAATTGCAAACATAGCATAAATATATACTCAGTGATGCACTTTGAGAAGGCTTGACACACAGTAATTTATTGGAACCTTGGCAGCTTGATTCAAAACCCCTTTAGTGCACACTGAGCTTTTTTAAGAATATAAGGTCTTAACCCTTTGATTGCCAGAGGGATATGCAATGCATTGCAAAGCAATGCATTGCGTACCCCGTCTGCACTCAAAGGGATAATAATTTAAATGCCAGTGGGCGTATCCAATGCATTGCTCTGCAATGTGTTGGATAACCATCTGGCACTATAAATGGTTAATCAGAAAGCTAAAGAGGTACAATCCTGAACATACCGGTTCACTTTTGAATGGTCACACGCAGAAGAGCGTGCGACCATTCAAGTCTTTCAGCAGGTCGCCTGGCTAAACAGCACAACGTGACAATCTCGCAGTGCATGACACCGAGCGAGATTGTCACTTCACCTAGTCAATGGGTGCATTAAGCACACGGAGGCAGCTGGAGCACCTCCATGAGCTGCACATAATCCTACTGATCTACTGGGGCTTTTTAACCCCTTGATGCAAGGCTTTTTATATAGTTGATCTCTAATGAGTGCTGCACAGAAAAAATAAAGGAGAACTATACACGTTTGTTAAGCACACAGAGGCAGCTTAATTATGTGAAGCACATGGTGGTGCTCCAGCTGCCTCCGTGTGCTTAAAGCGGCCACTGACTAGCCGACGTGACAGTCTTGCGCTGTCATGCACTGCGAGATAGTCACGTCGTGCTTTTAAGTCAGGTGACCTGCTGAAAAACTTGAGTGGTCGCACACTCTTCTGCGGGAGACCATTCAAAAGGATACCAACATACCAACTGCACCATACAGATCAAATGAGAATTATTTAAACTGTGATTTTTAACCCCTTGAATGTTAGAGAGATCTCCAATATATTATGAATTTAAGCATTGGGGATCAATCGATTAATCAAAGTGTTAAAAGGATAGTAATGTTTCACAAAAACAGCAAATCCAATTAATCTTCATAGTATTTTAGCGATAGAGAGTGTTATTTCAATACTGTCAGAGTTGTAGTTCAAGAGTAATTGAATGATAAAGTATCCCCCTACCATTCCTTTTACCTAGTGTAAGCCACCTCCCCTCAGATGTGGAATCTGGTCCACTGACCAGACAGCTCACAGCAAGGGACAATCTTTTTTCTGCGAGAACAATGAAAACCCTGCCCCCCTTGACAGGTTTTTTTCTTATGCTAATTGAAGATTGTCCGTCTCAGCAAGCCATCTGGACACCACCTTTCTGTTCTGAGGTGACCAGTATTACAGCAGTAAAAGGGATGGGAGGGGGATACTTTATCATTCAATTACTGAAATTTACTGAAATGACACTCCTCATGGCCCACATACTATGAAGATTAACTGGAGCTGCTTTTATTATGAAACATTACTATCGCTTTAAAAATCTTTTCAAACCATTGCACATTTTGGACATTACTATTAATGTTCTATGGTGCAGCTGCTTTGTTCAAGAATTAACAACCGTACCATAGGAGGCAAAAAAAATTCCCCACGTTTTCATTGATATAAATTATACGGGGGGTAATAGCCCCATTTACATCAATGGATATTTTTATGCTACAAGGTGCAGTTGGTTTGCTCCAGAATTGTACCACTAACTTTCTGCAGAAGGCACATAGTAACACAAAGGTTAACCCTTTCAGTGCCAGAGGGGTATGCAATGCATTGCGTATCCTTCTGGCACTGAAAGGGTTAATATACATTTCACACCTGTACTGGTATTTACAAGGTTGAAAGATTCTTGAGAACTGAAAGACGTCAGTTATACAGCAATAGGGATGAGCAGATGGCTGGTCTCTACTGCTTTACTAGTTCATATGTGTTAGCTAATAGGGTCATTTTGTTAAAAAATTTCAGGCAAGATACAACTTGGGGACAGGTGGTTCACATGTAGAATGACCACGTCATAAGAGAAAAATACAATTGTTCTTGGATTAGCTGACTTTGTATGGCTACATGATTTGGTAAGACAGTACAATACCCTTTCTTGCTAAATAGATGTCCAGTCCGTTATTATTAAAATATGTTTACCAAAGGAACACTGGGTACATGTGCAATGATTTTAGTAAGCTTACTATGTATGTCAAAATTCCTCCCATTATTGCTGGTTGTAGCCAGATGAGGACAATGGGGCAGTGTGTGGGTGTTGTTGAATGTCCCTTTCCTCTATGCCTTGTCTAACACAAAGTATTAAACAAGGTGTAGAGCTAATGGTATGATATTATGCCATTTTCCTGCAAAAGCTATAGGGAAGGAGATCGGGTATTGCTGGCATCAAAGTCCTAATGATGGCAGAAATGTGGCTTTGGTGTGCACTACAGAGCTCATATCCTGTAGTGTATTCTCTGAAGTACAACTACTGCCATACGAGGCTAGCAAATTCATACATTCATGTCACTAACACCTAAAAATTAAATTGGTTTATTTGTGTCACGTTTTCATTTTGCCCTTGTCTGATTGTGCTTATTCCCCTGTACTTTTAAGTTGTCCCTACCCTGGTTGTTTGGCATACTTTTAAAGCCAAGTTATCCTACCATGTATGTATAACAGTTGCTTCTTTTATATTCAGTTATATTCATGTTATAGTCCTCAGTAAAGAAATTGCAGTCCTTCTGAAATCTGTTGAGCTTCAAGCATTTATTCCGGTTCATGTCTATATGTCTACTCTATGTTTATTCAGAGGCTTTGCTGTGGAAAAGCATGAATTGGTTTGTGTCCTCCAGTCTACAGAGTTGCTGTGCTACTAGCAGCTATGCCGGTCCAGGTTTTCATTCATCACTCAATATTGTTTCAGAGACCTGTTCTGTTCAGTACTGCACTGTAGTGTTGTTGTTTGCAACTACTGCTCAGCATCTTCCTACTTACTTTGTGTCTATACAAAGACATTATCTTCAAGAGGATTCATCACTGCATCGGCCCTGTTCTAGCCAAGCCTCAGATAAGTGCTTCCATCTTGCTCCATTGTTTTTATACAGTGACTCAAATGTTACCTGTAATATTTGTTCAGTGTACTGGTTGGCATAACCACACTGCATTGTTAAGTTCTGTATTTCCCTCTCCTTGGTGATGAGGCTATTTGCTCTCAGTACCTGCATTTAGTGTTTCTATTGTTCTGCTCTGTGGTTTAGGATTTTGAACTCTCTTATCTTACTTCCTGGCCTTCGGTATCTTGTTTTCTTGATGTTTTTATTATGGCCAGGGAACTTCATGAATCAGTTCTCTAGTAACTCTTAAGTGGCCTATTTTCCTGCATCTGTATTTTTGCTGATCTCTCTTTCAGAATATCCCTAGTAAAACGTGTTAGTTTTTGTATTCTTTAAGCCTGTCTAGTTTTAACTCCTTGTAGTGAACTGCTTCACTGTGATTCTAACATCTCCTCCTCTTGTGACTCTGGTCCTGTGATTTTGTCCTCCCACCAGCTGAAATGGTGAGGTGGTTATCTTAACTCTCTATCAGCACCTTTAGCCTGGCTTACGTTGCAGCAAGGCTGGTCTTAGGGTATCATAGCGCTATAGCTACAACCTCTAGCATATATGTAAAACAAGATTATACAAAATAAATAGAGAATCTTTATAGATGCCATCATGGAGTATTGAGTATTTTAGTGTATACAACCCATGTTCATTTTTAGATGCTACTGGTCCTTTATAAATACTGTAAGCTGTACACATCTGGGAACTGCTGCTAAATCTTTATGTGTACTTCCACAATCCACATCCTAGAGCAGAGCTAAAAGGACAAACAGAGAGTGTGTGTGTTCTGGTTCTAGCTGCCCAGGCACCCAAGGCTTGGTGTTGGATGCAAACTAATATCAGGTCAAGAGAAATGTGGGGTGAAGACAGACTTTTACCGGGGGACAGTAGAAAGGGAGGTAAAAACTACCTGCTCAAAGACACTCCAGTCACTGGACCTTCTGGCACAAAACTCAAGGGAGGAGTTTTTGCATGCTAAGTTAAGCAAGGACTGACCAGGGCACAGCAGATTCCATAAACCTCCTAGGACAAGTTAAACCCCCATTCAGACCACATACTTTAAAGGGATAGTAATACTTAGTTTTATGTTTATTTTGTAGGCATTTAAAAAAACATGAAGAATGATATAAGTCTTATCTCTCAAACCTTTATTGTTTGAGAGATATTCACAAGCAAAGTTTCCCCTCACTGACCAAAACGGTCAAGTCTGCCATCTAGCTGTCAGATTTGGAATCTGGTCCGTGGACCAGCCGTGGCTCTACAGCAGAGCCGAGATCGCGAGATATAAGAAGAACTACTTCATTCGAATCGTCTACAAAGTGTGCCTGATTTGCAAGCACACTTTTTAGACCCTTCCAATGAAATAGTTATTTTTATATCTTGCGATCTCGGCTCTGCGGAAAAGCCACTGGTTGAGCTGTGGATCGGATTCCAAATCTGACAGCTAGATGGCAGACTTGACCCTTTTGGTCAGTGAGGGGAAACTTTGCTTGTGAATATCTCTCGAACTCATAAAGGTTTGAGAGATAAGACATATCATTCTTCATGTTTTTTAAATGCCTAGAAAATAAAATAAAGTTAAAACAAAGTATTACTATCCCTTTATCCCCAGAAGGTGAAAGGTCTTTGCTACCAATCTATGCAAAGATCCAGGTTTGTAGGGTTGTAAACAGTAAACCTCCAAATCTCTCTCAATCTCCCTATTTCCTGGTGCCTCCACTCAAGGTAGGCCCTCTATCTCTACATCATTCATTTGAATCCCTTGAGGACCAGAGGGGTGTGAAATGAATAATGAAGTGAATCCTCATAATCTAAATCTAAATCCTGCACTGGTCAGGGAATGGCACATACGCAGCCATATTTATAAATAATAAATATCACATTTCAGTAGCAGCTTCTGGATGTATGAAAAGGATTCAATAATGTAGGTGATAAAGGGGGATTTTATTTATTCAAGAATGTAATAACATGATCTAAATAGAGGTATGTACAGTATGTGCCCTAATGAGGTTTATGTGTAAAGTTAGCTTCCTTAGAGACAATACATTAAAATGATCACATATTAATATGTTTATGTCTGCCTACAGAATACTACATCAATACCCTTTTATTAATTATTTTATGTATATTGCATGTCTTCTGTAATAATTAACCGTTTGAGTGCCGGAGGGTACACAATGCATTGCAAAGCAATGCGTTGTGTACTCCTCTGGCACTCAAAGGGATAAAGTTAGTGCTAGGGAGAATGTAGCTAGTGCGCTCAATAGGTTAAAGTTAGTGCTAGGGAGAATGTAGCTAGTGCGCTCAATAGGTTAAAGTTAGTGCTAGGGAGAATGTAGCTAGTGCACTCAATGCATTATATATATATGAATATACCTAATATATGTTAATATTAACCGTTCATATTGAACATTCCCAAAACATAATCCTAAAGTTGCTTTTTAACGCATGTAATCAGTCCTTTTCAGAAAGAATTTAATTTAAGTTTCTGTTTGGAATGAGAGATAAGAGCTAATGTCAGGTCATTTATTGTGATTAGTGCATATAGCTCGTATTTAGAAATGCTGTTTTGTTATCTCAGCCCATTAGCAGACAGTCTCGGACATTCACCTCAATATTGCTGTGGTACATGCAGAGCCGGATTTCCCACTAGGCAGAGTAGGCAACTGCCTAGAGCTCCAAGTTTTGAGGGGAACCTCAACTATGCTGGCCACACCCACATTCAGAACTGTGGGCGTAGCCGGAGCAATCTCGATGTCCCTGCATCAGTTTATATAACCTTTTACAGGCTAATATTTAACCATTGCTCCAGATGGATCGCAACAAGGGATAATCTTGTGTCACATAAGGAAAACCCTGCTCCCCCTTCTTCAGGAGTGGCACGGTTTTCCTTATACTGACACACACAATATCCGTCTGGTCAAGCAACTGGCTTTAAGATCTGAGGGAAGACGAGTGATGCCGGGAAAATGGGGGGGAGGGGGATAATTTATAATCACAATACAACTACATTGTACACAGCATTATTAAAAAATACAAGGAATAATCTGATATTAATTTATAGCGTGACATTACTATCTCTTTAAGTGCATATCCCCTATACATTTGTAGGTTAGTGTTCCTTTATACCATGGGTGACCAATGTGCGGCCCTTCTGACCACAGGGTATGGCTCGCTTGAGGTTTTTAAAAAACTATTTTTTTACCTCATGAATTAGCACACATGAACAAGTGCATCAGTAAGGAGGTCTGTTAAATATCAGTATTGCCATTGACTTGATCAATAAATAAATCAATCCATATTTTTGAATAGCTGACAGATTATTTCATCATCATTACCAATAAAAAAATGCGTCCCTCACACTTATGGATTTCTGATCATGTGGTCCAAGAATAAAAAAATGTGGAAGCCCCCGATTTAAACTTCTGATGGATTATCTCTCAGCACATACTGTATCTGCCATCAAAATCTCCTTTAGCAGGGAATTCCACAAATTGTTATCTTTAGTTTACAACATTGTCTCTTGGTTTCTGCACATCATTGCATTGCACTTAGGGGTATATTCTATATTCAGTGGCTTCCAGCTCTCTAGCTTCCTAAGATAACCCTGCTTGACCTCTGTAACCTTACTGTGACACTGACTGACCGATCTCCTTTCACCCTGCCAGTTAGAGAGTGATTGGTGAGGCTCTTCAATATGCTTAAATTGCTAATATTGTGGCTTTAGCTAAAAATCTTCATTACCGTCAAGAAATTATTCTTAATCAACTGCCTTTCTGTAAATATATTCTCCAATTGATTTTTGTCATTAATCCTCTAGTCCTAGATAGGTTCCCAAAATATTATTTCCGGCGCACCTCTGGCACTCAAAGGAGTAGATGAGTAGGGATGGAATTATTGCAATAATATGAAGTTAGTTGTTAGTGGCTAAAATAATCTCACTATGCCTAAATTTTAAAGGGACAGTATTGCCAAGTTGTAATAAAACTAAATGCCCCCAGTCCCGTCTCTCAAACCATTATAGTTTGAGAGATATTTGGGACCAAAATTCCCCCTCTCCCGTTTCCCTAATGTCAGCGTTCAAGCTGACTGCAGGGGAATCCAGTCCTGGGACCAGCTGAGGCTCTTCAGCAGAGCCAAGATCACGGTATTGAGAAAGAAATCCTTTACTGGAATGGTCTACAAAGTGTGCTTGGTTTGCAAGCAAACTTTGAAGATGGTTCCAGTGAAGGATTTATGTCTCAATAACTCAGTCTCATCTCTGCTGAAGAGCCTCCGCCTGTCCCGGGACCGTATTCCCCCGCAGTCAGCTGAGCACTGACATCAGGGAAAGGGGAGGGAGGGGGGAACTTTGGTCCCAAATATCTCTCAAACCATAAAGGTTTTGAGAGATGAGACTGGGGCATATAGATAATGTTTTAATGCGTACAAGATTAGCTTTTGTTACAACTTGGCAATACTATCCCTTTAAACCTTGTAATAAAGTTGTAACAATTCAAAATTAGTATTTGAATTATTCAGTGTTTATGTGGCTTGTCTATCACTCCACTAGATCATCAGTACATCTGTATAATAAAGAGATGGTTCAGTTAGTTAAGACACCAGCTATAAAATCTGCTCAGACCTGAAGTTACAGGTTCTAGTCCCGGCAAGGTCAGCTCCGCCTTTCACCTTTCTAAGGTAGATAAAATGAGTCCAGGACATACTTGAAAACCAGAGACAATCTCAATACATTCTTCCTGGTAAAATGATTTCACAAAAAAATAATATGAAAGGTACACAGTCTGGCACATAACCTTTCAATCATTTGTCAGATGGATAGATAGGATCAGCAGCATTTCAAGCTGTACTTATTCAGCAAGCATTGAGACAGCTGACTTGCATTCTCCAAGAATTTGTTCAAACCTCCCCTTCAAGCATATTTAAAGGGATAGTGATGTATAATATGGAAAAATATACATTCTAAGTTTTATCCTGCTGGATAACAAGAGATGTTTTAATCAAAAGGTATTGCAGCTCAAACTTCCTTATTCAGGTGCAGTACTTCGATTATCTAAATTGTTACGGTGGAGCTGTAGCTAGAGAAGTCTATGAACAGCTCTGCTCAGTAGTCCATAAACCTCCATAGGATGCTGCAACAACAGCACCATTGTAAAATTTAGTCCATGGAGGAACTGCACCCAAAAAGGCAAGTTTAAGTTGCAATAACTTTTTAAAGGGATAGTAAACTTGAAAAAAGAGTACAGGCGAATTTATAGGTACAATTAAATCATACTTACTGCCCTCATTCTCATCTCTCCGCTCCCTTCCTCTTCTAATGTGTCCGCTGTATAGCCAACGTCATGAGTCCCTGCTTCCGGGACCAGAAGGCGGCTCTTCAGGAGCGCTGTCATTGAGATATATAACTATAATTATTTCATCGGTATGGTCTAAAACATGTGCCTGGCTTGCAAGCACACATTGTAGACCATTCCGATGAAGTAATTATAGTTAGATATCCCGATGTCAGCGCTCCTGAAGAGCCGCCTAAAGTCGGGCAACCGGATTCTACCTCTGACAGCTTTACAGCTCATCAGGCAGAAAGGGGAGGGAACGGAGTCCTTTATTTTATTACATCTCTCAAACCATAACGGTTTGAGAGATGGGAATGAGGGCAGTAACTATGTTTTAATTGTACCTATAAATTAGCTTGTACTTTTTTGTTGAGTTTACTATCCCTTTAATAAAACATTTTGCATCAGTGGGAGTACCCTTGTTTTACTCAGCAGGATGAATTCTGTTATATACATATATGTGCATGTGCAGGGGCGGATTGTCCTATCGGGGGATCGGGCATCCCCCGGTGGGCCGCCCTGTCATGGGCTGGTAGGGATATCTCACTCACCGGAGCTGTGCAGCAGTGCAGAGAAGAGACCGGGTCCTGTGCTCTGTAATTGTCCCGCCCCCAAGGCTGTCTTAGCCGGCCCTGCTCTGCCTGTGTGTGTGTCCTGTGCAGTTAGTGATTAGCAAGCATACCTTCTGAGTCCCAAATGCCTAGCAGTTTAAACTGGTATGTTTTAATTCTTCCTAACTAACTGTACACATTGCTAGAGAGGCTAGTTTATCATGTTTTAACCCTTTGAACACCTTTAACCTCCTGTATGCTTTAGGGAAGTATAATTTACAGCAATATTCTGTTATTAACCCATTGGATTCCTCATATGTGAAGTACCTCACTGATTAACCCCTTGCATGCTAGAGAGGCATAATTCATCAGTAACTGACCCCTTTTGTACCACAAAGGTGAATAAAGGTGTTAGTTAATGATGAATTATAAGTTAAAGATATTAATAAACAGTTGAGCGCTCTCGTACAGGAGACAGATGGTACTATGTATGAATAACCAAAAAGGAATGGATATTGCAGCAGAAATCTATAGAACACAACCTATAATGAAAAATAAACACAAAAAAGATCTGCGCACTAATCCAATCTAAAGGGTTATGCAATCAATGTGGATAAGACATACAGCATAATTGAAAAGTTCTCTACCCCAATGGTAAATATAAACATACAAATAAAAAAGATTCAAGTCCTCTTCCAAGGGGGAAAAAACAATGGAGTTCTTAATACAGCTCAATTCCCGGAGTGTATCAAGGAAAGAGAAGAGAAGGGACAAATCATAAGGCAGTAGTCTCCTCCACCAAAGTCTCCCGCACTCGTGTATCCTACTTACAAAATAGTAGAAATAGCGGGCGTATCGGACTTCTCTACCAATTCTTCAACTCCTTATTTGAAATCCATACACTTAATGATTAATGATGTTCTTATCTCCAAAACACGCCGTGGACCATCCAATGATCAAAAAACAGCTTTATTCTAAAACATACACTTAAAATCTTCATCAACACTTATATCATGGATCACAACCCACACATCCCGTAGTACCTCACCGATGAGACAAATGGAGACCCGCTCCTTCTGGATCACTCAGCGAGATACAGCGTCTGTCGTCACTGCCGGTATCAGTGATTCTGGTTCTGGACAGTTTGAATGGGTAGTCGATCCACTCTCTGATTAGCTCCGCCCAACGCGTTTCATAATAGTTACTTCATATATATATATATATATATATATATATATATATTCCATATTAAGAATTACAATCCCATTAAAGGGAAATTAACATGATAACGGGTTTATTTGTTGCCTTTAAACCTATTGCCATAAGGAATGAAGTAGTGCAGTGTTGTACAAATTGTTTGCATTTGTTTTAAGTTACAGGGCCTTATGTTAAGAAGAGGACAGAGATAAATGCTGACCAAACCAGGTATACTAGTGGGGAGAAATAAAGACTTTATCGATTTAACCCTTTGCATGTCAGAGAAATAAATATCCAACACATTGCAACTTTTAACTCCTTGACAGACAGAAGTTTCCAATGCTTTGCTTCAAGATATTATATCTTAAAACAAGAAGAAAGGGATAATTAATTGGGGCCACTAGGATTTCCTGGTTATAGAAAGGTATGGGGGGTGATGGAGGTATTAATTCTCCTTCAAATTCAAATGAAATGAAATAGAGTTTAGTGATCGCTAAATTGTTCAATGATGGATTAAGAAAGAGTATACCGGACAAAAATAATTTGTAATGTTTGGGTTATGACTGTTGTTGTTGTACATAAAAATAAATCTCACAGATATAAGAGAAGATTTGTTAGAACAAAGGGTCATAAACTACAGGAAATGCTCCATTCCTGAAATATTTACTTTTAAACTTCCCTTATAAGAATTTTTATCTGATAGTAACAATGGCCTAGAGTCATTAAGCAATGATCTGTATAATCAGGAACTATATTACTAAATAAAACACTTTCTAATTATTCTTATAACTTGGCATCATATAAAGCCCCTGTGACGGAATGGTTGTCACCCTGAGAATGAACCCTGTCTGTTTTCAGTGATTTGTTTTCCTGTAATTGTTGTCCTATATTTGTGTGCCGTGACATCTCTAATAAATGCAATATATTATCTTTTTGTCTGGCTGGATATATCACTTAACCCTTGGTCTACCAAGCAGTAACTACTGTAACCCTGTCACAGCCCCATTATAAAATATTTTATAAAAACTTTCAGTTTATAGAAACACCCTGTCCATGTTTGGTTTTCACATCCTCTTTATGTTCATTTGAAGCATGTACCTGGGGGAAAAGATCTCACAACTGGTACTGCGTCCTCCAAAAGAGAACAGACATGTCAGACGATCAATACAGAAATATATGTCTAAGCGCTCACCCACCTTATTTGAGGAGAAACCCCCACAACAACACAGATGTGCCCCCCCAATATTACCAACAAATACTAGAAAACACAGACTTGAAAATGATCTAAAAAAGGACATATATTCCATATAAGAAAAGCGATTCTAAGTACAAGGGTATAGAGTTTGTTTGTTCACACACACATTTTATATATATATATATATATATATATATATATATATATATATATACACACACACACACATACAACACTCCAATTAGGTCCTGCAGAGTATTCTTCAGGTAGTCGAATGGACCCTCTGACATGACACACCACTGTATACTAAATGGAACTCTATGGCTTAACATGCTGGTATAAGTCTCTCTCTCACACAATCATTTATTTTTTACTTTTCACTTCTAAATGCCAAATACACACAGAGGCATAATACTGCAGTTCTGCCCCAAAGTAAAGGAAATAACAAATATCATTGATTTCATGGTATCAGGACCACATTGGAGATGGCAACACATTGTGAAGCGATATCCTCTGGTCCACAGAGGGCTACATTTGTCTTCTAACTCTGAATACTGCAGATATTCACTTCAATACAACACTGTTACCTACACAGCACTGTAAAGCTCCTACACTAATCTCAGGGCGGCCACAGCCCACACTTCTACACTCAGAACCTATACATCTGGGGGACCAGCAAGAGCCAGAATTCCACACACGGGGGCAGCTATCACTGTGTCAGTGTCCTCTGTGTGTGTGTTTCTGTGTGTCTGGTGCATGTGTGTGAATGTATGTCTTTTGTGTGTGAGCATGTCTGTTCCATGTGTGCATCTCCAGTGTGTGTGTATGCATGTCTTTTGCATGTTTCTGACACTCACTGTGTGTGTGTCTGCCTGTGTGTTGCATATGTCTGTGTTTATCAGTGTGTCTACATTTCACACACATGCGCCCAACGGTCATGATGGGCAACGCCGTCCCACATTGCTAGTGTGAGTGTGTGTGTGTGTATATATATATATATATATATATATATATATATATATATATATACACAGAGAAAGAAAGAAGACAAAACCAAGAACTGAGCGGCCTCCTCTAAGTGCAAAATATCACCTGTCAGACCGAATGTAACAAACTCCCTTCCCCCTGGAATGGTACTCACATATGGGGGAGGCGTCTTGGATTTTCGCTTTGACCACATCAGACCTCCAGTCCAGGTCACCTCTGGGTGAGGTGTACATAGTGCCTGAAGTTATCCCTCCTGCCATGCTCTTTTAAAATTTATAATCCAAACCTCATTCGGGGGACATCAGGACCCCTCCTGATCCCCCCCACCAACTATTGATCCACCATCCAATCATGCAGGGATGTTTATACAGGCAATACAGGAGAGCAACGTGCAATATTACTATTACTATGAACAACATTGATCTATGTGGTTCCTTTATCTGTTCCATTTCACTTAAATCAGTGGGCATTAGAGAATGTTTTATTTGTTCCCTAAGGTACAATTGGTATGTTCCAGAACTGTGAACCTGTGTGTCTGACCTCTTTGTATAGAGTAGGACTTCACCTGTGCATAACCCTACATTGATGATGTTTTTCTTATTTTCTTACAAATACTGCCAGTAAAGAAGTTTGGCCATTGTAAGAAGAGTACAGAGACAAAGAGCAGTGGTGGCCAATCTGTTTGATACTTCAGTTTCTTTACTGCTAAGAAAATTAATCCCGACTTAGATAATTTTTTTGTTGCGACGTTAATAATCTATTAACCAGGGCTTACGATTTGAAGTCCTTTGCTACTAACCAGGCCTGAAAAGTTACTCACCACTGCAAGCCATAAGATAACCACCAGGGCTGAATTTCTACTCGCCAGGGCTAAATTTTCACTCGCCATTGGCAAGTGGAAATTTTGAGCCCTGTATTAACTATATTATGAGTACATCTATTTGTACTGCTTTACAATACCTTGAGTTATTATAAACACCAAACCAAGAGATGCAGCCCAAATACTCTAGTATTAAATGTAAACCAATTAGTTAACTTAGACTTAAAGGGTTAGAAATACTGGCTGTGATGCTTGCTGATCAGGTAAAAACAACAAACCAAAGGCTAATACGTTTATGTTTCTAAAGTATACAGATACATTTATGTGATATAAAGTCATAAAACCAATAAACACAGAACCATAGATTTTATTGGCAAGCTGTCAGGATGTTGTATAGCTCTGTTGGTTCAAGAAATAGTAAGACAGTTTGTCACCATTCAACGGGTAAATTATCAGTTTTACAACAGTAATCTTTTTTATGCCAGGAGAAAAGGGTACATCTCGGAAGAATGGTACCTTGCAATGTGATAGAGCAACAGTTACATTGATAATTGATAGAACCTAGGTATTATTTCAAACCCTGTTTTCAGAATTTTCAGTTTGGGAATAAATGTTTTGAGATAGAATCAGGAAATAGATAAAAGGAATGGGCTTTCGTCTAAAAACTTTTAACTGAAATTTTTTTAAGATATCTCAGGAATCCAAGGTGGTCAAATAAAACTATCACGATAAGAATATCTCTTGGAACAATAATGAAATATGCCACAGGAAGTGCCTTGAATAGATAAACAGCACACCAACTGGACATGCTGCATTATTGTAGCAAGGTGAGAAGAAGGGTTGATATGCCTTCTAGCTTTGCATCACTGATGCATACTGAATGACTATAAAACATGTTAATTAATGTCTTACTCTGTAAAGAGATGTCAGAGTGGAGGATCTGCAGAATGCATATGAAGTCCACTGATGAAGGAATGATAGTGTCTTGAATCTAGGAATGCAGTACGTCCAAAGTAGGAAGCCCAGATGCTAGAGATATTGAAGGTCAAGTCACAGCCAGTCTTAGTATGTTAGGAATTTACACTGATTTAAGACTGCTCTCATAAACCTACAACCTGGTATAAATGATAATGACAGCAAATAATTATAAAATGATGGAATTATTTGCTGTTATGATCCATTATGAAATTGGGGTATAGTTATATAAAACATTAGTAGTTTTTTATATATCATATCAAGTGAAACAGTAAGCATACTGTGTTTTATTTTTTACACTGATTGTATCATTTGATTGAGCACTTAGTATTCTCTAATTAGTATATTATGGGGAGGGTATTTAATGGGATGTCCTAGTGCAGGGACTAAGCTCTTTGAGAAAGTGAGAGCATTCTCCAAAACGTGTAAAAGAAAAACATTTAGTCATCTGCTTTATCCCTGATAAGTTGTTGCCGCAGATGATCTTTGATCACCCACAAGGTTTACATACACATCTGTATAACGGTAGCAAATGCAGGAAAAAAGACTCCCTCACTTTGGGAAGCAGCTGGATCTTTTGGGACATCAGGAGGGACATGGGAAAGACTAATTATATGCTTGCTTATGTTATTAAGTTTATAAGTGCATTTTAGAAGTGTGTGCTTTTTAACATTTAAACTTGGTCACACTGGAAAGTCTCTTGTTGTACACTTACCTATGTAGTTTTATATATTGTATATAAGAGTCCAGGATCCACAGAGTGCATGTTTGCCAGAGAACCTACACACTGAACTGTTTCAGTGGCATTATATTTTGTTAAATGCATGGAAGTATGAATATGTGTGCTAATGCATACCTAACAACATTCCAAAAATATTTCCAGGGACACGTTTCCACTGTGCAACCAAATGACAAACTGTCACTACTGGTCCATAGTACCGTGTAGCACGAAGCCATGGCAAATCTCATAAGACAAACATAAAGTCCCATGAAAAGTGTGAGACCTAGCTAGCATTCAAAGTCTTAACATTTCCATTTAAATCCATGGGAATTTATAGTTATCATTATAGTGCAGTTGGTTTGGCCCAGAGTTCCCCCATTTTTCCAGCAGAAGACTATGAGAGCCACAAGATAACCAAGATTAATGAGCCTAGATCTCCATTTGAATGTAGCATGCTTAGGAAAAGCACACTGCATGGTTGCACTTGTTTCAATGAAGTCAAGCATACTGAGATTTTCATAAGCATCTTGCATTAAAATGGAGATCTGGCCACCTTAACCATGATTTGACAAGTAGGAAAATTAAAGAGAAAGTCAACCTTCTTTTTGACTTTGTATAGTCTTCAGGTTCATAATGCATATGTCCCTGACACTGAACTCCCTGAATGTGTATTCAGAGAGCACTCAGTCTGGAAATGGGAAAGCAGGGATATTTATACAATGTTGCAGTCTCGTTACAGCACTGGATGTTCTGTATGCTGTAGTGCAAGGCTGTCCAAGTTCAATCCTCAAGGGCCAACAACAGGTCAGGATTTCTCTGATTAAAGGGACAGTAATGTCCCAGAAAAATATTTAGCAATTTGTAGGGATTAAAAAGTTGAACTGAATGCAAAAAACCCTATCTCTCAAACCGCTATGGTTTGAGAGATATCTGCATTCAAAGTTTGATGTTTCCTGCTGTCGGCTGAAAAGCTGACAGCAGGAGATCCGTGTCGGCCAACACAGAGGCTCTCCAGCAGAGCCGCAATCGCGTTTTTTTTTTAAAAAGAATGACTTCAATGGAATGGTCTACAAAGTGCGCTTGCAAACCAGGCACACTTTGTAGTCCATTCCAATGCAGTCATTCTTTTTAAAAAAACGTGACGGCTCTGCTGAAGAGCCTCTGTGTTGGCCAACATGGATCTCATGCTGTCAGCTTTACAGCTGACAGGAGGAAATGTCAAACTTTGAATGCAGATATCTCTCAAACCATAGCTGTTTGAGAGATAGGGTTTTGTTCATTCAAATCGACTTTTTAATCCCTGCAATATACTAAATATTTTTTCTTGGACATTAACTAACTTGTGCTTAAAGGAACAATAATCAGTGGCTCACTCATTTTGTGCTTAAGCAGGGAAATCTTTAAATCCTGGCCTTTTAGTGGCCCTTGAGGACTGAACTTGGACAGCCCTGCTACAGTGGAAGGCTACATTGGTTCACTGTCTTTTTTTTTTTTTACATTGTATAATTTTACATTTTTGCACTCTCTCTCCTTTCACCATCACACACATAAAGCTCTTTGGAAACGGATTCAGGTGGCTCCATCAGGATCATACAAGCTAAAACATGGGAAATAAAAACTATAGGCAGTCTGACTTCACATATTATGCACTTGCAGAATAATCAAAGTCAAAAATGAACTTGACTGTCACTTTAAAATTCAAAACAAATACTTGTTATTGAGCATGGTTTACTGGAGGAAAGGTGTTCTATGTCCAAATTCAGTGATTTCCAAACTGATGGGCATGACCCCTGGAGAGGAGGGGCACAAAGCTTTGCTTCAGTACCAAACTTCCACATTGAGATGCCACATGACAGTGTCCAAATTGTTGTGGAACAATTGCATTTAAACGTTTGGGAAAAGATGGTTAAAAGAATGTTTGTGAACAGCATATTGTTCTGTGTTTGTAGCTGTGACACGAGTATGATTGATAAACAGCCTATATGGATCATACCTGGGAACTTTCAAAATTAGATGACCTTGAGATCTTTACAATATTAACCCTTAGCTCTCTTCATAGCATAGATTATAAGCAATATGTCCTTGCTTTCTGTAAGCCAGAGGTGCTCCAGTCATATAGTAGTTACACAGTAGTTTAGGTTGAAAAAAAGACTTGCGTCCATCAAGTTCAACCCTTTACCCATTCTCCTGTTTACCGACATTGATCCAAAAGATGGCACAAAAAACCCTCAATACATCAATTTCAAATTATGCTTTGAACGGGGAAAAAATCCTTCTTGAATCCAAATGGCAATCAGATTTCTCCTTGGATCAAAAAGCACTAAATAAATATTAATCCCAACACTAACATACATAGCCCTCTATGTTCTGCTGTTTTAAAAAAGTATCCAGGCCCTTTTTAAAGGCATCTAATGTATTCAATAGCACCACGTCCTCAGGCAGTGAATTCCATACCTTTTTTGCCCTTACCGTAAAGAATCCCTTCCACTGTTGAAGACGAAATTTCCTTTCCTCAGGTCTAAGCGGGTGACCACTTGTCCTTTTCTGCTAATGAACAGGTCCTTGGAGAGCCCTTTGTATGGGCCCTGAACATATTTATATAATGTTATCATATCCTCTCTAAGACGCCATTTCTCCAGTGTGTACAAATCAGTCATTAATGAACTTATACCATGCTATAACTTAAAGATCTCATGATAGCATCAATTTAGTAACTAATGGGTATCCTTTTAAAAGGTTGCATTTTAAATATTGTGCAGCTGCACACTGCATTAAACATGTCGCCAGGATGAAAAGGGTGACAAGAGAATCTCGCCCTGCATATAAGCGTGAGATTCTCCTTGTGCTTTGTTAATTGCCGCAACATTGGCCGCATACCTGTACTACAACATTGTACTACGTTGTTTTACTATACAAGCATCACTGCTCTGGAAATGAAATGGTTAAACCTAGACACAGCCTGAAGTGGAATATATTCTGCAGTAATTGGGACACAGACAGCCCTTGGTAGATGAAGAAATCTTGGCTTGTTGTGTTTGCCATCCAACCTGCATTCATTTTAGTGCTGCCCGCATACCTTAGTATAGCTGTCACTCCTGGGATGAGGATCCCATGCCCAGCCTCCCTCCTCCACACCGAGGAGATTGGGGAGTTTCGGAGCCTCTGACAATGGGATCCGTCCACAGGAGTAGGCTGCACCAGAGCTGCAGAGACAGTTATGCTAAGGTTTGTGGGAAGCACTAAAATGAATGAAGGTTGGACTGCAAAGACAAAAAGTAGTCGGTAGAGAGAGTGAGGGGATTTATTCATCTACCAAGGGCTGCCTGTGTCCCAATTACTTCAGAATATGTTCCACGTCAGGCTGAGTATAGATTTAACCATTTCATTTCCAGAGCAGTGGGGCACAAGAAAACACCACAGCATAGAAAACCGTGACAGTGCCATACACTGTAAAACAATTATGACATGAGAGTAGGGTGACCACGGGTCCCGGAACTGTCCCTTATTTCAGGGCTATGTCCCGCGTCCCCTTCAACCGGGACAATGAAGTGTCCCGGAATGAAGGCAAGCCGCCCTGGATGTCAGCCTGCAAGCGGTGTGTCACATCATGGACGCCGCTCGCGGCGTCCATGATATGACACACCGCTTGCAGGCTGACATCCAGGGCGGCAATGCAGCTTACCTGGAGGCAAGCGCTCTAGTAATACAGAGCGCTGGGAGATGACATCACTCCCAGCGCTCTGCATTACTGGCCATACCGCGCGGGAGCTTCAGCTCTGTGCCGGAGGAGGCACAGAGCACATTCTACCCGCTAGACCACCAGGGACTTAAGGTATGACGGGGCAACTAGGGTGACCACGTCCCGGAATGGCAGAAGGGAAATGTGGTCACCCTACATGAGAGTAAAATCAAGAATGAGCTATGGTCACATGGATTCCCCTCAGAACAGGATGCAAAATAAACATAGAAAGAATACATATTATACTGAACCATGGACACATCACTGCCACAGAAACTGTGTCAAAGGAGGTGACATCAGAGTCTCACACTTTTATGCAGGGTGAGATGCTCAAGTCACCCTTTTCATCGAGACGACATGCTTAATGCAGTGTGCAGCAGTATGATATTTTAAATACTACCTTTTAAAAGTGAAACCACCCTGAGATTTTTGTCAAACTCTGACACTTCTCAGGTATGTATATGTGTATTGGTTTATAAACATGTTTGTGGTAAAGTATGTACAATACATACTTTTTCAAAATACATTATAAATTATATGAAAATAAATAACAAATAATACATGGGAAATGGTTACATTTATTTCATAATAAAAGTTTGGCGCATCATAATTCGGTAAACAGCAAAAGGTATCATATATAGGTTTATGGCCATTCAGTAGTATACGTGCCAACTGCATCAGATTTCAAGGGATAACCCCTGGATTTGACTTCTTGTCCTTAGATTCTGCTTTCCCTGGTTTTAACCCGTTGAATGCCAGAGTGGTGTCGTGTTGGCTACCCTTTGACACTCAAAGGCTTAAAACGAGATTGTAATTCCATATCGTGTGTGCACTACGTGCTTGTGATTTTAAGATTAATACCAAGCGTTTCTCAACATGGGCAAATATTGCTTATGTAGTTTGGCAGTGATGGGAAACCTTCGGTCCCCCAGCTGTAGTTCGACGACGGTTCCCAATCTCGGCCAGCTAGACGCTGGCTGAGAATCTTGAAAGTTGTTGTACAACAGCTGGAGGGCTACAGATCCTGCCCTATGGTAACCGAGTTTTGTCCAAAACAAATAATACTTTTTTTAGCTGCCTGTTCACGTGGTGCCGCGCCCCTGGAGTAGAAGACTTCAATACAGCTTCTGTAAGGATTTGTACAAGGAATCTACACTAGCAAACCACAAATCAACTATGAGCAGAAAATATAAGAACACCAGCAAATCCCATACGCGCATGCCTCCACTTTTACGTGGTGTAGTGCCATTGCCATGGCTACACACAGAAGTACATCCGGGGCAGTCTGTCATTGGGATGCGGACTTCCTGTTATTCCGACCTTAACCTTGCATGTGGAGTGCAGGGCTTTGCAGCTTTACAAATCATTCGTTAGAAGCTTTGTCTATTGTTGGGGTCATGTCTCTCGTTACCGAGGCCTTTGTCTCGCAGATTGCAGGTAAACCCGGTCTCCTGTGCAATGTCAGTTACAAGTTTCCGCCTTCTGTGTGAGTGACAGAAGAGTGGCAACACAACTGCCTCTCAAATTATTATCTTGTAGAAGGCAGTCGGACCGCTTTCTGACTGTTAGGGAAATGAGTCTTTCCTGGAAGATACACCAGTATTACTAGTCATCTTGGACGGTTATTACATTGATCTGCAGACTTATCTGACTAATAGCCACTTGGGACCTGGGCTGCAAATTACCCATTTGTCTTTTTTAAGTTACAAGAAACATAACGGATCATGCTTATTAACCATTTGTCTGCCAATTGAGTTTACAACGCATTGCAAATAAATTCGTTGGATACAAATCTGTCACTCAAATTTAGAAATTATGGTACAAACCATCTGTTGATGTTAACTATATTAACCCTTTGAGTGTCAGAGGAGTATAGAGTGCGTTGCGTACCTCTCTGTACGCAAAGGGTTAAAATACTCATATTTTAGCTTCCAATTATATTGTATTCAGGGCAAGGGCTTGGTGTCTAAAACGTTGGCTATCATCTTTAAATCGTGTTATAAATTACAGTAATTGGTTATGTCAGGTCAGCTATTTCACTGAGTGGAGCTTGAATTCAAATATTGGTAAAATAAACATGACTAGAAAAAATATCAGTGAGGGTCACTAATAGTTACTCATCAGGAGGATAAAATTACTAGTCCTTTCAATGTTTAACATAGAGAAGAGCATATTTTTTAAATTGTCTGATGGCTTGAACATGTAATTCTTTATATTCTAATACCTGCATAATGCATTGTTCTAGCCAACCCTAATCTTATCTTTCCCTAAAATGGATATTTATGGAGGTTTATTTACAAACATTGCAGGGTTGTATCTTTGTTTGTATCAGCCATTAGGATTCTGAAAAAGCATTGTATACTGTGGATTTTTTATCTGATTTTTCAACATTGATTGTTCAGATCCATGTCATTTTTAATGTTTTTATGTTGAAACAATTTTCTAAAGAGTAACAAAGAGCGGCACCTTTTATTTTTTGGAACTTTGAGACATGAGCAGATACAGGGTTCTTTTCTCTGCAGCCTTGTAGTGTTGGGAGAAGGTATACGCCTCTACCCAACCAATTTAATTGTGAGTATAATATTGCTGTAAATACTACTAAGATCCATTTGGGATAACAGGCACTATTGGGTGCCCTTTCCTTTTGTGTTTCTCGTACATTAAGCCAAAAGATTGATAGACACATATTGGGAACATACCGTTAAAGCAAAACTTTCATTTATTTTAATGTGCCCCCCAAATAGTTTTTAACATCACGTTAATCATATCCATACTTGTATTATCCATAGTAAGTCCGACATTATTTAGAAATTCAACTTCTTCAGAGACTCACCGGCAGGGCTCTTGATGAAGAGGCATGTGTGCACATGCGCTGTCTGTCCCTTAACCCCTTAAGGACGGCTGATCGCGCATGCAGCCATCACTTAAGGACTACGGACCTTTTTGTTGTTTATGTCCGCATCCGGTTCAGGGCTGCCCGAACAGCGTGCAGCCGCGCAGGGAGCCTTGAATTCTGTGACAGTCCTGGCACTTCATGGGTCCTTAATGCAAATCTACCCATGACGTGTCAGGACCATCAAGGGTCGTTAAGGTGCAATGCAACTACCCCCAGCCAATCATAGAGTAGACAGGGATGGACAGCTCAGGAGCCCAGATGCCACTTTGGTAAGATGCCTGTGGTGTCATCTGCTGGGGAGTCTCTGAAAAAGTAATATTTCTAAATAATGCCGGACTTACGCATATCCATACTTGTATTATCTTTAGTAACACTATGTTAAAAATGATCTGGGGGGCACATTAAAATGCATGGAAGTTCTGCTTTAATGTCTTTTTGTCCTATATCAGGGATAGGCAATGTTTGGCATTCCAGCTGTTGGGGGCTACAACTCCATCATTTGCTGGTTAGGGATTATGGAAGTAGTCAGCAACAGCTGGAGTGCCAAAGGATGACTACATCTATTCTGAATGGGACCTACTCAGTCGGTATCCTTTCAAAACGTTGCATTGAAAACATCGGGAGGCTACACGCTGTAATGAAAAGGGCAACACGAGAATAGTGCCCTGCATAATAGAGCAAGAGTCTCATTCCATGGCATGAAACTGCTCTTCAACCCAAGCCTAGCATCCAATGTATTGCCTGCATACGACAAGAATAAAAATTAACCTCTTGGCTGCTTCAGAATAATATTGTGCTCCATTGGCATTCGGATCATACTGTCTTGCTTCTTTTATGTGTTTTCTGTTTTTTTAGGTACAGAAGCAATAAACATTATGGTAATATGCTTGATCAAATTAATCTCCTGAAGCAGGAGACAGTGATCCAAAAGCCAACAGAGCACAATATTATTTTGAGGCAGCCAAGAGGATAATTTTTATCCTTGTTGTATGCGGGCAATAAATTGGATGTTGGGTTGAATCGCTGTTTCATGCTGCGACATGAGAATCTTGCACTGTTATGCATGGCGAGATTCTCATGTCCACCATGTCATTACGGCGACATGCTTAATGCGGTATGTAGCCGTACAGTGTTTTCAATGCAACATTTTCATAGTGAACCCTCAGTCCCACAGAGACAGACACATTTATTTGGTGTTTGCTGGTATGTTAATGCATAGGAAACTTTCTTGGCATTTTGAGGTCATACTGTCCTTTTGGATGGGATCAGACTGACATGTACATGGAAAGATTTCTTGTATAATGGCACGAGAGCTAAAAAACAAAAGTGACACTGACGTCTCCTGAGTGAGTACTATTTCTCAGAACAAAGTGATATGCACTCTTCTTTCTTAAGATGCTTTTTTTTTCCTCTTAAGACTCAGTTAACCAAAGGGTTAACAATTTATTACTCGCTCACTACTATATGTCAGATGGACAACTATAACTCACTAATAGTCACTTTATTTCATGCAGTTACCAAGTTTATGAGGGAAAATTGCTAAATCATAGACACTTTTTAGACTGTTACTATAATTATATACTGGCTTCTTTAACCCCTTGATTGTAAGGGGAATGTACAACGCATCGCTTCGCAATGCATTGCACACCCTTCTGGTGTTCAAGAGGTTGAAGTCTGTACAGTGTTTCTTTGCCAAACTATCTGTTGTTTTTATATGTTGTGCTGAAATTATTTCTTGTATATAGGGTGTTAAAGACTGGTTGTTAACCCTTTGAGTGCCAGAGAGAGTTCCATACCTCTCTGGCACTCAATGGGTTAACTTGCTCTCATGTGCTTGGGCTCCAAGGTCATTTGTTTTCTTGAGCTTTTCATTAGTAACCATTTGGTTGCCTTTTAGCTAGATGTGGCATACAGTGGGAATATGGTGATCTGTGAGATGGTGAAGCAGTCCATGACTTTGTGTATATGCTTCTGAACCCTTTGGCTATCCTTTCTAAAACGTGTCATTCTAAACAGCGTGCGGCAGCATGCCGCATTCAGAGCAAGAATCTCATGTCCCCTCCTTAAGTGGTGCTTCAACCCAACCTGTGGCATCAGGATGATTCATATGTTATAGCTTAGTGTTTTAAAGGGATAGTAATGTCCGCTTATAAGTTTATGCTGTACTAGTTGAAGAGCCCGTTACACGGGCCACAGTGCCGCTGCCAGCCGGTCACGGGGCAGTCATGCACAGTAGAGACTGCCTGCGCCACAGCTGATACAGAACTGGATGCTCCTTCGGAGCTCCCCGCTCTGTATCAGCCTCGTCACAGGCAGTCTCTACTGCACATGACTGCAGCACGCACAGCAGTCTCTACTGCGCATGACTGCATTGTTACAAACTTTCTAATGAATTATTATATAAGATTGTAGATGTAAAAAAAAAATAAATTATGAGGAGCAAGTCCCATCTCTCAAATCTTTAAGCGGACATTACTATCCCTTTAAGCATGGGATTCTTAGAAGAATAATAAAAGTTAGAACTCTAAAATTGTCCATACTTTGTTTAGCAAATATGCTAGCGATTACATTCTAACATGACGCTGGCAACTTTTATTAACCCTTTGAGTGCCAGAAGGGTATGCAACACATTGCTTTGCCTGTGGCACTCAAAGGGTTAACAAAAGTTGCCAGCTTCATGTTAAACTGTAATCTCTACCATATTTGCTAAACAATTATGGACAGTTTTAGAGTTCTAACTATTTTCTTCTTCTTCTAAGAATCCCATGCTTAAAACAGAAAGTTATATCATATGAGTCATCCTGATGCTGAGGACTGGGTTGAAGTGCCGTCTAAGGAGGCGACATGAGAAACTTGTGCTTTTATGTACAATGAGATTCTCATGTCACCCTTTCCATCACGGCGGCATACTGAATATGGAGTGTAACTACACGCTGTTTAGAATGCAAACTTTTAAAAGGGAACCAAAACTTTGTCCTGCCTCATTAAATGGTATTGCTATCGTTTATACTGGCTTTTACCCAATTGGATGGGCTATAATCCAAGGCATTGTTAGATGACTAATTAGCAAGGGCTATCAGAGAGAGAGAGAGTGAGTGAGTGTGTGTGTGTGTGTGTGTGTGTGTGTGTGTGTGTGTGTGTGTGATAAAACAGCTTTTTTTTTTTTTTTTTTTTTGGGGGGGGGGGTAGAAAATTGCCCCCAGTGGCTTTCTTCACAAGTTGAGACTTCGAGTCTGTGGCTTCACCTGCAGATCTCATAGACCGAAAGCCTTTGAATATTTTATAAAACACTGCACAATCCTCTGACAGAATTCTCTGTCCATTTGGACTCAAGCCTCTCCTCAGGGACCCCTAGCAGGCAGAGTCTTTAAGATTTTGTTTCTTGGTACAGGTGAGTCCTGGTTAACTCTCCTGTGCCAAGTAATCAAATCCTAAAGACTCTGCTCAAAAAGGCTCAGAGCTTTCCTATTCAGGAGCAGGGAAATCCTAAAGGCATGGCCGGGCAGTATTTTCCAAATCTGTTCACATAATGTCCCCCTTTTGGTTTTTATCAAACCTTGATGCCCCCCACCACTTTGGTTATTAAAATTAATGTAACCCTTTCCAGGATCATTGATAAGATTACTTTTTTTTTTTTTAATACATTTTGAAGGAGTCAATTCATTATACACCTTTTTCTTTGCTCCCGATATTTCCACAAGCCTAATATGTAAAATATTTTTGTTCCACACCAAATGTACATGTACAAACACAACAGACATTGCTGCTCACAGCAGTTGTTTGGATCAACATTTCACAAATGTCTTACCGTGTTTGCATTTCTGCAGTATAGATGCTGCTATGTTGAATAGCAAATGAGAAACTTGATATTGAAGAAAAACTTCATGCCCCCTCCCCAAAGAAAAAAAATTGGAATTTGTCACATTAGAGAGTGCTTGAGGATGTTAGGGTAGAGAACCACTGGCCTGATTGGAGACCAAATGGATGCAAATGCTACCTGGTTTCAGCAAATTGACCTATAAGGGAAACACAGGGTTCCACAATGTAATTCTAGTATCTCTTGTAATAGATAGGATTCAGTGTAGCAAAAAATTCACAAGAGTGATATGGAGGTGATATCTTTTAATGGCTAACTGAGGACATAACAAGTGCAAGCTTTCAGGACACTAAGGTCCCTTCTTCAGGCATGGGTTAACAAACAAAGCTAGAATAAAACTGCATTTATATTTAGCCATAAATATAAATGCAGAGTTAAAGGGATAGTAATACCTAAAATGTAAAAAAAAATATGTTGTAGGGTTTATCCCCCTGATTAAAACAAGAGTACTCCCACTGCTGAAAGATGTTTCATTCAAAAGTTATTAATTTTCAAAGTTGAATTTTTTAGGTGCAATATCACAGTGGCCTGAAATTGTACAGTGGCGCTGTTGCTACACGATCCTATGGAGATTTATGGTCCTGAGACCAGAGCTGTCCATAGGATCGTGTAGCAACAGCGCCACTGTACAATTTCAGGCCACTGTGATATTGCACCTAAAAAATTCAACTTTGAAAATTAATAACTTTTGAATGAAACATCTTTCAGCAGTGGGAGTACTCTTGTTTTACTCAGGGGGATAAACCCTACAACATATTTTTTTTTACATTTTAGGTATTACTATCCCTTTAATCTAGTTTTGTTTGTTAACCCATGCCTGAAGAAGGGACCTTTAGTGTCCTGAAAGCTTGCACTTGTTATGTCCTCAGCCATTAAAAGGTATCCCCTTCATATCACTCTTGTGAGTTTTTTGCTACACTGAATCCTATCTACTCCACTGGCTAACATGATACCATCTTTTTTCTTGTAATAGTTGAAAGAGAAATTTCAATTTTAACCCATTGCGCTGCCTTTGTACTTCTCTGGCACTAAAATGGTTAATGAGACTCTGTTTATATAAGAAGAAAGATATCTGGAACTTTTTTAAATAAATTGTTTACAGTCACCAGTTGGACTCAGTGGGGCTCCCAGAGAATTAGATAGAAATTGAGCCCAGTCCACAAGTGTTCAGATCACATTGTGAGATTTCCTTTTGGCAAGATGGAAAATCGAAAACATTCTCTGAATGCTGTTGGGCTTTAGCAGAGCTTAATACCTTTTGTTAGATGGAGAGATAAAATAAAGAGTTGTATGCAAAGAGCCATTCTGGAGCAAACCATCCACCTATAGAAGGTAAATGCATTGGAGACCTCACTGGCATGCAGTGGCTAAAAGTCACATTTGAATCAATTGGTATTTTTATCAACTAATATAGTTTGCTCTTCTGTTTTAAACCATTGCCTGCCACAGGAATCAGCAGTGATTTACCTTGCATTGTGTTGCTGACCATTGGATTTTGCATAGGCCATATGTGTAACCGTAGGTGGACTTGGATGCTGTAGACCACCCAGTCCCATTAATTTGCCTTTCCTCAAATTGTCTGTTATTTTACTGAATGTATAAAGGGGTGCTTTTTTATTATGTAAAATGTGGTATGCCTAGTAACCACCCATTGTGTAAATCAATCTTCCTGTGAATACACCCTGGCTAGTCTGTTGGTACAGTGTCTCTGAAGGGGAACTATTTCTTGATTATTAACTAGTATGCACTGAAGTTGTTGTTCTAAGAATGACAGGAGCAAATTAACTGCTCCATAGAGATGGGAGAAAATAAAATCCCCACATTCCTATTAAACTGGGCTTTTAACCCCTTGAATGCTAGAGTTCTCAAACTCATTGCAAAGTAATAGATTGGAGACTTTCTAGCATTCAAGTGTTTGAAATCCCAGTATAAATCAAGGGAAAGTTCAACTTGTACCCTACAATGTAGTTAGTTTGCCTCAGAATGCTAATGGTTGTCCTTGTACATCTGGCTCACTGAGTCCCACATTACTTGCACTTCCCTTAGCCTCACCACACATCTCATTTAATCCGGGACATACGTACAAAGTGCATGATTTCAGTGCATCCTTGAAATATGTACATTTCGTGTGTCCCTGGTTAACGGTATGATTTTATCAGCTTGAAGTGGACCCGTTTCCTAAACAACTTGTAGTCTAATTAAATCTATTTACATTCTGTATAGTTCATGCTTTTTCTGTTTTCCAAACATGTACAGAGCTTTGTTCTCTGACATGGGACAGATATAGCCTGCATAATAAATTACTCTCATGTCCAGAAAATAATCAGTCCCTGCATTTTAGGCTGCTGAAACCGATCAGTTTCCACCAGAGGGGTGGAATAAGATGGTATGGGAGAATAAATATGCAAATCATTTCAAGATAGAAAGTCCCACTCAGAGAAGACTTGGAACTATGATGGATCTTCTTTAAAAAAAAAAAAAAAAAAAAAAAAAGTGAAGTTGTTTTTAAAGTGATAGGTAACTTTAAAATATCTACCTCCAGTGTTTTCTGAGATGCCTTGTTAGAATATTGTCCAGTGCTTGTTTCTTTTCTTCTGCTTGCTTTTCTCTGGTTAATGGATGCAGACATTCGTGGCTGTTAGTCCATCCCATCATCCATGGAGGTTTGTGGCTGCTTTTTAAACCCTTAACGACCGGGGGAACAGCAACGCAACTCAATGTCCGCAAAGCATTTTTTTTTTTTTCCGGTTCCGGAGTCCCCGAATGGTGTGCAGCCGCGGAGGGAGCCCGGAACTCCATGTCTGTCATGGGTCATTCAGTCAGATCAGCCCTTGACGTACTATGACCATCAAGGGTCATTAAGGGATTAATCCTGAGTGCTGTATTTACACTAGTATCAGGTATGAAATTCTCATCTTGTGTCCTTGCCAAAGTCTGGGTTAGAAGAAGGTTGTAAAGCTAATTTTTGTGGTTGTAATGGGAGCCATCCCTGAACGCCTGCATGGCAACGTCTTATAGGCAGACTAGTTTTAAAGCCCGTGTACATGGGTCAACACTGGCGGTGCTGCAGTCATGTGCAGTACTGACTGCCCGCACTGCGGCTGATACGGAGCGGGTCTCTTCAAAATTAGACCTTAGTCCTCTCTGCGCACCATTGTAGACTACAATCTGTATTTGGTGCACCCTGCTCCATATCAGCCGCGGCGTGGGGAGTCAGTACTCCGCATGACTGCAGCACACGCAAATGTCTCTACTGCACATGACGGCTTCTAACAAACATCCTTAGCAAATTATAATATAGGATGGAAACTGAGAGAAGAAGAGAAAGCTGCATGGGACATGAGTGACAAACAAGGTAATCTCAGGAACTGCTGAAGCAAAATACTGTAAGTACCAGAAGTAATGCACCCACTAGCACTTATCAGAAGTTAAAAATATAGGTGATAGTTCCCTCTCATTGACCCTTTCAGTGCCAGAGGGGTGTGCAACTCATTGCTTTGCAATGTTTTGCACTCCTCTCTGGCACTGAAAGGGCTAAAGGTGAAGTAATTCCTTCTATTAACCCCCCCACACACACACACACACATTTACATGCCTATGACCAGAAAACCCTAGTGGCCCTTCTGAATTCTGCCCTTGTGCCTTTATTCAAGGGATAGCCTCTCCAGTGAGTCCTGGATGTCTGGCCATGGAGGTGGACATTATACCAATTGTCTGTACACTATGATAAAGTGCCACCACAATATAAAGGTTAGTTTTCTCCAAAATGAATTGACAGAAAATGGCTAGTGCAGCATGTAGGGCTCTTTCATCACATATGAACTAGTAGGCCAGTAAGAACTAATCCCCTGCTTGCCGTTACCATACAATTCAAGAATAAATGTTAGACATTAGTATTGTCTTTGATGTGATATTTATAAATAAATCCGTATTTTTGAACAGTTGACAGGCTATAATTCCCCATTATTATCAGTGAAAATAATGTGGTCCTCACACAGACTTTCTGATCACGTGGTTCAAGATTGAAAAATCTTAGACGCCCCCACACTAGTAACTCTCATGTGGAAGATCCGCAAGTAGTCCCACAGGCAGCTATGCAGACTTACCTTTTTGCATCTTTCCTGTTTTCTTTTGTGACCATAGTAAAAAAGCTGTATGTGAGAGGTGATACACTGCCAGCTGCAAAATGCTGTTCAGTATGGACATCACCACCAATGCATCATTACTGTGTTACTGTCACCTGTGTGTAAGGAGCAATATGCAGATTTTAATTCTGCGTAAACAAGCTAAAAGTGACAAGTCAGCATTAAGTAGGCTGACCATATTTGCTTGAGACAAAAACGGGACGGGGTGTGGGACAGGCGGACAGTAGTATAGGCGGACAGTGGGACTCCATGTCTGATCGCAGTAAGCTGTAAGCAACGGGAATGCGTTTGCTCTGTCTCATACTAGTGGTGTTCTCTCTCTGGCCAAAAAGCCTGCCCCTGAAATAAATCGGAACTTCCTCTCTTCGGCACTCACACTAGTGGTTTTACTGTGTTAATTGTGCACGTTGATTACCATAGAGTCTTATGACTCGTCATCATATCACTGTCTAAGAGACTCTATGGTAATTTACCATAGACTTGAGAGTCTTTAGACCGTTATGAGTCACTCGAGTCATAAGACTCTATGGTAATCAATGTGTGCAGTAAAACCACTAGTGTGACGAAAAGAAGTTCCGATTTACTTTATCTTATGAGAAATACATAAGCCGCATTTATTTTTTTACAAAAAAATGTAAAACTATACGTTATATTAAAAATGGGACGAAATTGACATTTATATTTAAAAGACTGGACAGTCTGGAAATATGAAAAAAATGGTACTGTCCCATTTAAAATGGTATGTATGGGCAGCCTAGCGTTAACCCACTGCATGCCAAGAAAGGCAATGCATTGCACACCCCTCTGGCATTCAGTGGGTTAAGCTGTCCTGCTGTGAAACCTTTGGCATGTCTATACATGCAGTAGGCCAGTAATAGTACTTGTAATTGTGTTCTTTCTGGCTCCATGGTTTTTTAATTTTAATGTGTGTGTTTCCTGAGCACTGAGTTTTGAACTGTGTGTTCTGCTTTCCTGTTATTGATATTTTGTGAGTACTTGTGCAGTAGGTAATCATCTCTGGGATGTTTCTCACAGGTCTGCCCACATAACAAAAATAAATGTATGCTTTTAGGATAAAATGCCCACGTCAGAAATGATGTCCTCTGCAAGACATCTTTTAATAGTTCCTCTCCCAGAGAGCAATCTTTGGATTTAGAGATGCCCAATAAAATAGGCTCATTATTAATGAAAGAGGTAGAAATGGCTCAGGTTTTTCTTTCTTTCAGTGCACTGTAAAGTAATACCAAAGAGTGTGATGAATGTCAATCACACCCATTAATACTCAATAGTTTGAGTTATTCAGAATTTAATGAACCCTCTCCCACTCTGTTCGCTGATGTTAGCCTGGACTCCAAATAAGGGGCTGACACATGCGACTGAACATTTGTTGTGGCAGCTTGCCCAACAATTGCTCAAACAAAGGTATCTCTCTCTGTATGAGGTGTTTTGAATGTACTGTGCACTGACTAAGCTATAATGTGTTCATGACACATTAAAACCGCTCACATGAAGACAAATATGTGAATGAATGCTGGTTAGATTGTCATTGCAACAGCCTGTTCTCTAGAAAACAGACTAACACCAGGCTATAAAGTGATAGTAATACTTCATATTTGCTGAACTTAATCTTGTTAGGCTTAAAAAAGAAATAATCCCATCCATGTCTCACTGCCCAAAACTTTATAGTTCTTTAGAAATCTCAATTTTTATTTCCCCCTTCCCTCCCCTTTCTCCTACGTCACCTGTCCAGCTCTCGGATCTAAAATCTGGTCCGCAGACCATAGTGAGTGTCTACAGCATTGGAAAGACCTGCCCAGCCTTCTTGTCATCAGCATTAAGTTTTTTAATTCACTCCCCTTTTCTCGAAGCTCCGTGTGGTCACGTGACTACTTTCCCTACCCATGGTGCATTGCTTCGGCTTGCTTGGCCAACGAAACATTGAGTTTCTGAGCAGAACCATTCCAATCTATTGCAGTGTTGTAAGTTACACACAGCAATAGGGGGAAATAAAAATTGAGATTTCTAAAGAACTATAAAGGTTTGGGCAGTGAGACATGGATGGGATTATTTCTTTTTTTAAGACTAACAAGATTAAGTTCAGCAAATATGAAGTATTACTATCACTTTAAGGGGGTATTACATTTTTTTTTTTTTTTTTTTTTTTTTTTTTTTTACTCTTAAGCTAGTGAATATTAAATAGTGTCACTGACATCAGTACACTCTGGCTGCTAGCAGACCTTCTAGAACTGCTGTGGATGTTGCCCATGACATCCTGAGTCCTAATTGTCTTACCCAATTTTCCTGTGGGGAGCTCTTCAGCAACACTGAGTGGAAACGGCAGGGCAGAATGATATCATTGTGCATGTCACTGCACTTCCTCAAGCCCAATAGAGGTTACAGGTAATGCATGGATAAGGAGGAGCTTCAGTGGAGCGGATATCTCTGCCCCACTGTCTCCTAAAATTTGGAAATCCTTGTTGGAGATTCTCTCCCCTCATACCAATGCAGTACTGTCTTACTCAGAAGGCCTCTTGATACCATTCCTAACAGGGTATTCTATAGTTTTCAGGTGTTTTACTATATTAAATTGTTAGTAATGTCAGAAAAAAAAGTACTAAGTATATGGTAGACACAATTAAAAGAGAGTACTTGCACTTATTCGTATCTCTAAAACCGTTAAGTTCTCCCTCCCCTTTCTGCTTGACGAGCTGTAAAGCTGTCAGAAGTGGATTCTGGTCGTTTGACCAGACGCAGCTCTTCAGCAGCGCCGATATAACGATATCTGAAGATAAATCTGAAGATAAATACTTCATCGGAATAGTGTACAATGTTTGCTTGCAAACCAGGCACACGTTGTAGACCCTTCCGATTAAGTATTTATGGTTAGGTATCGCTATGCCGGCGATGCTGAAGAGCTGCCATCTCACCAGGAACCAGGATCTCATGCCATCAGCTATACAGCTGACGTATGAGAAAGGGGAGGGAGCGGAGAACTTATTATGGTTTGCAAGAGACACAAAAATAAAGTTCTCCGCTCCCTCCCCTTTCTCATACGTCAGCTGTCATGGACCCCTCTCTCAGTGCCCAGGGAATCCAGCTGTACCTCACTGACAAGCCCCATCAAGGCCGAAACGTACAGGGTTAGATGGTGTTCCTGTGTGAAGGGGACTTACCTGTCATTTCGGGACTGGACTGCGGTTTTGGGTGGGATTAGTCTAATATGTACATGGAAATTTCTCCTATGTAATGGCACTTTAGAGCTAAAACATGATACAACTGAGCTGTGACTAGATGTAGAACAAGCCATTGTGCTTTATGTTCGTCCTCAGAGCCGCTCACATTTTTGCATGTACCATAAAATCTCAGGTATAATACGCACCTGTGTATAATACTTACTAATTATACCCAAGATTTAAGGGAAAACGAGAGTGCCTATGTATAATACACCCACTTGATTTCCCCCTTTACTAAACAAAATTTAGTGCTGGCAAATACCTTCCCTCCCTCCAGCAAAATCTGCTCTCAAAATAAACTTTATTTCCTTCCACTGAAGTCCCCCATCTTACCTCCTGCTCCCAAGTGCACTCCGATCTGAAAGTAAGCCTTACTTTTTTCCATAGAAGTCTCCATCCTCTCTGCGGGCGGCATGCTTGCATTTGCCACCCTCTTCCTTCAAGGGGCTGTCAGGACCTTCTACCTCCAGCCAATGGTAATGCCCTGTGATGTCCTCACAGGGCAGTACCATAGGAGAAAGGTCCTAACAGCCCATCGAAGGAAGTGGGCTTGTTTTGTTTTACTTGGGGGGATTAACCCTACAACATATATTTTTTAAGTATTACTATCCCTTTTAAAAAAAAGCTAAGCAGCGCAGTTTACAGAGATAACCCATCCAAAAACAGTTCATCCATACAAACTTTCATATATCGTCAATCTGGCCTGGGTTTCAGTTTAAATATATAAAAATTTACAAGTTGTGACCATATTAAAGTACCTAAACAATGAATAAAAGTGTGGAATTCATAAGCGGCAAATTAGAGATGTAAGCTCTAGTGCAAAGTAGTCAGTGTATCAAGCCATTAGAATGTCCCATATTACGTAGTCTTGGAGAAGTATATATGAGGTACTTGGTAAGTCTATAGAGTATGCCTCACCAATACATACTGTAGCATAGTCCTCTATCCCATTCTAGGTCAGCTGACAAGGACAAGATTTACCATGATCGTACAGAAATCCAACTGAAGGTGGCCTTGCGTTGGCCATAAACAACATACTCCTGCAACCGGAGATCCTCCACTTATAATTTTAAGTGTGCATTTGTTCACTAACTTTAATAGTGTGTACCAAATAATCTTACTTCTGGACAATCAGAATTGTAATTTTTAAAAGTGTCATGGGGAAGATGTGCTGTTTCTAAGATGCTTGGTCTTTTACACACCTGCATTTCATCTAGTGCTTCCCTCAATCCACTGGAATTGATGTTCTGGAACCTCAGAAACCCCTGGGGTTGTAAACAAACCCTGTTCGTGTGGTTATAACGCAGGCACTGATTCTCCAGGATAAGCACAATCTTTAAAAAAAAAAAAAAATAATAATAATTATGTTTGTAAGTATTAGAACCCTGGATATTCAAAGAATGTAGATTTAGTGACAGTCTCTTTGTAGTAAGACGATACATGTCTCTTTTTCTAACAGTAGATTTTAGATGTTGTACACACAAAGTCCTAATTTATTTATAAGATCCACTATGATATTCTTGAGCAGGCATGTGAAACTCAGTCGAGGGCTGCATACACAATATTTCCCTCCAAGGAGAGCAGCAACATTGGCTGATAGGGTCAGTGTGTGTATATATGTAAGAAGACATATTAGCCTGCAGAGGGCTTTAAGTAGCACCCTCTTTCACTCCTTCCCCCGACAGTTATTTCTTATTCCTATTTCTATCCTTTATGTCGTATTATTAATCGGGCTCAATTTACATGTTGGTTATGCTACACTTTAACCGACATATGTATACCCTGCCGACTACTCCCTCCCAGAGAACCCGACCTACAAAAAATTATATATGTGTGTCTGTGTGTGCACACATTATATATTAAATGTATATTTTATATACATTACATGAATCCATGATTGTTGGGATGTTGATACTGCCTGACACCCCAGCATTATTCTGCTGTCCACTGACAGTCACAATGCATTAGAGATCTCTCTAGCATTCAATGGGTTAAAAGCCCCTTTTAAATAAATGGGAATTTGGGTAAATTTTATTCCCTACGGTTCACTTGGTTTGCACCAGGATTGCGCCACCCTCTTAGTACATCATTCCCAGTGGCATTACATGACATACTACATGTATAGCTCAAAAACACCCACATTATCCAGGGAATATAGAGTCCAGAGTGATCTGCTATAACTCCCATATGCACCAGTTCCACAGAATAAAATGTTTAACATGCCTGTTCTGGAGAGTGTCTAGCTATGGGAATTTCCTCTGGATCAATTGTTTCTCCGGCTTTTTCGTTCTTCACTTTTCAGAGGGGAATCAAGACAGTGACTTGTCGAAATTTGCATTTTGTTTCTATCAGGCTGACCATCTAGGTCATGCATGTAAATCGATTTTCTAGGGTTTATCCACTGAGCGATCCGACAGAGGACCTGAGCAGGGATAGATTAATGATAACCCCTTCAAACTCTTCATATCGTTGAGCAGAACACAGGGGCAGTGGTATTTGTGAGCGTTCACAGTTCATATTATACCACTGTACGCAAATATTTTCCAGTTCAGTGCATCCTTGCTGTGTTTCCTTTTGTTTTGTGTTTGAATGCACCTCTGGGGGCAACTTTGTTGATTCAGGGGGTGGGGTGGCTGGAAGAGGAGCAGTTCATTGATGGCACATACCAAGTGTTAATGGCCAAAGAAAGATTCTTCTGTAAGTTTGACTCGTCCTCCATCCACACGTTGTGGCATTGGACAGTGCATGTGTACAAGTATCACAAATAAGCGCTTGTCCAGACCATTGCTCGGCCATGGTGACATTTTAGAGGGAACTAGGACTCATCAATGAAAAACACAGATCTGTTTCTGAATCCAGTGGCATAGGGCTCTGTGTTTGATACATTGACAGTAGTTTATGCATTGGCATTGCTGTATCACCCTGAGACTGATTTTGTTATGTGGTTTGGATGTAGAAGGCTATAACAGTGGCTCTATTGAGGACATTGAAAGATGCTCACTATAGAGATGTTACCACACAATATAATAATAATCCTTTAATAAATACACACTGCCATTATTCTAACCTGACGATCCTCTCGATCTATGATCTGACATGGTGAGTTGGAATTTTCATGCAAATAGCACCTGGTTGAAGCCAGGGTAGATTGGAACCCTTCTGCCTATGACGAACTTCATTTTTCACTATGTAGCCTAAGATGTGGATTCTAATATGTAAAGCATCTTTTATGCCTGAAAAAAAAATAAAAAGGAAATCTAGTGAGATAGGCAGTGGGGAGAGAGAACTCACTTCCTGTATTCCTGTAATCAAATACTTAGCCAAAGTCTTTGCTTTGGCATCCATGACCTGAACAATTACTAACTTGTGGCACCATGGCAAACTCTTACCAATGCTATGGTGCAGGCATATTTGCATATAATGTACACACATTGCTGTCTGAGGATGATGAATGTAGTCCAGCAACTGTGCTTGCATGTGGGGTGGTGCAAACAATACACTGTTTTGTGGCAGGGTATTCCCTCTCTTCATCAGATTCCTAATAAAGAGAGGGGTCCCCCCAAAAAAACATTGGGGGTTATACACTAAGGAGTGATAAGGCGGTGATAAAGTTGGAGAAATAATTGTGCATTGGCTCCATAGAATAACATAAGAACTGGAGTAGTGATCTCACTTGAGAAGTCATTTCCACTCTATCACCTCTTTATCACTCTTTAGTTCTTCTCCCCCACCATTGCATTGTGTGTCATCACATATGGTGATGGTTGAAGGTCTGATATTGTATGTCATATCTATATTTTGAATATTGTTGGCATTATATGTGGCAATCAAGAAGTCCCGAAGGACAAAGGAGCAACTTGGAAAGATTATTGGGGATCTGCATTTTTGAGATCTATGGGGTATAGGAGGTGTGACTGGGTGGGGGTTTGCCAACCCCAGACATGACATGTTCTAATAAAACCTCGTATTCAACGCATTCATCATTTTTAGTGACTTTAAAGGTACCAAAAGCACTCGTGTATCTCGATGATTTGTTGTTCACCCTCTTCATTAGATTGCCTTTTCAGATATTTCGTTTATATGAAGCCCAATTTTCTTTCTGATTAATTATGAAGGCATTAAGTTATAATGAATTCTACTATAAAATTGTCTCCAAGATTTTTCTCCCAGTTGGCAAGTGAACATTTAATCATCAATATATCTAACAAACATCCTTACTTTGAAACTTCTATTAAAACAGCTAAAGACTAATTTTCTTGGTCTTGTAAATCAATTTAATAAGACCAAAAATGCAATACAAGCTGTAAGTTATTAGAAAATGTCTTCTATTTAGTCGAGTGAAGTATATAATGAATTTTCTATCTGTTAAATATCCAGGAACATGTATATTACTATCAATATGATAAATTGTCTCCTTCTCAGAAAAACAAATATTATCCTTAGGGTTTTTTTCTTTACATAACAGCTTTGTATTTCTGTCTGGCTTTCAGAAACCTTGACAGCTATTCAAATAATTCAGACCACAAAGCAGCTCTACTTAAACTAAACTGTGTTCATTTTTAGATTGAGCCAATGGGTCATTAGTCCTATCTACTTGCTTTTTGACCCTTAGTAGCTTAATGTTTTGATTCAATTGATTTTTGGTATCCCTTATAAAATTGATCTGCCCTTTCATGAAGGTGGGTGCAATTGGCTGATGCTTAGGCAGCATATAATTACCAACTTAGGTAATACTTCCCTTATTGATCATAACTAATGGAAGAGATGCTTCTTAACTGCTTACCTCCTCAATTCATGTAGGCTTTCAATACATAACTCACATAGCTGATAGACCTTTCATTTTTAATGTGTTTTACATTGCATACATGTTGGGTAGAACTATCTGTTGGTACTTTAGCAACATTTGTCAGTATGTTAATGACCAGTGCATGGGGAGGGTAGATCAATGGACATTTGGGGATTTCTTTTTTATAGAGCAGTTTGTATGCCCTAGAATGGTTCATCTTTTGTTTTCTGCATAAGACTCCATATGATTATGTAATAAAGCTTTAAGAGTTAACCCTTTGAGTGCCAGTGGGGTATCCAACGCATTGCAGAGCAATTGGTTGGATACCCTTCTGGCACTCAAAGGGTTAAAAACACTTTAGAGGATTAAAGAGGAACTTTCACCTCTAAAAGACTTTCGCATTTGCTCAAGCTATTAAAATAGTATTTGGACTCGTGCTTTTTTTTTCCTCTACTTACATACTTTCTAATCTATTTTATATTTAGGTATAGTATTGGTTAAATTTAACCAAATTTTAATATTGTAGAGATTAAAAATATGAATAGAATGATGTATGTCCCATATTAGGGTTGCACCGATACTGGTATCGGTGCCAATACCAGCATTTGCGCGAGTACTTGTACTCGCGCAAATACGCCTGATGCCAGCAGCGATACCCTGTGTCAGGGTCGATGCTGCAGAGAGGGAGCCCGGGGAGCTGCTCACAATGCTCCCCGGTCACCTTTCTCACTCATGCAGCGTCGGAGCATTGCCGCGGGTTACCATGGCAATGCTCCGACGCTGACCTCTGCCGGGGTTCGCGAGAGAACAGCGAGCACCCGGCAGAGGAGAGTAAGGGAGGCAAGATGGGGCAGCGGGTGGTGAAAGAGGCAGATAGGGGGGCCAAGAGGGAGAAAAAGGCAAAAGGAGGGGGGATCAGGAGGGAGAGAGAGGCAAAAGGTTGAGTCAAGGAGAAGGAGGGGGAGAAGCAGGGATCAAAAGGGAGAGAAAAAGCCAAGGCAAAAGAAGGGGGCTCAAGAGGGGTAGAATGAAGCAAAAGATGGGAATCAAGAGGGGGAGAATCAAGAGTCAAGAGGTGGGGTGTGTATGTATGTATGTATGTATGTATGTATGTGTGTATATATATATATATATATATATATATATATATATATATATATATATAAATATTTCAAGTACTCACCAATACCAATTACCAATACTTTTTTTTTGCGGTCATTTGCCAGTTTTCCAAGTACCTAAAGCATATAGGTACTTCGAAAACTGGCAAATGACTGCAAAAAAAAGGTATCGGTAATTGGTATCGTTGAGTACTCGAAAAAAGTATCAGTACTCGTACTCAGTCTTAAAAAGTCGGTATCGGTGCATCTCTATCCCATATCTCAAACTTGTATAGTTTGACAGATCGAGGTATCTAAAGTTCCTGTTTCACAAGAAGTCTGCCATCTAGCTGAGAGAAGCAGATTCTGGTCCCGGGACCGTCCTGTGGCTCTTCAGCAGAGCCGAAATAGCGCGATATAGAAATAAATAATTAAAATGATCTACTCAGTCCTGTAATTCTCCTCCCTCCCATGGAGCGCTTTCACGCTTCTCTTCATACGTGTGTTCATCTGGTCTTTTAGAAGTGAAACTTCCCCTTTAAAAAAACAAAATTAAGTACCCATGATACTATAGCTTTGCTATTGGTAGGAGGTACATATCTCTAGCTTTACTGAAGCCATCTAGTGGTGAATCTTGGAGTCAGTAGTCAGCCTGTCTAAGGGATCTAGTCAAATAATAATAATAAGGCTGATTCCTGTATGCTAATAGATCCAGTAAAATTGTGGCCCTTAGGCAAGAATAAATGCCACTCTTGCCTTAAAGGGATAATAATGGATGGAAATACATGTAGCTCTGATTAATGTCCCTATATCATTGGTCCTATAGCACTGTACATAAGTAGTGTGTGACTTGTAGTTCAAAAGTAAATCAATTTTAAAGTATCCCACTCCCGCCCCATTTACCTCTTTGATGCACCTCCCTGCAGATTTGGAATTCGGAACCAGACCGCTTGCAGCGAGGGACAATCTTCTTACTGTGAGCATAATGAAAACCCTGTGCCCCTTGACGTAGGAGGGCAGGATTTTCATTACGCTCACTGAAGATTGTCCTCGCTGCACTCTGTCTGGACTGGCTGGGTGAGCGCATCCAAGAGGTCAAAGGGGCGGGAGGGGGACGCTTTAAAATTGATTTATGTTTGAACTACAAGTCACACGCTACTTATGTACAGTGCTACATGACCCGTAATATAGGAGCGTTAATCGGAGCTACATGTATTTAAATCCATTACTATCCCTTTAAGCTTCTTTTAATGCTTGTTGTTTATTAGTGTTATTGTGTTTGGAGAGAGATCCACTTTATTTATGCTTATTCAGTGAGGGCCTAGTTTTTAAAGTCAGTGCCTATACTTTTTTTTTTTTTTTTTTAATTTCTTTTCCGCTTTCATGTCTGACAGTAAGCTCACTGAGTTTGTTTCCAGAGAGCTTTCTATCTGACGACTGTGAAAGCGGAGATATTTATACAATGTTGCAGTTTCCGTGCTAGTCTGAGTACTCCTGTGTGCTGTGGAGGCAGACTTTTCTACATTGTTTCCCGTATAGGGTCCCTTCTTTATTTTCACACTCTCCCATTCCAGCAGACATACCAGCACTACCTGTTTTGATGTAATTCTTATGAATCTGGAGGGCTGTATTCTGAAGATAAGGATGTGCATTTCTGGAGCAAACCAACTACATCATAGGAGACAAGTAATCATTCTCCGTGATTTTACTCGGACTTGTAACACAATAAATGCTAAAGAGGTCTCCAACACATTGCTTTACAATATGTGATGGACCACACTAACATTCAAAGGGCAAAAAAAAGTTAAATTTTTGTCATTTGGAATCTTGTGAGGTGTTACAGCCCTGGTTAAGCCTTTCAGTGCCAGAGGGGTATGCAGCACATTGCAAAGCACCTCTGGCAATCAAAGGGTTAAAGGTTCATAGCCTTTAAACTCGTGTATTAAAGGGATAGTAATGTTTCACAATAAAAGCAGCTCCAATTAATCTTCATTGTATTTGGGCCATGGAGATTGTTATTTCAATTCTGTCAGAGTTGTAGTTCGAGAGTAATTGAATGATAAAGTATCCCCCCCGCCCCTTTTACTGATGTAACACTGCTCACCTCAGAGCAGCAAGACTGTCCGGATGGATCAGAGAGGGACAATCGTCAGTGAGCATCAGGACAAACCTGTCAAGGGAGGCAGGGTTTACCTTATGATCACAGTAAGAAGATTGTCCTTTGCTGTGACCTGTCCGGTCAAGAGACCAGATTCCACATCTGAGGGTAGGTGGCTTACACTAGATAAAAAGGGCGGGAAGGGGATACTTTATCATTCAATTACTCTTGAACTACAACTCTGACAGTATTGAAATAACACTCTCTGTGGCCCAAATACTATGAAGATTAATTGGAGCTGCTTTCATTGTGAAACATTACTATCACTTTAAGTATATAATATGAATAGTTTCTTTTTGCATAACCCTAGACTTTATGAATAAACTTAGATATTTAGGCATGATCTTTTATACTCACTTGGCTCATGTATCTTCCTAATGATCAAGAACAGTATGGGGAAGATTCACTAAGCGGTGATAAAGGGGAGGTGACTTCTCCAGCTTATCACTTCGCCAGTTCCTATGTTATTCTATAGAGCCAATTTACTAAGATCTCCAAAGATGAAGAATCGTTTCACTGCACAGAAACATTACATTTTAGCTCTCTAGTGCCATTAGGTGACCTTTTAATTTACATATCAGACTAATCTTACCCAAAATGCAGTCCTGTTCCAATATAACAAGCAAGTTCTTACAGGAATACCAGCAAATGAGAAACACACTTTCACTGTCGTCCAATACAGGTCACTGGTACTCTGGAAGGGAGGCGTAAGTCCCCTTTAATAGGCAGGAACAACTATGCAAATGATTTGCAAGGGGCGGAGCCTCCCCTCTTACTTAAGCCACCTTCTGGCCAGAGCCACTTTAGATTGATTTGTTCCTGGTGTGCTTGCACACCAGGTAGAGAACATCTATGCATCTTAGTATTTTATTATTTTTTTATTCAAATATGGAATACCACCATTAGGAGGGTGACCATGGCTGTGAATTGCCCTCTTTAAAGTGGCTGGTGCAGCTTCCAGGGATTTTCTGTGGACCTTATGCCCTGAAGAGGGGACAGCTTGTGTTAAGCAGCTCCCCTATTGGGGAATTTACCTCTGGTTCTTTCCCTCCTTATCATGGTCACCTGAAGACAGAAGTCCAGCAAGGAAGGTGAGTCACCCATTGAGTGCTGAAGGTCCACTTGTCCCCACAGTGTCCCTTTGATGGGCTTGTATTTGGGAGTTTTAATACACTCCAGCACTCATAGGGTGTTTTTATTGCATTATTACTGTTTATGCAATTTCTGTGTTATTCTCTGGGTTTTGGAGCATTGGGTATTCATTTATTTATGTTTCTCATGTGTTTCATGCTTGTTTGGGCACTTTTTAATGTTTTACTAAACTTTATTAAAAATGGTGTTCTGCGCCTTTAAGTGCGGCTTTTTCCCGCTCAGACGCAAGGGCTCCTTTACTCTCTATGAGAATTCACAGTATGGGACATATCTCTGGAACCGCTTGTCACAGCAACTTCAGAGAGGGCTCATTTTAATTCTAGGCTCCTGCTCTATCATCCGGAATGTGTTTTATTCATGTGGGGTGTTCAGGGGGGCTTCGGGCACTGTTTGGGGTACTTGTAAAGGAAAACTACATTTCCCATGAGCGCTTGGTTCGCGCTCGTTTCTGATTGGCTGTCATGACGGCCGCCATTTTGTGGTACTTTTCCTAGGCGAGTACACTACGCAGGGACCGAGCCTTCTCTCTCCTCAACAGATTAACCCTTCGCTGGCCAGATAAGTCCGTTTTTAGAACATTTCTGGGGTGAAACTTTAATCTTTCACACTTTTTCTGGGTGATAGTGTTATTAGTGGGGTATATTGACGCTGTGAGCATGTCTACTTCACTGGAGCTAGGGGCTAGACCCAAGTCTAAGGAGGATGGGGGGTCTGCTACCCCCATGGCATTTTGCTCCTCTTGCCACATTGGGCTGGATGGCGATAATGTGGGGGATCTATGCCCTAATTGTACTGGTCAAGATAGCAACCCTGGGCTTCCCAGCCACGCTATTGAGCCATCTTGGGTGAGGGAGTTTAAAGCTGCCACTAGGGATCTCAGATCCACGCTTCAACTCTTTCCCTCTCAGATACAGGGGGCTCTCCAGGTCTGGCAGACCCCCTCTACTATCAGGACCTCCCTGCCTAAGCCACAGGGAGCTCCTGATATCACTGATTCTTCTGAAGAAGAACTTTTACAGGATTCTGATGCTGAGGAACGTACTGTTATTGAATCTAACAGGTCCATTGGGGACCCCTATGAGTGTGACCCTGAAGTTTCGGCTGAGGGTCTGATCAGAGCGGTTCTGAATACGCTCAACCTTCCTCTGACTCAGGAATCCACTTATGATCCTACTGATGTTTTTCAGAAAAAGCCAATTGTTTGTTTTCCAACTAACCCTACTCTTGCCCGTCTGGTTTCTGAGGCATGGAAGAATCCTGATAGATCTTCCTCTGTCTCCAAAAAGTTTGCTAAACTTTACCCTTTTCTGAGGCGGAGCTGGCAAAGTGGGTTCATCCTCCCAAGGTGGATGCTCCTGTGTCTAGACTATCCAAATCTACCGCTTTGGCTGTCTCAGATGCCTCTGCCCTGCAGGACTTGACGGATAAGAAGCTAGAGCTCTCTCTTAAGTCTATTTTTGCCTCCATTGGCATGGCCATGCGCCCAACCTTTGCTGTGGCATGGGTTAACAGGGCCATTGCGGCCTGGACTGAACGACTGACTGAAGCAGTTCGCCAGGATGCGCCAGTATCTGAACAGTTGCAGCTACTTGCTAATATCACTGAAGCTCAGAACTATGTTGCTGACGCTGCTTTTGATGATGTGTGCATGATGGCGAGGGCCTCCACTTCTTCTGTGGTGGCTAGACGCGCTCTTTGGCTGAAAATTTGGTCTGCTGATACAGCCTCTAAGAAAGCCTTGCTTTCCTTGCCCTTTCAGGGGAATTTACTTTTTGGGTCTGAACTCAAAGAAATGATCAGTGAGGCTACTGGCGGTAAAAGTACTCTTCTACCCTCAGTCTTTAAGAAAAAGTTTCCAGCCAAACGCAATCGGTCCTTTCGTTCCTTTCAGACTGAGACACGCTCCTCGGCCCAAACGGGTCCTCCCACTACGCGCTCCTCCTCCAAGCCCAAACAGTCCTGGAAGCCCAAAGTTGCCTCCAAGGCCAAGACCTCCAAGACTGCTTCGGCATGACTCGCCGAACCCGGGTCCGCATCCGGCTGTAGGCGGTCGTCTCTGCATCTTTCGCCGGACTTGGGAGGAGTCAGTGGCGGACCCATGGGTTCTTCAGGTGGTGTCAGAGGGATACAGGATCCCTTTCTCTTCCCTTCCTCCTTTTCGGTTCCATTTTACTCGTCCTTCTCAGGAACCCACAAAAAGGCGTCTGTTCGACGACGCTATTCAGGATCTCTTGGACAAAGAGGTCCTGGAGGCGGTTCCTCAAGGGGACACAGGTTCAGGATTTTATTCCAACCTGTTTGTGGTAGCCAAAAAGGACGGAGGAGCTCGTCCCATTTTGGATCTCAAAGATCTCAATGCCTATGTGGTGACTTCCCACTTCCGCCAGGAGTCCCTGCGCTCTGTGATTGCAGCAATGTCTCCAGGGGAGTTTCTTGCCTCCCTGGACCTTCAGGATGCTTATCTTCACATCCCTATTCATCCAGAAAGCAGGCGGTATCTCAGGATTGCCTGCCACAGGGGACACTTTCAGTTTGCAGCGCTCCCCTTCGGGCTGACTTCAGCCCCTCAGGTCTCCCAGAGGGTGTTGGGCTCCTTGATAGCGGTGCTCCATCAGGATGGGATCAGAGTGACCCCCTACATGGACGATCTTCTTCTGAAGGCCTCCTCAGCGGAGCTTCTCCATCAGCAATTACAGATGTGCATGCACACCCTGAACCGTCATGGCTGGATCCTGAATCTGGACAAGTCGGACTTGATTCCATCTCAGAGGCTTCTGATCCTGGGTCTCCTGTTCGACACTCGCCAATGCATGGTGTTTCTTCCAGAGGACGTGGCTCACCAGATAGCCGTCAGAGTGGCTGGGATTCTGGACATGGACGAAATTCCAGTTCCGAAGTTGTCGTCCTTAGTGGGGAAGTTCATTTCCACAATCGAAGCAGTACCATTTGCCATGGCCCACTCCAGGGATCTTCAGAGATTTGTGATCCAGACGTGCAGGAATCATCCGGATCATCAACATCTGTCTGTTTCTCTTCCTCCTCATGTCGAGTCGAGTCTACACTGGTGGTTAGATCTCTCACATCTCCTGAAAGGGAGATCCTTTCTAGTTCCTCGTTGGACCACAGTCACAACGGATACCAGCCTTCGGGGCTGGGGTGCAGTCTGGGGTCGCTTCAGTGCTCAGGGGAAATGGGGTCTGGAGGAATCCATGCTCTCCATCAATGTTCTGGAACTTCGAGCTGTCCGGCTGGCCCTGAGGCACTGGGAGTCTCAATTGACCGGTCTTCCGATCAGAGTGGAGTCCGACAACGCCACGGCGGTGGCTTACATCAACAGGCAAGGTGGCACAAGAAGCGGTTCCGCCTGGTGGGAGGTCAAGGATATTTTGTCTTGGGCAGAAGATCACGTGCCTGTCATCTCTGCAGTTCATATTCCAGGCGTGGACAACGTCATGGCAGACTTCCTCAGTCGTCACACCGTCGACAGCGGAGAATGGGCTCTTCACCCAGAGGTGTTTCACATGCTCACTCAACGGTGGGGGATGCCTGTGGTGGATCTGATGGCTACCAGACACAACAGGAAGGTTCCGGTGTTTTGCTCCCGGTTGAGGGACTCCTTTGCTCTAGCAGTGGATGCCTTGTCGATCCCTTGGGACTTCCCCCTGGCTTACATCTTCCCTCCTCTTCCTCTATTGGTCAGAGTTATCCAGAAGTTGAAGAGAGAACGTTGTCCTGTCATCCTGATTGCTCCAAACTGGCCTCGCCAGTCCTGGTTTCCGGAGTTGATGGCCATGTCAGTGAAGGATCCGATCCCACTTCCCGCCCGTCCGGACCTACTTCTTCAGGGGTATCTGTGGAAGGAGGATGTTCACTCTCTCCATTTGATGGCATGGCGGTTGAATCCTCGATTCTAGCAAAGAAAGGGTTTTCTCCTTCTGTGGTGTCGACTATGCTCAGTGCTCGTAAGCCTGTGTCTTCCAAGATCTATCATCGCATATGGTCAACCTTTGTGTCATGGTGTTCTGACAAGAAGCTTTCCCTTGACTTCCATCTTCCCACTGTCCTGGCCTTCTTGCAGGACGGTGTGGATAAGGGGCTCAGTCTGAGTTCCCTCAAAGTTCAGACTTCTGCCTTGTCTGTGTTTTTCCAGGAAAGGATTGCCATCCTTCCTGATGTGAAAGTCTTCTTCCAAGGTGTGACTCATGTTCGACCTGCCTTCAAGAGTCCTGCTCCCCAGTGGGATCTCAATTTGGTGCTGGGAGTTCTACAGCGACCACCGTTTGAATCCTTGGCTTCCATTCCATTACGTCTTGTGACTTGGAAGATGGCCTTCCTTTTGGCTATTGTGTCAGTGCGCCGGGTGGCAGAGTTACAGGCCTTGTCTTGTAAACCTCCTTACCTGGTGTTCCACAAGGATAAGGCTGTGCTTCGCACTACCAAGGAATTCTTACCCAAGGTTGTGTCTGAGTTTCACATCAATCAGGAGATTGTGGTTCCCTCTTTCTGCCCTAATCCTTCATCTGACAAGGAAAGAGATCTCCATTTGTTGGATGTGGTGCGTTGCCTCAAGTTTTATGTTCATCGCACCGAGTCTATCAGGAAGTCTGACGCTCTATTCGTCATTCCTGAGGGGCCTAGGGCAGGGAGACCGGCTTCCAAAGTTACCATTGCCTCTTGGATTAAGGCTACCATCGTGAAGCCTATAACTTGAGGAATAAGCATGTTCCCTTCCGGGTGACTGCCCATTCCACCAGATCTATTGGGGCCTCTTGGGCCTACAAGAATCAAGCTTCTGCTGATCAACTGTGCAGAGCGGCCACTTGGTCCTCTGTGCACACTTTTTCAAAGCACTACCGAGTTGATGTACTGGCGTCGGCTGATGCCAGTTTTGGAAGGAAGGTCCTGGAGGCAGTCTTGCCTGTGTAGGTCTTCCGCTCTGTGATCCTTAGTGCTTCCTTACTGTTGAGCCCAGTTGGCTCTGGTTCCGTGTGGTGTTAGTTCAGGGATTGTTCCCTTGGTTGGTGTCCGTTGACACTTACAGTTTGGGCTATGTTATTAACTGGTCATAGCAGTTCTAGTGACTTGGGCCTTGCGCCTGGTCCTTGCCTTACTTCCCGCCTCTGGATCAGCTCAATGTTTGTACATCCCAGAGTACCAGTGACCTGTATTGGACGACAGTGAAAATAGGATTTTAGTCTTACCTGTTAAATCCTTTTCACTTAGTCCATACAGGTCACTGGTCTCCCACCCTGTCAAGGGACCAGTCTTGGCTCTCCTGTGGCATCCAGTGGGAGACCGTTCGGGCATGCTCACAGGAGTCTTTCTTTTTGCTTACCTGAGGTCAGTTTTAGGGTCTCAAATCAATCTAAAGTGGCTCTGGCCAGAAGGTGGCTTAAGTAAGAGGGGAGGCTCCGCCCCTTGCAAATCATTTGCATAGTTGTTCCTGCCTATTAAAGGGGACTTACGCCTCCCTTCCAGAGTACCAGTGACCTGTATGGACTAAGTGAAAAGGATTTAACAGGTAAGACTAAAATCCTATTTTTTGGCCTATTTTGGTCCTCATTAATGAGGTACGACTGGCTTTCCTAGGCACAGAGAGCAAGGATTCCATGTCTGGATTATCCTTAATGCTTAGGGTGTCTCCCTAACTGCTTTAAAAATCCAAAATACATGAGCAGCTTGCTGATAATGAGCAATTACTTGTTCTAGTCACCACCCAGAAGCATCATATTTTAGCTGTCTTGTGCCATAACAGAGGAAACCTTTTCATGTACTGTCAGACTAATTCTGCCCAAAAGAGCAGTCCACTTTCAGAATGACAATCAAGGAATACATGGAATACCCTCTAACCTCAGACATACATGTTAGGATTTTTGGGCCGCATAAGTAAGGTTCAGCTCTCCGTGCCTAGAGAAACCCACTGTACCTCACTGATGAGGAACACTGAGGCTCCCTGTTCATTGGGAAATTAGGTGGCCATACCAAAGGACAAAATATTTAAACAAAAAAGTGACGTTGTTCTGGAAGTACAGCTACTTCCAGAGTTACGTCTGTAGCCTAGTATAGGTTACGCAGAAGCCAGCTGTGCAGATTGGGAGTAAGTCAAGCAAGAGAGAGATGGCTACTGATTTGGCATTAGTGGGGTTTCAGGGGTTCGGGGGTCATCAGCTAGTGCATGGCGCCTCACAAAAAACTTTAGGCAGCTCCGATTAAAGTAATAGACACCTTTGTTGACTGTATTGGCATTCTGTTAACCATTAAGCCGCGTCATGAGTTAAATGGTCATAGTGTGCCAGGAGGCTGAAACTGACTCCTCAAAGACTGGGGCAGTCTGTTTCACCTCTCTATCAGCAAGCCGGTGCATGTGGTTGCTCATGTGCTGGCTCTGCAAATAAAATGGCCCTGGTCCTCCTGTGCACAAAACCACTGGTCCTTAACCCGTTACAAAGCAATGTGCTCTGTACCCTTCTGGCACTCAAAATCATTAATTCCAGGTGTTTTCAACCTACAGCCCTCTGTCGTTGGATTACATTTCTCATGAGATTCAGACAGCCATTGTCTGACTGAGGAGGGTGGCAGCTGTAATGTAGCAGTTGTGGGTTGAAAATGTGGGGCATTTACTTCTGGTCCTGTGCACAAAAAGAAAGTGGGAGAATCTGGGGCAAACCAACTCTGCCTTAGTGGGGAAATAAACATTCCCATTAATTTAAATGGGGATTTTGACCAGCTTGAATACTTGTGAGTTCAATTAAATAGCAAGCAATCATTGGAATCGTCTCTATCATTCAAGGGATTAAAAGGCCAATTTTAAATGGGAGTTTTTGAAAATGTGCATTCCTAAACTACGGTGTAGTTGGTTTACACTAGAATTGCACCTTTCTTTCATGCATTGAGCCCTTCGTGGGATTAAAACACTTGAAAGGTGTTCTTACTATACCTAGTAAGTGGGCAGCTCTGTAAACATTAGTGCAATGTAAATCTGAACTGCTTAAAATGCATCATGTCTATTAATTCAATGCACAAGATAGAAGGAAACATGTTCAGTGTCCAAACTGTTTTATTTACCTGGGTAAGTGCTCGGAGGAGTCTAGCTGCCCAGCAATAAACTGGGTTTGACTTCATTACTGTGTGAATGATAAGTTTATATGCAGTTATTAGCGCATTAATCAACGTGATGGATTGGAACTATGACAGAGCTGTAAGAGTGTGAAATTTCCATTCCTGCTGTTCTGCAAATGTTCGTCACCTACACACCGTTCAGAAGAGCGGAGCTGTGCGTGTCCAGACCGATGCAGAAGGCAAAGCTGAGCAATTGTGGAGCAAAAAAACTGCATCCTGGAGGCCTCTGCAGTCTTCAGAGGGTTAACCCTTTGCGTACGCCTCTGGCACTCAAAAGGTTAAAAGCCAAATTTAAATGACATTTTTTTCTCCCTTATGATGCAGTTGGTTTGTCCCTCAATTGCTCCACTTTACTGTTACACATAAGGTCCTTCAATGCTTTTCACAGCCCTCTGGTCATCAGGTGAATAGCACACAAAATGGATCCAAGGAAGAAGGTGTCTGTCAGTAGTAATATATATATTTAACTTTAGACTGGCAGTGCTTGATATCACATGCAGAGGATGTGCAGGATGGTGCAGAGCCAATGGACCCCTTGAGAAACTGGGCTCTGTTGCAGTAGCTCTGCCTATGAACTCCCTTTAGATAAGAGAAAAAGCTGTGAGACGGTACACACACTGAGATTACAGGATGTGTGCTGCAAGTGGTCAGACACCTTGAAAAAAGATGTTAACAATTTGAGTGCCAGAAGGCTAAGCTACACAGAGCAGTGTGTCTGTCACCTGTCTTACACCTAAAATGATTTATGGCACCTGCTGGGAAGGGTTGTTCATGACATTTTTTTTAGGATATGGTATTTTTTTAACCCCTCCAATGCCAGAGTAGTAAGTAATGTACTGCACTCTGGCCCTGGAGAGATTAAATGTATTGCATGGGGGTTGGAACAGCCCCTGCCTGCTCCTGTGTCTGGCACTTAAGGACCACGGGTGTTCAGCCCTGAATTCCACGACGTGCCAGGACCATCATTGGTCCTTTAGGGAATTTTCTCATGACGGTTCTGGCACGTTATGGGTCCTTAATGGGTTAATAGGTCACTGATTTGATGGCTGTGGATGCGCTCTATGGCACATGTATACCAATTACATTTTGCCCATAAATTCCCTTTGGTTTAGGTTTTTTTTTTTATTGTGTTTTTTTTTTTGTGTGCATTTTTCCAACTTTTAAATGTAAATATGTCTGGTTTTACTGGACTAACTTACTAGCTAACCCTCCCCCCAAAAAACAACCCCCCTCCAAAAAAACAAAAACGTAGTCCTCATCAGGACAGCCAATTTCTCTGCTGCAGTCAAAAACTATGGGCAAAATAAAAATGTCAAATAACAGAGAACTTTTGTGACTTTGCTTAGTCAAAGTTCTATCGGTCTTCCATTATGAAGGCACAATCATTTTGAATTCTAGCTTTTCATGTTTCTGTTCATATATTTTTCATGCTTCATTTCCTTTAATTATATTTACTTGCCTTGCATCTGTTATGTCTTCCATTCTTCCTTCCAGTTTCAAGGACATAATAGCCCTCTACCCAGGGCCGGATTTGCCATAAGGCAGAGTAGGCACCTGCTTACAGGCACAGCCCACAGAGGGGTGCCTGTCAATGAAAAAAATTTTTTTTTAATATATTTACAGCACACAGTAACCCACCGCCCGGCCCGCCCCTCGCATGCTAAGGTCTGTGCCAAAGGCTGTAGCTGCTGTTGCTCCCCCTCGCCAGCTCTAATGCGGAGCGCTGGGAGATGACATCATCTCCCAGCGCTCTGCATTCCTAAAGAGAAGAATGCGCTGGGTGCAACAGAAGCTGCAGGTCTGTGCAGAAGGCGGCACCGTCATCTCCTGCCACTGGACCACCAGGGAGGTAGGAAACGGATACGGGGGGCAATATGGAGCTAATGGCAATGTGAGGGCAAGTTGGAGCTGATGCTGATGGGGGCAATGTGGCGCTTGGAGCTGATGGGGGCAAGACAGTTGGAGCTAATGGGGCAAGTTGGAGGTTAGAGCTGATGGGGGCAAGATGGAGCTTGGAGCTGATGGGGGCAAGTTGGAGCTGATGGGGGCAAGACAGTTGGAGCTGATGGGGGCAGTGTGGAGTTGATGGGGCAAGACAGTTGTAGCTGATGGGGGAAATGTGAGGGCAATATGGATATGGGGGTAATGTGGACATTTGGAGCATTGTGGAAATGGCCAACTGGGGGGGGGGGGCTTCAGATTTCTGTGCTTACAGGCTCCTGAGATGTAAATCTGGCCCTGCCTCTACCTGTCTTCTAAAATACACTCGGCGACTCAAGAGTATCTGCAGAAAATCATAAGACCTATGAGCTATGTCTTTATTCACGAGTGAGCTCTTCAGCCAATCAGTAATAGATGATGACCACATACTGACCATTTGATTGTCTGCAGACAGTTTAGTCACAGACTTTTTATAAACTATATGTAGAGTATACTCACATCACTGAAGGTGAAAGCACAATACATGAACTAGAAAAGGCTTTTTTCAAGGCACTTACAAACTGAAACACAAGGGAGAAAAAAAATTCTTATTCAGTTAAAGGGATAGTAATACATCATATTTAAAAATCTGCATCTTGTAGCCATTAAAAAAATAAACAAAATTCCCCCAGTGCCATCCTTTACTGGAACGGTCTTCTATATGTGCTTCCTGATGACCCTCAGCCGGTCCCGGGACCGGATTCCCCTGCAGTCAGCTAGAGCTCTGACGTCAGGGAAAGGGGAGGGAGGGGGGAACTTTAAATATGATTATCTCTCAAAACATAAAGGTTTGAGAGATGGCACTGGGGGCATTTCATTTATTAGCTGGTAGGACCAATAAAATTATAAAAGCTTCAGTTCCTCCCTCTTTACTCAGTTATTTGGTCCTACCAAGCTGGAGGACGGACGTCTTATACCTCTCTTCAGCTCCATCTTGCTAATTATATATAAAGATACTAGGTGTGTTTTTTTTCTTCAGATTCCCCTCCTGTTACTAACCAGACATTGGAATTATTCTCAGAAAATATTGTTTTTATTTTACTCTATGTAATCTGCCTGCATCACAGTTTACATTATTCCCATTGCCTGAAAGCTACCAAATGATCCATACCCTTACACACTAAGGGGTGCATGGATCCGTTCATGTGACCATAAGTATTACCTTACAAGGTTTGTGCCGGTATGGATACCTCCCGCGTACTCCACCAGGCTCCCGATTGTTTCCTGATTCTGCCGAGCATAAGATGGGGGCCCCGTCATGACGCGCGCCTTATCCGGTCTCAACAGGAAGTTGGCACGTGTGCGTTCCAACAGTGGTACGCAGAGGCAGGAAGCAACTGAACGCCAGTCCAGGCATGAGCGGGGAAGCGGAGACATGATGGAGGACCGGTAGATAGAAGGCAGTGGGGCTGGTGTAATGGCTACTAAACATTAATTGTAGCTTAGCACTATAATAGTTGTGACTACAATTTAGGTTCAGTTTATACTTGGCCTTAAAAATAATTTAAGTAGATTATGTCTTCTAAGGGTGTGCTGGGTGTGAAGCAAAACTTCCTTCTTCTGACCCAGCCAAGCTCTGCCCAGAGTATCTGTGCAAGATTTCAGGCACTGAAGTTCCATCCCAGTTTCAGGATTTTCTGGGATGGATGAAGACTTCAATGCAAGAGACCTTTAATTCCATGCAGGAGGCTTCAAGGAAGAGGCAGCATACCTCTGAACTGGAGGAAGGCCCTTCTCATTTAATGGATGATGAAGACTTCACTAGTGTGATAGAATCAGCATCATCAGTGGAGGAAGGTGAAATAACGACCGAAGCCAGTTCCTTCTGCCTTGACAAAATGGATGGCTTGGTGTGCGCCATGAGAAAAACATTAAGATTAGAAGACACTCAGAAAGAAATGAATGTGATGGATACAGCATTTATTGGGTACAAAAAGGAAGCCCCCACCTTCTCAGTCCATAGTTCTATCCAGGAGATGATTACCACAGAGTGGAAGGTAGGGGATAAGCGCCCACAAATCACTAGAAGAATTCAGCATATGTATCCCTTTAAAGAGGAGGACACAAGTAGCTGGGTATCCGCACCTAAAGTTGATGCAGCAGTGGCACAAATTTCTAAACGTACTACCTTATTAATGGAAGATGGCACTACTCTCAGGGATCCAATGGACAAGTGAGCTCACGCTGCCCTGAAGAAACAGTACTCAGTTATTGGACAAAATCTCAAAACTGCAACGGCCATGGCCAGCATATTCCAAACATTAAGAATATGAACGAATGACTTTGAGATAAAATTACATTCTTCAGTCTCCAGGTCCAGACTTCTGAAAGAACTAACTCCGATAAAATACGCCATAAACTTTTCTTGCAATGCCTCATTGGATAACATTCGCAGTCTGGCAAAATCATCAGCTCTCTCAGTAACTACGCGTAGAGCTATATGGATCAAATCCTGGGAAGCCGAAGCTACCTCCAAAAATAAGTTGGTATCTCTTCCATTTACTGGCAGTAAGCTTTTTGGAAGCCAGTTAGAAGACATTTATTTAACAGTCTTCGGGGGGGGGGGGGGAGTCCTTTTCTCCCACAGCAAAGGTGAAATAGATCTTCTCCTGCTCAAGCCACAGCTTCAATATAGCAGTCCTTTTGGGATGCAAGAAGATACAGACCTGAAAGGTCTTATGATCTACGGCAAAGAGGGGCTGCACAAGGAAACAGGTCAGGAGGCTGAAGGGACTTCCAGAGGAAGTCTCATTTCTACCAAAACCCCCAATTAAGAACATTTGACCCCTTCCATTTCTCCAATAGGGGGCAGGCTGGAGAAATTCAGGGACGCATGGGAAGATCTGAACCCAGACACATGGATGCTTCAGATCCTGGAGAAGGGGTACAACTTGGAATTTATGACTGTCCCAATCAGACACAGATTCAGTACAACCAGAATCAGGAATCACAGGACAGTAGTCCTCATGAAACAGGCAGTACAGAACCTTCTTATCAACAGGGTGATCGAGTCTGTTCCGAAGGCACAAGAGTACCGTGGCTATTATTCAACAGTTTTCTCGGTTCTCAAGCCTTCCAGAAATGTACACATCATTTTAGACCTGAAAGAGATAAATTTGTATCTCAAACTCCAAAGGTTCAAAATGGAGACAGTAATGACAGCTCTAAAGATCGTGCAACCTGGGTCATTCCTAACCAGGAAAGACCTCAAGGACGCCTATTATCACATACTGATACAGCCTACACACAGACGTTTCCTGAGATTCCGTGTTTTTCAAAGACACTAGCAATACAGAGTACTGCCATTCGGGCTCGCATCAGCTCCAAGAGTCTTCACAAAGATATTAGCGGTGGCCATGGCAGCAACGGATAAAAGTATTGCCATATCTGGGCGATCTTCTCATTGTAGAGGATTCAAAAGACAAAGCAAGAGACAGCACAAAAAAGTGTCTACAGCTTTTTCGAAGCTTAGGCTGACTAATAAATGAAGACAAGTCAGCTCATACCATCACAGAACCTAACATTTTTAGGAGTACAGTTCAGTACAAAACTGGGACTAGCAACTCTATCCCAGGAGAGACAGGATCGTCTTCATCTGCAAATATCTTGATTCCTGAGACAACAGGTGCAGACAGCACAGGAATTCTCAGTAGTACTGGGGAATCTAGCTTCTGCTCATCAAATTGTCCCCTGGGCCAGATCTCAGTCTTTGGAACCAGCTCAGCTATCTCTTATATTACAAGCTGGAGCCATCCAACACAGCCCTAAACATCCCAGTTCTCCTGAGCTAAAATGATGGTGTCAGCCATCTCTCCTTCCCTTCAACGTGTTGGAGCTTCGGGCGATATTTCATGCCCTTTGTCATTGGACATCTCAGCTGGAAGACTGTATAGTCCGATAAAGCCACGGCCGTGGCTTACATCAACAAGCAGGGTGGAACAAAAAGTCTCGCTGCTTGGTTAGAGGTCAAGGCTATTTTGTCTTGGGCAGAAGAACACGTTCCTGCCATATCCGCAGTGCACATTCCTGACTTGGATAACGTCATGGCCGACTTCCTCAGGCGACACACAGTGGACAGCGAAGAGGTGTTCACCCTCATTGTTCAGAAGTGGGGTGTTCCTTACGTCTACCTGATGGCGACAAGACACAACAGGAAGGTTCCGAGGTTCTGCTCTCGATGGAGGGACCCTCTAGCTCTGGCGGTAGATGCCATGTCTATTCCTTGGTTATATTTCCTCTGGCCTACATCTTTCCTCCCCTCCCAATGTTGCACTGGATGTTAAGGAAAGTACGAATGGAGTGCTGTCCAGTCATTCTGACTGCTCCGTACTGGCCTCGCCAAGCTTTGTTTCCGGAGCTTCTGGATCTGTCAGTGGTGGAGCCATTCAGGCTCCCTTGCCATCTGGATCTTCTTCTACAGGGTTACCTGTGGAAGGAGGACGTTAATCGGCTAACTTTGACGGCTTGGAAATTGAATCCTCAATATTGAAGAAGAAAGGGTTTTTCTTCTAGGGTGGTGGCTACTATTCTCAGTGCCTGCAAGCCTGTTTCTTCCAAGATCTACCATCGTGTCTTGTCCACCTTTCCATCTTGGTGTGCTGACAAGGACCTGTCTCAGGAATTTGATCTGCCTACGGTCCTGGCCTTTTTGCAGGACAGTGTGGATAAGGGCCTCAGTTTGAGTTCCCTTAAGGTTCAGACGTCTGCTCTCTCTGTTTTCTTTCAGAGGCGCATTGCCATCCTACATCGCACTGAGTCTATCAGGCATTCTGACGTGTTGTTCGTCATTCCTGAGTGTCCTAGGGCAGGAAGACCTGCATCCAAAATGACTATTGCTTCTTGGATTAAGTCCACTATTCGTAAGGCTTATGAGCTGAGGAAGAAGCCTGTCCCTTTCAGGGTAACGGCTCATTCTACACGATCTATTGGGGCCTCTTGGACTTACAAGAATCAGGCCTCTGCTGATCATTTGTGCAAGGCTGCCACCTGGTTGTACACACCTTTTCGAAGCACTACCGTGTAGATGTGTTTGCATCGGTTGATGCCAGCTTTGGGAGGAAAATCTGAGAGGCAGTTTTGCCTGTCTAGAATTTTCTTTGGTTCTTGGTGCTTCCTTCACTTTTGAGCCCCGTTGGCTCTCGTTCAGTGTGCTGTGTAACAGTTGGGGTGTTGTTACCCCTGTTCAGTGTCTGTTGACACTTCTTTGTTTGTTGGGCTATCTCTGATCTGATGGTTCATATCTTCTCTGGTAACTTTGGGGGCCTTGCGCTTGGTCCTTGCCTTACTTCCCGCCTCTGGGAAACTCCATGGTTGGACATCCCAAAGTTACCAGTAACCTTTATTGGACGACAGAGAAAAGAGGATTTTAGTCTTACCTGTTAAATCCTTTTTTCTTAGTCCATACAGGTTACTGGTCTCCCACCCTGTCAAGGGACCATGTTTGGCTCTCCTGTGGCAGACCGTGGGGGTCCTTCGTGGTCATGCTCACAGGAGTTGTCTTTCCCTTCCATTGTCTAGTTAATAGTTAGTGTCCCAAATCTTACTGGAGCTAGTTTGCTAGCTGCAGCCAAGGAAGGAAGGTAGGCTCCACCCCCTGCATAAAATTCTAGAATTGTTCCTGCCGCCTATCCAAAGTTACCAGTAACCTGTATGGACAAAGAGAAAAGGATTTAACAGGTAAATATATATATATGTATAATGTGCCTCCCAATTTATTTTTACTGTGGCGGTAAGCATAGAAATCCATTTATAATCCTTATTAAGTGCTGGCATTATTTAGAAATGTAAGTTTGTAGGGGACATCTGTGCACCTGCGCTGTCTGTCCCTGTCTCCTCACTGATTGGCAAGTAACAAAAGGGGGGGGGTTGCAGTGCACCGCACGTTACAGACAAGGATGGACAGTGAATGTGCACAGATGCCTGCGCTGTTTTCTGGTGGAGAGTCTCCTAAGAAGTTAAGTTTCTGAATAATGCCGGCACTTAATAAGGATTGTAAATGGATTTCTATGATTAACACTATAGTAAAAATTAATTGGGGGGACATATGTGTTATAGTTCTGATTATTGTTCCATCAAGCATTTGTGTATTTACAGTAATAATTTACCTGATTCATAATACTGCATCTGCATAATCCCCTCCAAAGGAAAAACACATTCTTAGTAAAAGGATGACAAATATATCCTATTTGCCAGCTAGGCAAGAGCCTTCACTCTGTAAAAAGCCTGATGACATCAGTTTGTCCTTCACTCTGACTTTATCAGAAGCATGATATGTGTCCTGCCAGTCAACCAATGATTTGCGAGTGGCTGTCACAGTAGCTTGAGGAATAAAATTGTTTGATCTTACAAACCAATTACACTTTTAGTTCAACAAGTAGATGAATCCTGTACATAATAAAAATGACATATTTGTTGTCCTAAACACCCCATTACTTAGAAAAGTTGATAAAATTATAAATAAATATGTCCCAGTCAACCTTTTGAGTGCCGGTAGAGCTACACAACACCATCTGTTACTTAAAGGGATAGCAATATTTCACAAAAACAGCAGCTCCAATTAATCTTCACAGTATTTGGGCCATGTAGAGTAATTGAATGATAAATAAAAATTGGAGCTTCTGTTTTTGTGAAACACTACTATCCCTTTAAAGGGATAAAGAAAACCTGAAAAATAAAAAAACATTCCCAAAAACCTCTCTGGAAGATACGAAATAGTGTCATTCATTGAAAAGAGACAACTGGAATTGAATAGAAATAATTTCAGGATCATTTGCCAATCAGAGGTAGAAAGGAAATGGGACACTCTACTTAAAGGAAGGGGAAGGGGACTCTGATGAGGATGATTTGGATTTATCCTTCATTAGAAGGGATTCCTTTGGAGAAGACCCTGTTTCTTCTGCTGATGGTCTCATCCAAGCTGTCCTGGAAACTGACTGTCTCTGAGGCTTCAGACTCCATTTTTTCCCTCATATTTTTAAAAGGAGGCTGCCTTTTTTTTTTCCTCTTGACCATTCCTTAGACAAGGTACTCTTTGATGAGCAGAGTATTCCTTTTCCAGATGTGTGGATGTCTCTCTCTGTTTTGCTTGGACACACACACACTCTCTCTTCTCTCCTCTCTCTCTCTCTCTCTCTCATATTTCCCACCTGCCTAGGGCCATGGCTGTTGGGGGGGCAGCTTTGGAGTCTGTACATGTGGATGTGCCTAAGGAGGATATTGTTATGGCTATCTCTAAGAACCTTGAGATATGTATCTGACAGACGCTGCATTTGATCCCATCAGATTTACTGGGAAGGCCTCCGTTTTTTTTCTATTTCCATCTGCCATACTTTGCGGCTAAAGATCTGGTCTGCTGTCCAGTCTTCTAAAAGTCCTTTGTGCCCCTTACATTTGTGGGCAAGTTGTTATTTGGCTCAGAGCTGGTATAATCTTAGTCATGCCATTAGAGGAAGAGTGTTTATTGCCTCTGATTACTCCTAAACATTCCTTCTTCCCATTGAAGATGTGTGGTTTTTCCTTACCCCCACCAGTATGCACCCAGGGCTTCTACTTCTTGAGCAGCCCAGGCACATGCTACCCAAAACCTGAATAAGTTTTTATAAACTTCACAACATTTAACTTCATACTGAAGTGAATGTGGCCTTGAATGCCGTTCAAAAGCCAGCCTCCCACTTCTTTCCCAGGTAATTAACTTGTATCTTAAAATGGAACTTTAAGGTAGTAATAAGCCGCTTTTTAATAATTAAACATATGGAGACTAGCATCCTAATACACGGATTACCTCTGTAAAGTGCTACGTTCTAAAGAAATCTTTCATCTTTGTAGACCGAAAGCCAACCATCAGGACAGACATCTTGTCTGCATGCCTGTGCTGTTAGTCCCGGTCTCCTCAAAGAAGCATTGCAGCACGCCGCAAGGTATCTGTAAGGTCTGATGGTGCAGGCCCACAGATGGCACTAACCTGGCCGTCAGTCTCCGAAGATGAAAGATCTCTTTAGAATGTGGCACTTTACAGAGGTAATACATGTATTAGGATGCTAGTCGCCATATGTTTAATTATTGAAGGGTGACTTATTACTACATGAAAGTTCCGCTTTCAAAGGTGAGAGGGGGAGCCCATAGCCCCCCTTGTCTCACGGACATGTAATTCTAAAACTATAGACATTAATTTCAATATATGAATTTGTGCGGCTCCTCTCTGCTTGTGAAAAAACGAAAACCACTGTGATCTTCTAGCGGTAGGGTGATGACACACACTTCAAAACAAATAGGTTTTAATGTATAGTAGAGGGGATCCCAGAGTACCCTACTTTCCAGTTACTACAGTGTGTTAAGCAGTAAGGGAAAGAGAGTGGAATGTAGGGGAGGTAGTTTTAGTCCTGAATACCCCAATTAGCATAAATACACATCCACAACACACCAATAAAGCTAAAAAAATTTAAAACTACTTTTTTAAAGGATAAGTAACACCTCCTGATAATAACCTGGCTCCTAACTCACTGGACAGATAATCCTAACTGCCTGTGTGAATTTTCCCCTTGTGTTTTTGATTGAGAGATTTTTTTGTCAGTCCTGAATGTAATGTCCATGGAGGCAAACATGACAGTTTGTAGCTGGAACCCAGGACACAAATGCTGCTTGTAGCACTAGTCACCTGACCAGAGCTATCCATAGGATGGAGTAGTAACAGCGTCACTGTACAAATTCAGGCCACTGTCATACTGCACCAAAAAAAAAAAAAAAAAAAAAAAAAAAAAAAAAAAAAATATATATATATATATATATATATATAAAATCAGGTTTGATTATTAGTATCCCTTAAACACACACACACACACACACACACACACACACACACTCTCACTCTCACTCTCTCTCTCTCTCTCTCTCTCTCTCTCTCTCTCTCTCTCTCTCTCTCTCTCTCTCTCTCTCTCTCTCTCTCTCTCTCTTCTTTCTCTCTCTCTCTCTCTCTCTCTCTCTCAAACCTTGAAGGGCCTGGTGGGAGTACAACATATTACAGAGCTATGCTTTTCACAACTTTCTGATCCTTAAAAGGTTAAGATTATAATGTTCATTTAGCAGACTGTTAACTTTGATCTTGTTTAGCAACTGTCATGTCTACCTCCAGGACTGATTAGAGATGTTACCTCTTGAACAAATGCACACGATTAGGATTTTCTGGCCATAGTAAGATAATTTGTGGATTATGATTAGGTGGTGGTACTTCTCCGTTATAAAAAAAGAAAAGAAAGGGAAGTTCAAAAACTGGTATAAAGCCAATGGCCAAATTTTCCCAATCCAAGGTGCACTACCAACAATCTTTTGGATGTCTAGGCAACTTTAGTTACTTGGATCAGTCTCATGTAATAGAGATCTTTTAATATCTCTCCTTCTCCTCTGGGTTCTCCACTCTCAGAATAGCCTGCTGCTGTATCCTGGTCACCCGGTCAAGTGACCCTTAAATGCCGAACAGCTGTACAAAAAAAATAGATAAAAACAGAACAAAAGCGCATCTAAGAGTAATCTCTTTTAAATAGTCTACTTGCTTCACTTCAGTGTTCAACTCCCCCATTGTAGATGGGTAATCACAAGAACAAGAGGCTTTGTCCAGCCTCTGGGTATGCACATATATATATATATATATATATATATATATATAATATATATATATATATATATATTAGTGCCATTTAAAGACCGGTTATGGCTCATGATCTCCAACCCTCAAGCATACATTTTACTTTTTTTTTTTTTTTTTTTTTAATATATTGAGGACTACCAATAAATAGAGGAGGTGTAATAGCCCAGGTAGTATTCCTCTTCTTTTTTTTTTTTTTTTTTTTTTTTTTTTTTTAAACAGTCCTACTCTCGAAAATAATACCCGAGGGTTGGCGATCGAGAGTCATAGCCGGGCTTTAAACAGCACCATATATGTAGGATTGCTTTTAAAATGTTGCATTCCCACATGATGCATTAACCATGTCACCGTGGTTAAAATGGCGACATGAAAATCTCGCACTGCATGAAAGAGCAAGATTTTCATGTCTCCTCCAGAAACAGTGCTTCAGCCCACAGTGATGTTATGGATGGGTTTTCATGTGCTGGGAACTGAGCTCACTCATCACATGTCTGCTATTATAATTAGTACACAAATGCCCTGTCTCTCTCTTCTCTCTCTTTTCTCTCCTCTTCTCTCTTCTCTTCCCTTCTGTCTCCTCTTCTCTCTTCTCTTCTGTCTCTTCTCTACTCTTCTCTCTCCTCTCCCCCCACCCTCCGCCAGGCTATTGCCTTCTCCTTGAGTTCCAGGTGTAGAATGCACTTCCACTGGAACGCCTGTGTTCTGTTCAGTGTGTGGCCACCTCGTTTCAGCCGTTTCAATGCAGCAAGTCAGTGCTAGTTTCTGAAGGTGTGGGAGATCGTTCTTGTATCCCACTTACTTAATCCTTTGAGTGACAGAAGGATACGGGACGCATTGCTTTGTAATGCGTTGCTTACCCCTATGGCACACAAAGGGTTAATAAGTGCCTGGCTTCCTGGCTGCAAACAGAGAACTCACACAAGTGTAAGGTGCAGGGTTTAGCGAGCACAGATGAGAAGGGAAAATGGAGGATCCACTGCTTCAAGTGCTGAGGCTTCTTCATGCTACCATTTCTTGAAAGCTGCTGGGATTCTTTGATTTTTAGACAAAGCGAGGGCTTCACTACGCATCACACAGCCTGTTCATGGAGCATTACCTAGGGCTTCACTACCCATCACACAGCCTGCTCATGGAGCGTTACCTAGGGCTTCACTACTCCATCACACAGCCTGCAGAGCTGGAAACACATATGCCGGCACTACAGTGTATGCGGGTTGCAGTGAACCACATACAGAGAAGTAGCTTGATTGCGATGTTTCATAGCGTGATCTGAGAATCTCGTGCTTTCATGCTGTGCGAGATTCTCAGGACACTATTTTAATTAATACCACATGGTAAATGTGAGATGTGGTCGTACGCTCTTTCACGTGTGACCATTTAGAAGGATACCATATACGTTCATACCCAGAGGCTGTAAGAAGCCTCTTGTTCCTGTAAGTACCCATTTACAGGGGGAGTTGAACGCTAAAGTGAAGCCAGTAGAATGTTTAAAAGAGATTGCTCTTAGATGTGCTTTTGCAATGTTTCTATTTCTCTATTTTTTTGTATAGATGTTCTTACTTCTCCATTGATTGCTAGATGTATATTTATTGTGCAACACTAGACTATTCACACCAATGTTTGTGGATTCATATGTTTGTAATAAAGATTTTGAGGTAATGGTTTATCTTGTATATAATGGTATCAGACAAGTATTTTTTATATATATATATATATATATATATATATATATATATATATATATATATATATATATATATATATATTAAAAAAGAAGACTTTGTGCCTGACAAAACACACCCGGGGCGGCAGTATGGAGGAGTTACTGCTCCCATTGGGTGATTCAGTGGCAGGAGTTGCAGGGGCCACCCGCCCACCAGTATACAACTCTGAAAAAAACAAAAACAAAATGGCTGCCACTCACTCCTACACCACACACACAGTCTCTGTCTACATCTACCTTCGCCTAAAAAAATAAACACGTAACATAACCCACTGTGCCCGCATTGACCAAAGAATGGCGGACACACACACGATTCACATCACGTCACACTGTCATAGGGACTTGTGCTGCTTCATCACACAATCCGATGCGACATTCGCTAATTTTTTAAGGTCCAGCACTGGGTGGCAGTGAAGGGGTTAACATTCTCCGAAGCAGCGCAAGTCCTTGTGACACAGACACTGATCACTCACCAACTTTTTGTTTTCCATTCACCTACATCCTGCTGAGGCAGTGGAGGCGGTAAGAAGCCAGAGAGTGCTTTCCCTCTAGACTGGGGATTGCCTAAGGCCTGGGGGGAGGGTAGGCCAGGCACTTTCCTCCTTTGGGAATTGGAGGTGCTACTGTGTGGGGAGCCAGGGAGAGGCATGTCTTGCCACTTACTTCCTTTCTTCCTGCCCCATGCTGCTCTCTTACTCCTCTCAGCGCAAGAGGTGGACCATGGAGGACACTGGAGAGATCCCAGTATCTCCTCTTGCACTTTCTAATACTATTGGTGATACAAAGTCTCCCCTTCGCCCTATTCACGTTAACTGTACACATAATATGCGTAGGGTCAAAAGGGAGAGAGGAGGATAAAGGAGGAGGCAAAAGTACTTGAAATAAAATAAGGGAAGGGGCCACCATGTCCCCATTGGGTCGAACAGGAGAGACTGGGAAGGCAAATGATGGTGAATGAGGATGGAGGGTGGAAGGACAGGGGAGAAGCACAGCCGGCCCTTACATGGGTCCCGTCCCCACTTCCTTCCACCTCTCACTTCTTTTGCCGGCATATTTACTCTCCTGGCCTGGAAGATCGCATCTCCAAAGACATGCTTCACCAAACCCAGGCTCATCAGGTATGTGCCGAGAACTTGAGTGCAGCATTCTTTGCTATGCCTTTCACTTGCCTTTAGGAAGACAACTGATGTAAAATTACATTATGGCACTGCAACTGTATAAAATGGACAGTTGTAACATATCATCTAAACATTTGCGATGATGTTTTATTCATGTCCATTTTTTGCATTTGCACCAGTATTACATAGCAATCTTTCACATAGGACAGCACTTTAACCCTTTCGTAACCAGGGATGCAAGCTTCTCTTCTCAAAGGGTTACGATTTCTAACCCTTTCAGTACAGGAGCAGAAAATTCTTACTCTCTCAGTACAGGAGCAGACATCCCTGGTTATGAAATGGTTAAAGTGGTCTTCCATGTGAAGCATTGCTGTCTAACACTGCTGCAGATGTAAAAAAATGGACAGTAATTAAATGCGATGGAAATTGTCATTCTTCCATTTCTGCACAGGGAATGTAACCAGCGGAGTTAGTTGGCTTTCAAACCCCTGGCCCTTAACCCTTACAGTGAAGGTCTTAATCCTCACGGGCAATGTCGTGCCAGTTTTGCTAGTTGCTTATAACTTTCAAATAATTTTCTATTTTGATTTTAAAGTCAAGTCATTGATTTAAAGTAACCTTGTTCTCTTATTTTTTGTGTTTAACAGAGGTCCTCCACGTTGGTCCTGAAGAACCCCTAACAGTGCAGGGTTTCCAGAGCACAGGTGTAAAATGAGAGGGTCATTCGTTCTGTTTAGTTCTCCTGTGTTTAGAAGTAAGGAAAACCCAAAAACCTGCACTGTTAGGGGAATTGGAGTACAGTGGTTGAGATACTCTGGTCGCAGAAAAACAATTCCTAATGCTGTTCTAGAGCTGTCAGTCCTCATATATCTTCCTGTTTATTTTCACAGCTGTAGAACCATGGCCAGAAAATGCTGCCCTGTATCAGCCTCTGAAAAGTGAGTATTGGGAATTTTGGGCTCCCTTCATGTATTCACAGGGTAATAATATATTTAGGAATATGTTACTTCAACTTTTAAAGGGACAGTAATGTCCCATAAATTTTTTTTATAGATTTGTGGAGGGTAAGAAAAGAATCTCATTGCCACAAACCCCATCTCTCAAACTGCTATGGTTTGAGAGACACTGGCAATCAATGTTCACTCTTCCCTATCCTTCCCTTGATGTCAGCTGTAAAGCTGACAGAAGGAGATCCATGTTGGCTGACACGATGAGGCTCTTCAGCAGAGCCGAAATCCCATTATTAGAAAAGAACTAATTCATGGGAACGGTCTACAAAGTGTGCTTGCAAACCGGTCACACTTTGTAGACCTTTCCAATGAAGTAATTATTTTCTGATAACGGGATTTCGGCTCTGTTGCAGAGCCGCTGGCTGGTCCCCAGACTGGGATCTCCTTCTGTCAGCTAGGAATTTCTTTACCCACTCAGAACTTAATTGAAAATGGCTGCAGTGTTGTTTTTTTTTTTTTCCTTCCTCTGGATCAACAGGGGTAATATAGCATGAGCTGATCTTGGACACACACCTTTTTTTCAGCCACACCAGCTATATTACCATGTTATTTAAATGATTTATGTGTTTAATAAAAACAACAGTTGAACCTGAATTTGTATCTAGTGTCTTAACCCTTTGAGTGCCAGAGGGGTATGCAATGCATTGCTTGGCAATGCGTACCTCTCTGGCACTCAAATGGTTTAAATGTAAACCTAAGGTACTAAGTTGTGAGGAACGATTCAGTCCACCTGAATACAACACAATCATCTCTCTGAATTGCCTTCATATAATGCAGAGAACATGGAGGCTGATGTGCTATGCAACTCCGGAGAAATTCTGGGTATTATTACAAACCTCCCAACACTTCAAATGGCCAAAGAGGGACACTTTTGATTTAGGAGGCATTTCTGGGGGTGTGTCTGGTGGATGGGGCATTTCTGACACCGCCCTATGTAACTGAATAAATAATTTAGAGCAAAACCAACGTATTTTATTTACACAGAGTAATTTATAAACACAGATACTGACATTCATACACACATTGTTGTGAGTTTTATTGCTGTGGAGCAATGCGATACATTTATATATACACCACACAATCTGATCTCCTAAACACAGGGACACTAGGGTAGGAAAGAGGGGCAGAGGGATTTGGGTCTAAAAGAGGGACTGTCCCTCATAAATAGGGGCACTTGGGAGGTATGTATTCCTAATATCTCCTAAAGAGGGACACATGGGAGGCATGGGGCACTAATCTCCTAAGGGACACTTGGGAAGTACATACCCCTAATATCTCCTAAAGAGGGACACTTGGGAGGTATGGACCTTTAATATCCCCTAAAGAGGGACACCTGGGAGGTATGGACCCTTAATGTCTCCTAAAGAGGGACACTTAGGAGGTACGGACCCCTAATATCTCCTAAAGAGGGACACTTGGGAGTTTACGGACCCCTAATAGCTCTGAAAGAGGGACACTTGGGAGGTACGGACCCCTAATATCTCCTAAAGAGGGACACTTGGGAGTTTACGGACCCCTAATAGCTCTGAAAGAGGGACAGTTGGGAGGTACGGACCCCTAATAGCTCCTAAAGAAGGACACTTGGAGGTTTGCGGCAATGAGATTCTTTTTTTACCCTCTACAAATCTATGAAACATTTTTATGGGACATTCCTGTCCCTTTAAGGACCAGAGGCGTGTGCATTTAGTTGGGAAGCAATGCATTGTGCACCCTTCTGGTCCTTAAAGAGATGTATATATGTAAAATATATGTTGTAGTGTTTATCCCCCTGAGTAAAACAAGGGTACTGCTTCCAGAAAGGAGTTTTATTCTAAAGTTATTACAGATAAGTTCATTATCACAATGGCCTGAAATGATACAGTGGCGCTGTTGCTACAACATCCTATGGACAGGTCTGGTTAGTTGACTATAAATCTCCATACAATTGTGTAGCAACTGCGACACTGATACTGCACCTAAACAAGTCAAGATCGAGCTATAATAACTTTTGAATAAAACTCCTTTCAGCTGTGGAAGTACCCTTGTTTTACTCAGGGGGATAAACCCCTACAACATTATTATTATTTTTTTTGTATTGTTTTATTTTAAGTATCACTATCCCTTTTAAAGCAATAACTTGTATAATAGAAAAATCTAAGTATGTGTCTCATACATCAGTCTTATATTTGTTTTTACTTTTTAAGTACTCCACATCTGGTTATTCTATATACCTGTATGTCTTCAATGTATTACTTCGCAATGTAGTAAGTACATCTTGAGGATCCAAAGGGTTAATGGAAGCCTTAAAGGGATAGTAATACTTTGTTTTATGTTCATTTTATTTTGTAGGCATTAAAAAACATTAAGAACGATATAAGTCTTCTCTCAAACCTTTATGGTTTGAGAGATATTACAAGCAAGTTCCCGTCCCGCCCCTTTTACCTAGTGTAAGCCATCGCTTCTCAGATGTGGAATGCAGTCCATAGACCAGACAGATAACAGAAGGGGACACTCTTATTCCTATGAGAACAATGAAAGCCCTGCCCCCCTTGATAAGTTTTTCAGGTTTTTCCTTTATCTTAATTGAAGATTGTCCCTCTCTGCAGTCTACCTGGGCACCTCTCTTCTGCTCTGGCTGAGCAGTGTTACATCAGTAAAAGGGGCGGGAGGGGGATACTTTATCATTCAATTACTCTTGAACTACAACTCTGATAGAATTGAAATAACACTCTCCAAAGTCCAAATACTATGATGATTAATTAGAGCTGCTGTTATTATGAAACATTACTATCCCTTTAAGTACATTCTTGTTATGATCCATTCCAGTGCTGTAGCTGATAAAGTCTGTGTGTTTGGCTTCCCAACACAATCAAGGAGAAGAAGTTAGTAGGTGTTGACACTAAAAACTTCTGTAATAGATCGAATCCATGTTCATAGTTGGTGACTTGTGCACTTAATCTGCAAATAGGGATTTTTTTTCCCCATCACTAAAGATTTGATGGTCATTCTGTATTGCTGGTCACTTTAACTTCAAAATCTGGACCTCAGACATAGGTCTGCAGAAGAATGGGTGGAGCTTTCCTTTTAGGTTTTTATTTCTGTTGTGAGGAGGTGTGAACTAAATTCTGACTGAGAGATCTGTAAATTCACCAACAATTAATGAACCTGTCTGTGACGGGCTGGAAAAAATATAAATGGGGTTCACCAGTCAGAGAAAATATTTACTTGTCAGAAGATTAAAATGTACTAGTCAATCAAGTGTTAAACATAGAGGACAGCATTATTTTTTTTTTTTTTTTACTTGTTTGCTGGGGTTTCTTACTAGTCACAGACTAGTGGACTAGTAGATATATCCAGCCCTATGCATGTGGGAGGGAGATGGATACACACTGGTTGGGCAGGTGATTGACAGGGTGCCCTTTCAATAAAGCACAATGTACAGATTAAATGAATATCACTCATTGAACTTCTTAATATGGTAAAAATGTGAAATATTTATTCAGTTCAACCTTTTGGTGATGACTGTCACCTTTATCAAGACCGTAAAGGTATCCTTGATCACTGAAAAGGTTAACCTGAATACTTATCCTGTTTTTAATCCTTTGATGCAAGAGATGTCCCCAACACATTGTGAATCGGTGTATTGGAGAGCTGAGAGCTCTCTTGCTACCAAGATGTTGAACACATCAAGTGACTTCTCTAAAATATATATATCATGTCCCTTTTAACCCTTTAAGGGTCAGAGAGGTACGCAACATATTGCAAAGCAATGTGTTGCGTACCTCTCTGGCACTCAAAGGGTTAATCAAAAGAAGCAAGTCAATTCCCTGTGCATAGTGTCATTTCAAACATAGCCTTTTAAAATCCTCACCAAATGCAGCCTGTTATTGACTTGGTTATATGGCTGCCTTTGGCAATATGAAATGACACGGATGCAAGTACAGTTGGCATGGTTACAGCTGAGAAAAAAAGCTGAGCCAGCATATATTGAAATGTATCATGGTTAATGGGAGGGGGAAGGGTCTGGTGGAGAAGGAGCTGTTAAAATACGCACAGTGGAGTGGTCCGTGCTCCCTTTCGAAGCTCTTCATATATCATCAGATTACATTATTGCCCACATTTGGGGATCTGCTGGCTGCTACAATTGTCAAAAGCCTGCAAAGTAATGAAGACTAATAGATGGCAGCCCCATAGTCTTTAAGGCATGGAATTTTTATTGCAGTGATCTTGTCATTTCTCTTTTGTCTGACGGGCTGGAGCAGCACTTGCAATATCAGCTGCAAGCTCAATTTTGTGTGATGGGGAAGCTCATATGGTTTCAGAAGCAATGATTTATATTTGTGTTTTCTTTTAACCCTTTGTGTGCCAGAGTGGTACCCAACACTTTGCAAACCAATGTGCTAGATAAACCTCTGGCACTCAAAGGGTTAACCCTTAGCGTGCCAGAGGGGCACAGAATGCATTCCGTGCCCCTCTGGCACGCTAAGGGATACCCCCCCGCCCCCCGGTTAGGATTGGGCAGGCTGAAGCCCTCCAGCTAATTTCCTGCAAGGGATGATGGGAATTGTAGCCCTCATCCACTCTCTCCTTTTGATGATTGGTGTCTTTAGCATGAAAGGGTTTAAGGTGACATTACTGACCCATTATTGATCCTTACTCTCAAAAGAAGAGAGGAGCAATTCTGGAGCAAAGAGCTGCACCATAGGGGGCAAATATTCCCCAAATTCCTATTGATTTTAAATGGGGCTTTTAACCCTTTGATTTTTAGAGAGGTCTTTAACGCATTGCTTTACAAAACACTGGAGACTTCTTCAGCATTTAAAAGGTGAAAAGCCCCATTTAAATCGGTAGTCCCGTATGGAGTGCATGGTTTGCCCCAGAATTGCACCTCTCTTCCTTAGTACATCAGCCTCAGTCATTTGAGCTCTTAACACTTTGAGGTAGGAGTTTTCAGTTGTTGTACTTCCAGCTCTCTGGGACTACATCTCCCATCATCCCCAACAATGGACTACCCCTGCTCTAAGTGTTAAAGCGACAATTTCACCAACATGACAGTGCAGCAAATGATAATTACATTAGCGATATACACACACACACTTTGTTTTATTTTCAAGTATAATTGCTGCATTAACGAAAAATAGAACCCTTTATGCAGGAAGGCAGCGGGGAACAGTGCAGACATCTTGCACTGCGCTGTCCGTCCCCTTTGACTCCACGATTGGTGGGTTGAATCCGTTTGTGTCGAAATGCACCAGAAGGGACTGACTGCATAAGCGCAGAGAGCGCCTACTGCAAGATCCCTGCCGATGCCTGCCCGCATAAAAGGTTATGTTCTTCATTAATGCAGCAATTATACTTGAAAATAAAACTAAGTGTTTACGTATCGCTAATGTAATTATCATTTGCCGCTATGTTATGCTAGGGAAAGTTCCGCTAAAAAAACATGGCTGAAATATTGGTTCTTTTGGTGTGATTGTTTGTATATTACTTGTCTGTCTTATCAAATGTATCATTTATTTTATGTCCTGTCTGTTTCTAGAGTAATAACATTTCTTCTAGTTTACGGTTTAACCCTCATGTTCCATTAACATGCACCAACAGTCTCCATGTCCATGATTTTCATAGACAGCGATTTAACCACACAACTAATCTGAACTGTTCAGTCAAAAAATGCCAAGTAGGATTCTTATTTACTAGTGAGAGAATAAGACACTTTATGTGCATATCTGCAAGTAGAAAAAAAATCCATGTGCATCGGCAACAATGTAAAATATCTTTTTCTGTCATTTAGCCTACAGCCCTTCATTAGAGAGAGACTGTTTAGAGCAACTCTCTCATTGATAATAATGGGTTTATGTGCCAAGCAGAGAGAGATGAGCTTCAATCCATGAAACTGCAGCTACGCATGTAATTTCCTCTTGGTGAATTTTAGGAAATGGGAAACGAGGGTGTGTTTTCTTTGCTTGTGCCTTGTTTTGTAGGTAAATGGTAAGTTTTCCCTTTATTAAATAAGGCCAGTACAGTTAACTCATTGGAGGCTAAATATGTCTTTAGCATCCATTTTGTTAACCTTTTGAGTGCCAGGGAGAGATGTGTTGGATACCCCTATGGCAGTCAAAGGATTAAAGAGCATCTAGAGGGCAACTGCAGGGGACACCTTTGTTAGATCCCCTTGTTTCTCCTATTCTATGGTGTGTTTCTAACCTTAAATAAAGGGACCCTATCATGTAAAAAACATCATTGGTGATTTTGACAGTGCTTTCTAAAAAATCTATATATTTATCATGATATTGCTTGTGCTGTTTTTACAGCAAGATGGGGGAATCCATTTCCCTTACACTGCCACTTCCTGCTTTCTCAGAGTATAGCTACCCGACCAGGAGGTGTGCAAAGGTAAAGGTAAATTGCTTTCCCTCACATGCTGAAACCCCAGCTGATACAATATAATATAGCTGATGCTATATCAAGGTATGACAAGTTTTTATACGTGGTAAGATTTACCCAGTTTGAAAAATAAGCCTGGGGCTTATTTCACTGTCCTAGCTGCCTGAAGGCACATATTTTTCTTATTTACAAAGATTTCAATAAGCAATTTTATGTGTGGCAACACATGGTAATATCAGTAGGAGGCCTGGCGTGGGGAAACAAATATAGGTTTTGTGTATGTCCTCATTCATGCCATGTTTGCCAAATAGGATTACAAGGCTAGCTGAGGGATGAGACTAAACCTCTTGACTTCCTAGCCACTTAAGACCATGCTCAAGAAGCTAGAGAGACGCAATTCTGCAGTGCACCATAAGCAACAAATGCAAAGACCTCACTAGCAATTCAAAATATCCTTTTAAAAGGTTGTGCAAAAAACAGCACTCGGCTAGGCAGTGCGTTAAACATGTCTCCATGATCAAAATGGCAACATGAGAATTTCTCTGCACGAAAGAGTGAGATTCTCATGTTGCACCCTGAAAGGTTGCTTCAACTCATCCCGCTTATAACACCGTACAATCATTTCCAGATAACTTCGTCTGAAAACTGACACTGTCTTGTAACGGTCTCCATATGTCCCCCTGATCAGCCACCCAGGCCAAGCAGGAGGAAGACTGAGGTCTGAAGGGGAGAAATGCTTCAATGCATGACAGGTGTATGGCCTCATAATACTTTTCTGTGCTGGCTTCACTTCAGACACCTAGGTATAGCCCTGACTATGAGGCCATACACCTGTCATGCTTTGAAGCATTGCTACCCTTCAGACCTCCGTCTTCCTCCTGCTTGGCCTGGATGTCGGATCAGGGAGACATATGGAGACAGTTACAAGACAGTATGTGAAACATAGAAACATAGAATTTGACGGCAGATAAGAACCAATCGGCCCATCTAGTCTGCCCAATTTCCTACTGGGTTGAAGCGACCTTTCTGGACACAACATGAAAATCTTGCACTTTCATGCAGGGCGAGATTCTCATGTTGCCCTTTTGATTGGGGTGACATGTTTAACACACCGCCTAGCCACGCGTTGTTAGCTTCGTGACCTTTTAAAAGTGAACCACAATTCAGGGGGTTAAAAGCCCAATTTAAACCAATGGGAATTTTGAAAATGTTTACTTTTCCCTTATGGTGAATATAGTTTGTTGCAGAATTACTCTGTGTTTTGCTTTGAATCCTGTAAGTAAGTAAAGTGCTTAAAGGAATTATTTCATAAACCATGCATTAATTTTCCCCTCTGGTAAACCTTGCCCTGAATTGGTGAATGGTAGTTACTGGTCTTTTACCAGTCTCAAGTCTTGGGAATGCAACATGGGGCCTTTGGCCAAATGAGGCCCTCCTGAGCCCAAGGTGAGGACTGCTTGAGAGTTTTAACGAAAAACATTTTTCACCTAACTAGAAAGAATGTGACCAAATAGGTCAGTAAGGCATAACGAGCTGCAAATGGCTACAGTTGTGTAACGGACATCCTTTATTTCTCAAAAATAGTTCAGTCAAATACCAGGGGGGGTCGATGCTGTGTCAATATGGTTTTGTTGATGTGTTCAAAGCACTTTGACTTTTTCATGTAGACACACATCGCCATATGCACTAAACGTTAGGCATGCAAGGGGAGGAGACGGTCCCCATTAGCATACAAGGTTGTTGAACTGCTGTCAATGTGGAAGGGATGCTCTCAGTTGCACATCACCAGCAGTTCGATAATCCTGAAGTCTGAGATCATTCTCTCTGCTCCACACTTGGTCAGTAGGGAAGTGGAGTGGAGAAGATACTTTCAGCACCACAAACAGCATCACTCCCTTAACCCTTTGAGTGCAATAGGGATGTGCATTGCTCACCCCTTTTGCACTCAAAGGGTTAGTACCTCAACCAGTACACAACATCCCCTCAGCTCTGTATCATTTTTCATAGTCTTACTTGGTATACATTCCTAAGGGATCAAGGCTGAGGGTCAGGCAGAGTCCATGGGAATTTGTGGCTACCAGTTACACCCCCCAGCCTTGTTCCCTTGCCCACTGGTAGCCATAGAACCCCATGCACACTGCCTGGCCCCCAGACTTGTGCCCTTCGGAGTACACAATGTATAGGAGTATGTAAAATGATACAAAGCTGAGAAGATGATTGTGTACGGCTTGGTGTATTTTTAACCCTTTGAGTGCCACAGTGGTGCACGATGCACATCCCTGTGGCACTCAAAATGTTAAAGAAGTGTTGCTGTTCATGGTGCTGAATGGATCCTCTCGACTTTTCTACTGAGCAAGTGGGGAAGCAGAGAGAATGCTGTCAGACTTCAGGGTTGTCTACTACTGGTGATGTGTAAGGGAGAGCATACTTTCCACATTGCCAGCACTTTGACAACCCTCCATGCTTATGATTGACTGAGGGCTGTTAGTGCATAGAAAACTACAGTGAGATCCCAACTTTACAAGTCTCAGGTAGGTGAAGATGAGACTGTGAACTCTGACAGCAGAGGTTGCTATCAGAGTTTAGTGCATGTGGTGAAGTGCCACATTAACATTTTAAATACACCCACATGAATACTGTATTGGCTCATCCTGAATTTCCATATGGAAATAGGTTATTGTCAATATGACAAGAGAAAATTCGTAAACCTGTCGAAGGGATGTCTGATTGATGGGAATATGATGTCGAAGACACTTTAGAACATACTGTTGATGTGCCTTCGACACTGCCCCGACAGGACATCAACATTATGAGCCCACTTCAACCTGTAGTGCATCTCCCCTCAGGAGACTTATTGAGTTGCTGAAAACTGATGAGTGACTAACACTAAGGCTATATCTGCGCTTTTGAATGGATAAAAAAAAAATATATATATATAATCCTATAACATAAAGTGATAGAATGCTTCGCTCCCTGTGAGCGTAACTGCACATGCACAGTAGAGACTGCTGGCTGTGCATGTGTGGTTTCGCACACAGGGAGCGTCGCTGTGAGCCGACTGGAGCTCCCCATTAAGGATTGGCATGTCTGGCTAGAGACTTGCCGAACGTGCTGATCCGGAGCTCCGGACGGCTCACTGCCTGTCTCTGCTCTGGGGCAGCAGCCTGGGCCGCTGGGTACACTTTAGCCCGTGTATACAGGCTTTGATACTAGTATAAAATAAATATATATGTATGTATTTTTGACTAGGTAACCATCTATAATTCATTATCTTTAAAAATAAATATGAATCTTTGTGTAAAATATATATCTTCCTAAATCTCCAGGCTCATTAAAGTAATTGCTTCAGTTTAGTGATGATTATACCGTGTTTTATTTATTTATTTTGATTGTGAGGAATCCCTCCTTATAGCAAATATAACATTGCCTCTCTCTACATGGACATCTTTATTAATAATTTTTTTTTTCCCTCAGGTGAGCAGGTTTTGCTTTCTGACAATGCATCTTGTCTTGCTGTTCAGGTAAAGATTTATATTCTTTTTAATCATGAGTTCTCCCAGTGCTAATTTGTTTTTATTATTATTATTTTTTAAGAAATATCCACAGCTTTGACTTACATGTACTTGCATTTGAAGTTTTCAGTCAATTCTCCTCATGCCCTTAGCGAGGAAGATGATGTCCTATTTACTGGGGAGAATTTACTCCCTGGATATCACCAGATTATGAATGTGGCTCTTTAGCCTAAACCAGGAGAAGGCAAGCTGAGGCCCTCCAGCTGTTGTTGGACTACAACTCCTTGCATGCTCAGCCAACCAGCGGTCAACTGTGGATGCTAGCGGTTACTGTCCAACAATAACTGGAGGGTTACGGCTTGCCTTCTCTAACTTAAATCCATGTATTTTTTGTGAAGCTACGCAGTCCTTCATTGTTTACTTATTTATTGTTGTATCTCTCATTCTAACATAATGCATTTTTAATATCCGATCATTTAACCTTATATTGCATCTAGTCTTCACCACACACCCACTCTCCAAGCTAAGGAACATTATGTTTTGTATTGTCCATTTTTGTTACTATTCTTGCAAAGAGCACTATTAAAATGAGCTGTCTGTGGTCTTATTTTATTTAAGTATGTATTTATTTTTTTAAAATCAACTTTTATGCAATCTTTCTGAGTGCCAAAGGGTTGTGCATCATGTTGAGCCCCCCCTTTGGCACTTAGATGGTTGATTAGTCCACTGTTTAGGCCTAATGGTCTTCAGTCATGTAAGACTCCATGTTGAGCCCATTAGCTTTCATTCCCCAGCGCCCCTTCCCTTATTTAGTTTAGTCTGAGTTCATTCTATCCTGAGGTCATCATCTTTTAACAGAGACAGCAGCGAGAGGCTCACAGGCACAATTAGTTCATGTATTTTTTATTTTATTTTTTAACTAAGGAATTTAGTGTGTGTGAGATTTGAGGACATTTGCTCAAAGAAAGTGGACCAATTCTTGAACAAATCAACTGCATCATCGGGTACAAATAAATTTCTCCAGATTCCCTTTGATTTAAACGTTTCTATGAATGCCAGAGAGGTCTGCAACATATTGAACTGCAACACATCACTTTGCAATGGATTGGTTAAAAGCCTCATATAAACCAATGGACATGTTATTGGTCCTTAGTGGAACATGGTCTTCCCCAAAATTGCTTCTCGTTTCTTTGTGCATGTTGCACTTGCTGTCAAACAGATTTCTTTCTGTGTGGTAAATGATCAGGATTTAAATGTTTTTATTTCAATGATTTGTAGGGCGATCTCCATCTACAAAGAAGAATTGGAGCAATCCCAAAGCGGAGCAAACTAGCTGCTCTGTAAATGACACATTGAAATTCCCAGAATTCCTTTTGATTTAAATTGAGCTTTACACCTCTTCAATGTTAGTCTCTGTCACATTGCCTTATTTGCCCCCTATGGTGCAGCTAGATTCTTCTCTTCTTTCTACATACAGCCCTATAGCCAATATTTATCAATGAGATTTGCACACACACACACACACACACACACACACACACACACACACACACACACACACACACACACACACACACACACACACACACACACACACACACACACACACACACACACACACACACACATATATATATATATATATAAAATTTTTTTTTTTTTTTTTTTTTTTTTTTTTTTTTAAGGGATGGTAATAGAATGTTCGCAAAGCAGCTCTGTTTGTTCATCATAATTGCCGGCTGCTGTGCTTATTGTCCAACACTGTACAATTATGATGTTATTTTATGCAGAAGTTTACCCCTCCCACCACATTGCCAGTTCTAATGCCATCTCCCCTTAGATCTGAAGTCCGGTCTCTTGACTGGACAAATCACGAGGAGGCACAATCTTCCCTCAGTCAGTATAAGGAAACACCTTGTCGAAGGAGGCAGGTTTTGCATAATACTAACTGAAGATTGTCCCTTCTTGTGATCCGCCATCAGGGTCGGATTTGCCATAAGGTAAAGTAGGCACCTGCCTACAGGCGCACGCCACCGAGGGGCGTCAGCCACTGGGATTCTTTTTTTTATTCTTTTTTTTTTTATTATTATTTAAAAAAAACTAGCCACCTTGCCCACTCCATGTTGCCCTCCCATTGTCTGTTTCCTACCTCCCTGGCAGGGCAGGTACGTGCCTTCTGTGGCAGAGTCCTGTAAATGCCGAGCTCCCTCATCGCTCTTTAGGAATGCAGAGCGCTGGGAGATGACATCTCCCAGCGCTCTGCACTCCTGAATAGGAGACTCCGTGGGAGCTTCAGCACTTACAGGCCTGTGCCAAAGGAGGCGCAGACGACAGATCTCCTGCCAGGGAGGTAGGAAATGGACAATGAGGGGAGGTTGTAAACGGACAATGGGGGGGAGACAATGTGAGGGCAACATGGAGATGGTGGGGGCAAGTTGGAGCCGAAGGGGGGTAATGTGAGGGCAACATGGAGATGGTGAGGGCAACATGGAGATGGTGGGGGCAATGTGGAGCTGATGGGGGCAAGTTGGAGCTGATGGGGGCAATGTGAGGACAATATGGAGATGGTGGGGGAAATGTGGAGCTGATGGGGGCAAGTTGGAGATGGTGGAGGCAATGTGAGGGCAATATGGAGATGATGGGGCAATGTGGAGCTGATGGGGGGCGTGTTGGAGCTGATGGGGCAATGTGAGGGCAATATGGAGATGATGGGGGCAATGTGGAGATTAGGAGCATTGTGGAGGTGTCCAGTGGAGATGGCCGGGGAGGGGGGGCGCTTCAGATTTCTGTGCCTACAGGCTCCTGAGATGTGAATCTGGCCCTGTCCACCATTGGATCTCTGAATGAGATGCTGATGTCGGGAAAAAGAGGTGGGAGGGGTAAACTTCTGCATAATATAACATCGTAATTGTACGGTTTTGGACAATAAGCACAGCAGCTGGCAGTATTGTTGCTTATGATAAACAAACTGAGTTGCTTTGCTAACGTTCTAGTACTATCCCTTTAAGCCAACAGATGTTTGAGAGGTCTCAGTGCATTGCAGGCTTTACAGCATTCAAGGATTTAAAAGCCACATTTAAAATAGGTGTCTTTGTTAATTTTTCCTTAGAGCACAGTTGATTTTTTTTAGCATCCCTACTTTTCTGGAGTATAAATTAGTTACTTAGTCACTTTAGTTAAACCACTTATTAGCAAGCAGAAGCATTCTAAAATGACATGCACTGGGCCTTGTGCACAAAAAAAAATGAAGTAATTCTGGACATATGTATCGGAGACCTCTATAGGATTGGAGGGGTTGAAAGACCCATTTAAAATCAATGAGACGTTTTAGTTGTCCCCTATGGTGCAGCTATTTTAGCCCAGATCTAATCCAGTGTTCTTTTATACATAACGCGCACTGTTGGTAGCTACTGAGGTCTGGTAAGCAACCCCCTGCCTTAAGTGGACCTGTTACTTACACAGTTTTCAGTCTCATTAAATGTGTATATTTAAACTGCCTATATCGTGTGCTTTTTGGTTTGCAGTCTGATTAATAATTTTAGCGCTTTTTGATTCAGTAGCTGGGGAATTGAATCTGAACTTTGTTCTCTAAGTTGGTCAGATAAAATCTGCATACGTAAAATCTCAGGTATAATACTCCCCTGTGTATAATATGCAGGTGCAATTTATACCCAAGAATTTACAAAAAAAAAGTTCCTATGTATGTATGTATGTATGTATGTATGTATGTATGTATGTATAATACACACCCCAAAAACATGAGGCCCAATTTGTCCTTTGCCACCCACTTCCTCTACTGCTGCGCACCCCAAAAATGAATATATGTGCCCCATTGTCCTTTTCTACCCACTTCCACTATTAAACCCCCGAGGCAGCCTGTGGATCCATTCAGCTGGCGGCATGCTTGCATTTGCCACCCGCTTCTTGAACTGATGCTCTCCCTTCAAGATACTTGGCATATTAGAGATAAAGATTGCCCAAGTTCCCTGTCAGGACCTTCGCAGGGTGCGGAGTCTGCCCATTGAGACCAGAAGGTCCTGAAAAGGTGCTAGGGCAATCTCTAATATGCTGAGTATCTTGGAGGGATAGCATTCGTAGAAGAAATGGGCAGCAAAAGCAAGCATGCCACCCGCTAAATGGATCCACAGGCTGCCTCCTCAGGGGTTCAGTCATGGAGGTGGGTAGAGAAGGACAATGGGGGGCTCATATATGTGCTTTTGAGGAGAAAAAAAAGGGATAGTGGGGAGGCAAAAAATTGTTTGTTTTTTGTTTTTTTGTTTTTTTTTTAACTTTTGTTTATTACACACCCCCTTCTTCACATAAGGTGAAATGGGGGAAAAAAGTGCCTATTATAACCGAGATTTTAGTGTATTAATTATTCACACATTCAGAAAATCACCTCTGTCCATTGTTTTAGGATGATATAACCTATCCATTTCCACCAGTCTGATGGAAATAATGGATAATGATGAATAATCATGCAAACTCTTTCAATATGAAGCTCCCATTTGGTAGAGTAATTAGAAAGGGGATTTCTTTTAATACATCAGTTGCCATGTTGCAGTTGTTTGCTGTGTAACAGTAACTGTCTCTTATATTTCTGTTTGTTTATGAAGTATTTCACATTTGCCACAGAATGCTGGAATAGTGTGAGATTTAATTTTTCCTGTTTGTGAAATATATGATCAAAGGGTAATGGATAAATCATATGGTTTTTTTCCTTGTTATGCATTTTCTCTCCCCTAAATCTTCTTACTCAAGGGAGCCGCTTACTATACACCGCTGACAAGTGACATAGATCCAGACTGCTGCTCTTTATAGTCTGGATTGAGGCATTAACCATGGGCATATGATTCCAGGAGGCTGGCCTCAACCAAAAAATATTATCTGGGGTTGGTATGGGGCCAGCCTCTTATTTCTTTTTCTCATGCCTCAAATTCTAATGAAGAAGAAAAGCCCTCTGATATTCATTTTAGGTTGCTATACAGAAAGCTAAAGATTATCAGTTCTATACCTCCTAAGTGTCCCTTTTTGAGACCCAAATCCCCCTGTTCATCTTTCCTACTCCATGTTCCTCTATTTAGGAGATCAGAATATGTAGTGTGTATATAAAATGTAACACATTGCCCTTAATGGAAGAAAGGTAAGAGGAAGAAGAAACCATGTTACTTTAGAGGCTCTGAGAAATTCATTTAATGGTTAAAATATCAAAAACTAACTGTACATTTGTAAGTTTTGCAAAGCCACTTATGAGTATCCGGGATAAGTGTGGAGGTGTGGCTCATCCTGTCAGCAGAGCAACTCCTTGGGAGTTATGCACTAAGGCATGATAAACAGGTAATAAAGCAGATATGACTTCTCCAGTGATATCACTTCTCCAGTTCCAATGTTAATCTAAGATCTCCAGAACTTAAAGGGATAGTAATACTTCGTTTTAACTTTATTTTATTTTGTAGGCATTAAAAAAACATGAATGATATAAGTTTTATCTCACATACCTTTATGGTTTAAGAGATATTCACAAGCAAAGTTTCCCCCTCCCGCTCCTTTTTTCTAGTGTAAGCCATCTCTTCTCAGATGTGGATCTGGTTGTAAGACCAGACAGATAACAGAAGGGGGCAATTTTCTTTGTATAAAAACAATGAAAGCCCTTCCCCCCTTGACAAGTTTTTCAGCTTTTTCCCTTATCTTAATTGAAGATTGTCCCTCTCTGCAGTCTACCTGGGCACCTCCCTTCTGATCTGACTGAACAGGGTGGGGGAAACTTTGCTTGTGAATATCTCTCAAACCATAAAGGTTTGAGAGATAAGACTTATATCGTTCTTCATGTTTTTTTAATGCCTACAAAATAAAATAAAGTTAAAACGAAGTATTACTATCCCTTTAAGAAATGTTATTGAATTGGCTCCACAGAATAAAAGGAATTGGAGAAGTAATATCACTGGAGAAGTTATCTCCACTTTATAACCTCAGGCTTTAATGAATAACCCCCTATGGGTTCTTGTCCTGGATAATCTGTATCAGGCAGGAGGCAGGAGCAGACAGCCGATAGTCGCCAATAGACCGGCGGTACAAATAAATTTAGCTCCTGCAGTAGCTTGGATGAGAATCACCAGCCAAGTTCCTCCAGGAATCCCCATCAGAAATTCTTATCGAGATCAGAATCCAAATGAGGGCTTGGAACAGTGTTATCACAGTTAGCCAATCAGAGGAAAGCCTGGGGAACACATTGAGTTCCTGTTTTTGAGACATGATGGGCAAAAAAAGAGAAAGCACAGCAAGAGTAAATCGGCATTCCAACCACTTCTTTGTTAAATCAGAACAAGACATCCAAAGGGAAAAGCCGAAAAATACACCAAATTGGAGCACAGGGACACCTAACATGGGGCATATTGTAAGAGAAACATGGCAGCAGGGAGCAAAGTGCTGGGCTTCTATTTACTGGGCACTTTGCTTCCCAACTGCCAACACAATATATACAACATACATTACAATACCACCTATGTTATTACATTACTGAGCCTTCCAGGGTGTAGGTGACATTCAGGCGAAGTCCATGGCAGATGTCCTACCTGTAAGTCCATAGTCCTCACTCATCACAGGGACACAAAGGGATAATCTTGTGTTTATCCATAACTAGTTCCCCACTGTTGTATTTTATTAAGACATTTTTTCTCCAACTAGGAGCCTCTGCCCCTTTAAGTATTCAGCCAAGTTATGGGCACCAGTCCATAAAAAACACATTCTGGAGTTGGAAAGCTAATTTGGTTCTGTAGACAAATTAAGAAATGGTTGGGAATGCTCAATTCCCACTTAAAGATGATGAGGATGATGTTTAAAAAAAAAAAAAAAAAAAAAAAAAAAAAAAAAAAAAAAAATTATATTGGTAATGTATTAAGGGGTGATGCTTGTGTGACGTGTGTCTGGTGATATGTGGGGAACACATCACCTCGATGTTTGAGAATACACATAGAATTTGGGATGCAAAGGTGGGGAAAATTCAACTTGCAAGGTTGTCAGACTGCTGGCTCTGCCTTACACATCACCAGCAGTTCAACAACCCAGATGTCTGCTCAGTGGAATAGAGGAGAGGATCTGCTCACATGTCAGCATTGCTACCTTAATCCTTTCAGTGCTATAAGGATGTAGATTGCACTCCCTTGTGGCATTAGAAGGGTTCCAAAATGAGCACTATATGAGAGTCTTTGCCTGCGTACTCACTATTTAAGAAGTTGGGAGACACAATCTGAGTAAAGATATAGTTTCAGTCCTGAGTTACATTGTATCTTCTGAGACTGATCATTTGAAACTCTGCTCTGCCTGCCATGCTGCATACACCATATCTTTATAGTTGATCATGCTGCTCACAGGTGGAAAAGCAATATATACAACACATAGAGAAAGATTTATATCCTAAGTTATACTGTATCTTTTAAGACCGGTTCTCTGAGACACTGCTGTGCACGCAATACTGCCCTGCTGTACACACTGACTTTCTACAAAGGATTACACTGTTTATAGAAGGGAGACCAACATATACAATATATCTGGATTGAACCTCTGCCCACTATTGAATCACTCCATCATCTTGGACTGGAGAGGATCCTAAGATTCATTTGTTTATTGATCATCCTACACTCAGATCCTTGTTTAGTAACAGGATTACTGTCCTATTCAGCAATATTCATCTATGTCCTTTATGCTTCTGATGGGAGAGGATCTCACACATTGTTTACCAAGCAGTAAGACTTTACATTCATTTTACCCTTGTATTCATTTTTGTATTTTATTTATATTATTGGATTATTGTTCCTTTATTGTTGTTTTTTATTTGTTTATATTGTCCCATATGCATATTAAACATTTTATAATATAGAGCTCTATCCTATTGTACATTCAGTGGAATGTTGTTCTCCTTGCCGTGACAACATGGCAGGGTGATGGACTTCAAACCCATTGGGGATAAGCATTTCCTCCATAGGCATGGCAGCACTGAGGTGGGCATAGAGGGGTGAACCTTGTTGGGCATTGTGGATGCTCCCAAGACAAGATCTGGAGAACTGTGTCAGGCTTTGTCTCATACTGGTTACTTCCTTATAGTGAGGTGTGTATACATTTATTCATAGATGCCAGACCTCAGTCACCCCTCAGTTAGGTGAAGCTGCCACTTCCATTGATGATTTTCTACTGGTGGGGGGTGATGGTGAAGATGGGTAAGGGCTGCAGGTGGGTCAGTGTGTTATAGATGCTGCTCATGCCCATCCCAGGAGGAGTTTCACAAGTCATGGTGGGGTGTAGTGGCCACATTAACGCATGATCAAGGGACTGTGGTGGTGGTAGTTTCTTCCATCCAGGATAGAAGCCATGCCCATGGATCTGGCATGAGGAGACAAATGAATGCTCCGGTGGGTCACAGAGCCCATATGGTTTGGGCTGTCTGACAGCCATAGGCCTACTGCTGATCTGCTGAAAGATTGCCAAGGTTTTTCTTGGTCAGATGAGTGTTCAGTATTATATATCCAGGCTTGTGATACACACACACATCTGTCTGGTGTGCTAGGAAAAGTCCCAGAATTTCTGAACATTTGGGAGAACTTGAATGCTCTGTTTACTTGAATCAACTGTCCCACCATCATATGATAAATATTTCAAAAACCAAACTTCTCATTTTCCCTCCAAGAGCTTGCCCGACACCCAGCTTCACCATTACAGCTGATGGAATTGACATTGATCTAGTCAGCTCAGCAAACTGCCTAGGGGCCATATTTGATTCCTCCCTTTTCTTCTCTCACATTAAAGGGATAGTAATACTTACAAATTACTAATTCCCATATTGATGCATGCTAAAAAGAAATATATTGCCCCCAGTGTCATCTCTCAAACCCTTATTGTTTGAGAGATAATAGCATGCAAAATCCCCCCCTCTCTCCCCTTTCCCTGAAGTCAGCGTTGTAGCTGACTGCAGGGATATCCGGTCTTATTTGCATCAGGCGGCTCTGCAGCAGAACCAAGATCGTGTTAGTAAAAAATAATTATTTCACTGAAACGGTCTTCTACGTGTGCTTGGTTTGCAAGCCCATGTAGAAGACCGTTTCAGTGAAAGATTTCTTTTTTACTAAGGCGATCTCGGCTCTGCTGCAGAGGCGCCTGATGCACATAAGATCGGATATCCCTGCAGTCAGCTAGAACGCTGACTTCAGGGAAGGGGGAGGGAGGGGGAATTTTGTGAGCTATTATCTCTCAAACCATAAGGGTTTAAGAGATGACACGGGGGGCAGTAAATTTCTTTTAGTATGCCTACAATATGGGGATTAGTAATTTGTAAGTATTACTATCCCTTAACTCCGTGGCTAGAACATGTTACTGCTTTCTCCGCAACATTTCTAAAATCTGCCTGTTCCTCTCCCAAAAAACTATTAAAACTCTTGTGTGTGCTCTCATTCTTTCCCGCATAGACTATTGCAATGTCCTACTAACTGGTCTCCCAGTTTCCCATCTTTCACCTAAGTAATCTGTCTTAAGCTCAGCTGAGTGAATTGCCGCACTCTGCCCAAAAACTGAACCTGCTCACATCATTCTTAGACATCTGACATGGGTCACTATTCAGAAATGCATCAGTTACCAAGAGTCCTCCTTATATTTAAAGGGATAGGAATGCTTCATTTTATCATAAAAAAAACCCATGAAGAACGATATAAGTCTTATATCTCAAACCTTTATGGTTTGAGAGATATTCACAAGCAAAGTTTCCCCTCCTGCACCTTTTACCTAGTGTAAGCCATCTCTTCTCAGATGTGGAATCTGGTTGTAAGACTAGACAGATAACAGAAGGGTTCAATCTTCTTCCTATGAGAACAATGAAGGCCCTGCCCCCCTTGGCACGTTTTTCAGGTTTTTCCCTTATCTTAATTGAAGATTGTCCCTCTCTGCAGTCTACCTGGGCACCTCCCTTCTGATCTGGCTGAACAGTGTGACATCAGTAAAAGGGGCGGGAGGGGGATACTTTGTCATTGAATTACTCTTGAACTACAACTCTGACAGAATTGAAATAACACTCTCCAAAGTCCAAATACTATGATGATTAATTAGAGCTGATTTTATTATGAAACATTAATATCCCTTTAATATTACTAATCCCCATAGTGTAGATATTCAAAAAAGAATTCAATTGCCCCCAGTATCATCTCTCAAACCTATATGGTTTGAGAGATAACTGTAAGCAAAATTCCCCCCTCCTCCTTCCCTGAAGTCAGCGTTGTACTGACTGCATGGGAAGTCTGTCGTACGACATACTTGCAGCTCTGCAGCTGAGCCGATATTGCGTTAGAAAAAAATAATTATTTTACTGAAACGGTCTTCTACATGTGCTTGGTTTGCAAGCACACGTAGAAGACCGTTTCAGTGAAATCATTTTTCTTTACTAATGCAATCTCGGCTCTGCTGCAGAGCCGCCTGATGAAAATAAAACCAGATATCTCTGCAGTCAGTACAACCCTGACTTCAGAGGAGGGGGGGGGACTTTGCTTATGGTTATCTCTCAAACCATAAATATTTGAGAGGTGACACTGTGGGCAACTGAATACTTCTTTAAATAGCTACACTATGGGGATTAGTAATATTAAAGTATTACTATCCCTTTAATGCTCTCCACACTGCTCCCCCCCCATCTCTTCCCTTATCTCCTCTTATGTTCCCGGCCTCCTCCTTCGCTTAGAACACAACGCCCTTCTTGTTACACCATCCACACCCTCTGTCCTCTCCCATCTCAAACCGTTTTACCTTTTTTCTCTTTCTGCTCCTTAATTATGGAACCTTGTACGTCTCTCCCTATGTCTCTCTAAGTCTACCCTAAAATCATGTCTTCTGGATCACTAGCAACATGCACTAACTTTTGGCAAACTCATCACTTGAAATCACAGCACTTGACACCCACTGTTGTCTGTCTCCTATTAATCATTTAGTGTAAGTTCCTTGTGGCAGGAACCTATCTCCTGTCACTATGACCGTGACGCTTATTTTATCTCCGTGTATTTACTGTAACATACTACTATTGTAAGGTGCTGTGTAAACTGTGTGGCGCCATATAAATAAAGACATACATACATACATACATACATACATACATACATACATACATACATACATACATGCACAGTTCAGAATTGGGTGTGGCCAGCTGAGGCACCTCTGGAAATTTGGCACTATAGGCAGTTGCCTACTTTGCCTGTCTGGAAATCCAGTCCTGGTTCTTATTATAAGTACACATTTGATTTTCCACTGAACTTTTATTTCACTAAATATTTTCTCTCTCAACCTCAGCACTGTTGCCTTATCTGTCACTTCTATGATAAATTAAACTGTGTCTATTGAAACTGCAAGCTTTACTTTAATAAGCTTTTCTTTGACAGCTGATAGTAACTATGGTTTTATGTAGGCACTTTTTTAGAAATATCAGATTTAAATAATCTCAAACGATTTAAGATTGTGTGTGAAGTTAATTAAATAAAGATTTAGAATATGGATTGTGCATATTTTTGATCTATAAAGATAGTTGAACGCTGACAGACATGAAGTGATATCAGTTTATAGTGTGATTTGTTTTGGAATACAGAAAGCTGTAAGGCCTGTACTTTACCCTTTGAGCGCTTAGAATTGCATTGGATTAGCACTCAAATATTTAACCCTATAATCAAAGCATTGCCTATCCCTCTGGCACTCAAAGGGTTAACTGCTGGTCTTCAAAGTAAAATGAGTAGAAAGCCCTCATTGAGGGGACACATCCATTTATTTGAGTTCTGGCAACCTCTCCATATGCATTTCTTAGCACTATGTTGGAGGCATCTTTAAAATCCAAGGGGTTAAATGGGCAGTCATTATCTTCATAATTGAGATGTGCATTAACCCTTTTGAGGGTATGAAACACAATGCCTATGTATTTTCTAAATAGACAGTGTCTCCCCGCTCCACATGCATTATTCTTCCCATTGTCAGCCCAGTTGTTTCAGGCATGGAACCAGAAACTGACACGATTTTTATAAAATATATCCATTGTAGACCTTCCAGTGCAGTGCTCCAATCTCCACACCCATTATTTATTATTATTATTGTTATTATTATTATTAATAATCTCCCCATACAACACACACACCCTGTGCAAGTGAATCCATAGCCCTTACATGGATCCGCTGGGCCATTCCATCCTGAGTGCTCCTTGCGATGGAGTGTAGAAGATTGCTATGCAGTGTGTGAGTCACCAGTGTATGTTTAGCATTTTAATTTCAATCATTTACACTGTATACAAATGTATCTGTCAATTCCTTCTAGCAGCAGGTATACTTAATATCCAGGAATGTGTGGAGAGATTTCTGTTACAAGGTTGTTTGCCCTAGTGTACTTGGCCTTCTCAGTTCAAGTACAATTATAAGCTATAGGTAGGGTGATTTGCCCATGAATCTGCTTTACTTATCAAACATGGTATTGTAGTTCTGAAATTCGTAGAAAACATGGTGTTAAAGGCACAATACTTCTCATATGTCCATATAATCTGCAGGAGTAATCAAGGGAGGCAAACTCTGATGTTTTTGCTATATCGACTAAGGATGTGTCCTATATGCACGTTTTTTGATTATATCCAGTAGAAGAAAAATGTAGCAAACTTAGTCAAATCCAGGTGGTCCAACCATGGTGGCATCCAGGATGGTGCATGAGGATGGCGCCAGAAATTGGTGTGTTTAACAAATTTCTTCTGTATAAAAATTTCCCCCTGCCCAACACATCTACTCCCAGAAAACCTCCTGTGGCTATTAAGAATTTAAAAAAATCCCCTCTCCACCAAGTATTTATATTTGAAGAATCCTCCAAAATGTTGATTATGAACATACCTGGGAACTTACAGTTGAGGGCTACCCCGAGGGTAGTCCTCTGTTCAGCAGGGGGTAACAAAAATGACACTAATCGCGTCAAAAAGGGGCGGGACTTAACTTGAGTGTTGGTGGGATTTAACCCTTTGAGTGCCAGAGTGGTACGGAATGCATTGCAAAGCAATGCATTCCGTACCACTCTGGCACTCAGAGGGTTAAATGTGTCACACAGAAGGCTGGGGACGGAGGCACAACGGGAGAAAAAGCAGATGTGGCAGAGTTTCAATAGAAACTCTCCACATCCGGAGGAATCTGCCTCTGCCCCAGAGACCCAGTAAAGCTCTGTCAGAACCGGAGTCTCCGGGGCAAATCCGGAGAGTTCCCAGGTATGATTATGAAGAATTTTTCACATAGCTGGGAACTTTCTGGATTTGCCCCAGAGACTCCGGTTTTTGATGATAATAACCAGGTCTCTGGGGTAGAGGCTGATTCTCTGGATGTGCACAGTTTTGATCAAACTCTGCCCACTTCTGGTCCTTCCCTGTCTGTTCCTCCCACTCCCTTCCCACTTCTCCTATGCGATGGTGACCTCTAGCATTCAAGGGTTTAAAATCCCCATTGAAATCAATGGGAATTTTTTCTTTTTAGTTCTCCCCTATAGTGCATCATACGTCCCTGTGTATTTTACAGGTACCTGAGGTTTGCCATCTGCTATGCTAGCTACTTGATCAATTCATCATCCTCAAATAAGTTCATACTTTAACCCTTTGAGTGCCAGTGAGGTAGCCAACACATTGCACCCCTCTGGCACTGATAGAGTTAAGCAATATGCAGGTCTGTATCCAGGAACTGGTGCAATTCTGTGCACACAAACACCACCATAGGACACAAATTAAATTCATAATAATTTAATTTGGGCTTGAACCCTTTATGTTTCAGAGAGGTATCTAACACATTGCAGCAAGATACCTCTCTGGCATTCAAAGGATTAAACCACTTGAATGCTAGAGACGTCTCAGGCATTGCAGAGTGAAGGTTTGAGAATGTTTCTTTCTCTCTATAGGATAGTTGGTTTGCCCTAGAACTGCATCTGTTTAGATTCCTGTACATGGCCTGTAGTACATACACATATATGGGGCTGTACATAATGGATGCGGGGAGATATCCTTTTGTATAAAAAAAACATGTATGAATGTATGTTTGTGACTTGCGTGTTCATGTGTGATGAGGAGACAGGAGTTGAATCCAAGGTGCCCAGGAGTGTACCTACATTCCAGTTTCTTACCCCCATCTCCTCATGGCTGGCTTTAGTCAGGGCACGTGGCTTGAACTGCCTGCCTTCAACCCTCCCCTTCTTCTTTGCTTTCAATTCTGCTTTGAAGCTGTTGGATATGAATGGAAACTGAGGGATGAATAAACACAATAAGTGCTTGTAAAGTACTCATTCATGGAGCTTGCATAGTAAGGTTGTACAAGACAAGTGCCATTGATGGAGACATTACACTTGAATAATACATTCATAACATGCATCTTTTGAAGGCAGGAAGATAAGAGCAGTGGTGGCCCCACCTACCTCACAGAGCAGTCCACACCAAAGACATTGGGCCATATTCATCAAGATGAAGAGGAGCAACCAATTACACAATAGTTATTTGAATGGGGATGCAATTCATTGGAGACCTGTTTAGTATTCAGGAGTTTAAACCCCCCATTTATATCAATAGTAATTTTTATTTGACCCCTGTAGTTCAGCTCCAAAGCTGCACCTCTAGCTTCTAGAAAAGGACCCTGAAGCACTTCAGTACACAAGTAAACTGAAGTCATTAACTGCATGAGGACTAGTGTGGTGTTGAACGCATTGCTTCATAATGTGTTTAGCACCCTTCTGGCCCTCAAATAGTTAATTGCTAGGAGTTGCTTTAGGACAGGGAGTACAGAGATGGGCATTGAGGGCAAAGTTGGACTCTCCAGCACTCAAGGAGTTAAAGCTCTATTTAAATGAAAGGACATTTGCCAAATTTCCATTTGAACCCTATGATACAGTTAATTTGCCCCAGAATATCTCCTCTTTAGATTAACCATTTGAATTCCAGAGTGGTATGCAACACATTGCGTGCCACTCTGGCACTCATAGGGTTAATAAATAAGTCCATAGCCCTCTGACTATATCATGCTGAATTTCACCTGAACACATGAAAGTATACCACTTAACCATCTAAGTGCTAGTGAAGTTTCTGATGCATTGCTACGCGATAAGTCAGACATCATCCCTCTGGCACAAAGATGGTTAATTAACCTCGAAAGATTAACTAGCATGGTCTTGGGTGTGTGATTTTATTAGTAAATGCTCTGAATAAATATATTACTCATGGGCTAGGTGTGCTTTTTGTATGTATGAGTGCTACATCAGCAGACGTTTGTCACATTGAATACATGCCAGTATTTACCTCTTAAGGCCTATCATAGTAAAGGTATAATTGCTTAAATGAGGAATGTCCATTATTGTAAAGTGTTTGTTTTCCATTCCTATGGTATCTGTTGTAATATTTGCCGAGGTAAGAAGAGGGTGCATGGAAATCATTCCAACTAATAGAAATCAATTATTTACTTTTACCTGTCAAGCCAGCATAACAGAGTATTACAGATTTCCGTGGAGTAATTGTAGAAAACTAGACAACTCCAACACAATGGGCCCTATTTAATTAGCAGCAATGGTGACTATTTTAATGTGACTATTTTGAATTAAAGAAGTAATAAAAATAAATGTGTGTGTGTATATATATATATATATATATGAGATTTGTATATAAATATTACTTGCCACTGATTACTATTTCCCTTCTATGGAAATGATTTTTGAGATTTAACACTTGTTCCCCTTTAACCGTTTTCAAGTATTATTACCCCAAATAAAGTCCCCCCTCCATAAATGGCCATCTAGTGATAAGTTTACCAATGGTACTGTTATCCATAATAATTACTGCGTTACTCAGAAATTCTGCTTGACAGCCAGGCAACAGCACAGATATCTTTGCTTACAAACACCTGTGTGCCTGCGCTGTCTGTCCCGGTCTCCTCTAGGAGGTTGCTTGGCCATCAGTCTTGCCAGAAATAGGATTTCTGAGTAACACGGTAATTATTCTGGATAACAGTACCATTGGTAAGCTTATCGCTAGATGGCTAATTATGTAATTATGGGGGGGACTTTATTTGGGGTGATAGTTCCCCTTTAAGGTGTTTAAGGTGTTGAGATGAAGTTCAGGCTTTTGGGGTGTACATCTGTGAAACCTTCTTGTCCCAAGTCACCTGATAAACACTGTAGTGCTGAGGATGGGACTATCCATATGACATGTTTTGCTTTGTAGGCTCCCATAGACCCTCTTTTCTGGAATGGAAGCTGATAGAAGGTCTATGAGGACTGTCCATATACTACCTATAATTTCCTGGTTGCATTCCAGTCAAGGGTTTTTTTTTTTTTTTTTTTTTTTTTTTTTTTTTTTTTTTTTTTTTTTTAAACCCTCATGGCTAATAGTAGCGGTTTTAGAGGTAAACATCGCTTTGCTGGGCTTTTTAATAATTATAGGAATAAACTTGTAAACCATGATGGTTGCTCTTTAGGGGACTTTTAGAAGTATCCATTATAAAAGCTGAACTGCTGTGTTCAGGGTATTCGGATCCTCTTTCTGGGTTCAGGTTTTAAGCATTTCACAGCTCTCCTGAATGTCCCCTGTAGGTTTACAGCATTTGGGCGTACAAGAAATGCTTACCTGGAAGAAAAACTCCAAAGTGCACGGATAATTCTGAACAGTAATCAAGATCCAAACTCTGCTCTAATGTAATGTAACCCCAAGTCTGAACTGTGTTTTGTCTGTTATATACTACAAACCACTATAGTCTCTCTCACAATTTCCCCCTTCTCCTAAGTCTCCTCTTTTCAGAATGGAAGATGGCAGCCAGATAGGATTCTTCTGCTTGTACGATCTGTAAAGAGAGGCCTGACTGTCCCCTCATCAGCAGTTCATTAGCAAATCAAGGAGGCAAGGAACAGATAGGTGCCGGACTACACTAAGTTAAAAGGGATTGTCACTGGGGGGGCTGCATGTTTGACATGATTAGGTTTTTAGCACAACTGGCTATGTGCTAATTGCTAAAGATACTTGTGTTAATGGTACATTGTCTGTCTCCCTTCCCCCCCATACACACACACTGAATAAACAGCTCAACCTTTTCTTCCCAGGTTTTACAACATATACAGTTTAGGTCTACATTTGCTTGTATTTTTGTTGATGTCCTATGATAGCCATACCTGGGAACTCTCCTGTTTTGCCCCGGAGAGTCCGGATTTCAAACTGAATTACCGGGTCTCCGGGGCAGTGTGTGAATCTCCGGGTGGGCTGAGTTTAAGTAGAAACTCTGCCCACTTGTGCTCCATCCCGCCCAGTTCCTCCCACTCCCTGCCCTCTTACCCTCCATTCCCAGGTATTTTGCAGTTTTTTTTGTCCCCCCCCCCGTGACTAAGATCCGCCCCTTTTATGACACGATTCGCATAATTTTCCTCCCCGGTCGGCACTGACAGGGTTACCCTCCAGGTAGCCCTGCTTCAAAAGTTCCCAGGTATGATGATAGCCATGTGGTGAGCAGACCTTTAATTCCAGTACCTTTGCAAGGGTACTGCTGCCATTATCTGTCTGGGTCATGAGTACAATTGTTTACTACATGGAAAGCAAACTTGAATTATTAGATTATTTTAAAAGAAGACTTGCTGATTGAAAACTAGTCCAAGACTATGAATAGAATTACTTTTTCTCAAAGCTCAGCACACATTTGTTCAGTATGAGCCGAATGCGGCACCACTATTACCTTGTTCAGTCTGTCCATGTTTCCTACCTATCGGCATGATCTGTTTGTTGATAATAAGAGTTGATAGTTTGGGGATGTTATGTAAAAAGTGAGCAGGCACATTTTGAAATAAGCCATACATGTGGCTGATGCCCATATGGTCTTGCCAGTGAATGTATGTTGTTATTAACATCACAAATAGTCTGTTGTGTGAATTTCTGCATGGTGGCACTATAGGCCACTGTGTAGATTTTCCATACTGCAAGTGATATGTCGCCAAATTGAACAGCCCTGTTTAATCTGATAGCTATACTGCATTCTGTAGAGAGAATAATGCAGCAATGTAATTTCTTAACCCTTAAGCACACTGCCCTTGTGGATACAGCCTTAGGATATGTTTCCCCTTATTACATTTAATAAAGCCAAGTTGTTTTTCTAACGTTCCAGTTAAAGTAAGTTTTTTTCTTAAGCTCTTTTCTCATTTTTCAGATTCAAAAGCCTTCCTTTACTTGCAGAAAAAACTTTACAGGATTACTTTCAAGAAAGTTTAATGTCCCAGTAGTAGCCACCACCCACACATAAAGTGTGACCCTTCCTGCTTCCCACTGTCCAACAAGTGGCCACAATTACATATGCACAGTTTAAAACTAATTTACTTGCATTTTAAGAATGGGTAAGTAGTAATTTGGAAAAGGGAATTGTTGTTGATATAGTATACTTGGGATTTTCAAAAGCCTTCGAGAGAGAGAGAGTTGTTGTAAATAGAACCTTTTCAAGTTGGTCTAAAGTTTTGAGTGGGGTGCCACAGGATTCATTGCTGTGACCAATGCTTTTTAATTTGTTAATGATCTAGAAGTGGGAATTGAAATTAAAGGGATAGTAATGTTTCACAATAAAATCCGCTCCAATTAATCTTCATAGTATTTGGGCAATGGAGAGTGTTATTTCAGTACTGTCAGAGTTGTAGTTCAAGAGTAATTGAATGATAAAGTATCCCCCTCCCGCCCCTTTTACTGATGTAACTACTCAACTCCAAGCAGCAAGACTGTTAGGATGGATCGCAGAGATGGACTATCTTCAGTAAGCATAAGTTAAAACCTGTCAAGGGGGCAGTGTTTTCATTATGCTCACAGTAAGAAGATTGTTGCTTGCTTTGAGCTGTTTGGTCAGTTGACCAGATTTCACATCTGAGGGGAGGCGGCTTACACTAGGTAACAGGGGAGGGGGATATTTTATCATTCAATTACTCTTGAACTACAGCGCTGACAGTTTGAAATAACACTCTACATGTCCCAAAAACTATGAAGATTAATTGGAGCTGCGTTTTTGTGAAACATTACTATCCCTTTAATGTATCAGTCTTTGCTGATGGTACTAAGCTGTGTAAGAAAATACATACAGAGAAGGATGTTTTTTATCTGCAGAAAGATTTATATAGACTAAATGAATGGGCAGAAAAGTGCCATATGACATTTTAATATAGATAAATGTAAGGTTATGCCTTTGGGCATAGAAACAAATATGCTACGTATACACTAAATGGGAAACTGCTTGGGGTGTACTTACCAGAGAAAGATTTTGGAGTACTGATGGATGACAGACTGCACAGCTTTGTGCAGTGTCACTCAGCTGTTGCAAGAACAAATAGGGTACTAGCATGCATAAAAAGAAGTATAGATGAACGGAATGCAAATATAATTCTACCCCTGTATAAATCCCTGGTTAGGCCTAATCTAGAATATGGAGTACAGTTTTGTGCACCAGTTCTTAAAAAGTACATTATTGAAGTGGAAAAAGTTCAGAGATGTGCAGCAAAATAGATGCATGGATTTTTTACAAGGACAGTGAAATTATGGAATGCTGTGCTTGCAGACACTGTAACTGCTTTCAAAAAAGGAGTACCTGTCTAGCACATAACAATATTGAGAACTGACAGTTTGCGTCAAAGCAGCTAGGATGTTGATCCAGGAAACTATCTGACTGCCATTTGGAGCCAGGAAGGAATTTTTTTACCCAGTTGGGGCTTAATTGGAAATGGCTTCAATTGTTTTTTTTTTTTTTTTTTTTTTTTTCTCCCTTCTTCTGGATCAACTGGTGATTTGGAATGCGCTGAACTTGATGGACGCATGTATTTTTTCAGCCTCATCAACTATGTTACTATGTCCAACTGATAGCCATAAATATTCATATAAAATTAACCTCTAGCCTTGTCCTACAAGTCACAAAACTGTATATAAGCTTCCCACATGTGTTAACCCAGACTTAACCAATAGCATCAAAAATAAGAGTCTCCACCCGCCGTGCCCCATTGGTAAAAATGTAATCACATGTACGTGACCGGTCCAGGACTGTCATGGTATTCCGGGTTCCCCGCGCAGCTGCACGAAGTTTGGGGAGTCTGGAATCGGATCATGGAAAAAAAAAATGCAGTTTGGGGAGTCTGGAATCGGATCATGGAAAAAAAAAAAAATGCTCCATGGTCCTTAATGTGTTGTTTTCCTGTTCCTTGGTTTGCTGTATTGACATCTCAGGTTCGTGTTGTTCCAGTTCATCTCTTAGAACTGGTTTGTGCTCTGAGAGGTTTTTCTCTTTCTCTCCTGGGAATCTTGGTGGACCGTTTTTAGTATATCCACATGGTTCCTGTGTTCCACGTTGGATCTAAGAGAATAAGGATATATTTGTGTATGTACAGATAAATATTTTTCTCTTACTCCATGTAGAACACAAGACTTCCCTCCCAGAGAAAATCCAACTGTTTGAGTTATGGGAAGTGGGGGTGGTTCTTTGGGTTCTCTGGTTCAGGTGGTCCTCTTCCTGTATATCTTCTGTTTTCTTTGGTCTTTTGCTGTGCGTTAAAACAGAACATGTTTGGTGGGTGTAAAGTGACGTAGAGAGGGAGTTCCCACCTTTTCCTGGCCGGAGGATACATTACCCATGGTTCCTGTGTTCCTCATGGAATAAGCGAAAATAATGTATTGATAAGTACACAAATATCCGCTTTTACATAGGATTTTGTTTTATACCATAAAACTGCCTACACTTGCAGAACAGGGTGGGTTTAGCTACCCTGCACACTAGTCACTGGCTAGATGGTCATAATCTGGTTTTACTACAGATTTGAGTACCATTGATTTCTATACATGATATAAACTAATATGATGGGACCTGCAAGTTCTTTGTTGTTTCTTTGGGGGAAATTTAAAAAAAGTGGAGTTAATGGAAAAGAGGCTTTATAATGGCTGTATGATTGCCTCTGGTAGGATTTGGAAGACATAATGCAGTGTAGTAGGTTTTTCTCTAAAATGGTGTAAGAAAGTTTGTAAAAAGCTGCTCAGTTAATTTATAAAGAAACTAGTGTAAAAGCCCATATACACAGGCCAAGGTCCAGGTGATGTTAACCCTTTGAGTTCCAGAAGGGTACACAACGCATTGCTTTGCAGTGTGTTGCGTACCCCTCTGACACTCAAAGGGTTAAGAGGCCAGACCTGCTCTGCGTACTGCCGCCGCCTCGCTGGCGGTTCACGCGATATAGTCATGTGCTGTAGAGACTTCCCAAAAGCACAAAATGCTCCCAGCACAGAACTCCCATCATTCTGTGCATTCGGGCAGCCTCTACTGCACATGACTGCATCGGACAAACATTCTAGCTTTTTATTTTGTAGGATGTTGCTATTCGCGACAATGCAGTGAGAGAATTTTCACCTAATATTTAAGGCCATGTCTGACCTGTTTTTATTCCTTACTGTCACCACATTTATAAATGTAACTAGAATATTTTATAAATAACTCTCATCATAAGGAATAAGGACATTTTAACGAACTGTTCACAAAAACGAACAAGAACACTTTTTATGAATCTTCCCCCTATATTCTTTGAATAGTCACCTCCCAAAAGCAACTCATTTTCGCTCTATAGTGCATTACAGAAGATACATTTCCTTATTCGTATTTGTCAGTGAGCCTCTCACTTGTTGTGGCTTAATCTTGGAAAACCTTAGGGTGCCTCGCTATGGGAAAAGGGTAATTCAGAAATGGGGCCCCTTCCTCTCCATGCCTAGGGAAACCAGCTGCTCCTTCCGAGAACCAAAATAGGCCTAAAGATACTTCAGGGGTTAACTGGTATTCTCGTGCAGAGAAGACCTGCTTGTCATTTTGGAACTCAACTGCTTTCTTGGCAGGAATAATATGAAATGCACATGGAAATTTCTCCTCTGTAATGGAACTAGAGTTAAATGAGACGCTTATCAGCGCTGACTAGTAGAATAAGCAATATTTCTTTTTGTTCATTGTAGGTGAGCCCCTCAAATATTTTGGTTTGATCTAAATAAAAGTGTTCTGAAAGGGTGAAAGACTATATTTGCCATATTCTAGGTATTTTAAGTATTATTAACCTAGCATATTACAGTGATGTACTAATTGTACCAGTTTTGAATCCCAAACTACTCCATTACAAACTGTGAATGCTGCCATGTGTCATAGAGTTCTCAGATAAGATTACAGCTAAATGAATAGAATCTTCATTTATCTTCTGAACCTCCCCTGTGCTACCAGTGAATTGACTCTTTCTAAATTCTGCGACAATTCTATTATACCGTTACTGAAGTGTTCTGCTGTGGCACAAAATAAATTGTTTTCCAAACATAACGTGGCTTACCAATAAATTGAATTCACAGGTATAAAAGTATTTCTTTTGTTGGAAATCGACACAAATGTAATTAAGACCCATCTTTGTGGTAAACTATAGATGCAGCTATTACTCTAACTATATTAGAAGCTTTGTATGTCATAAGAGACTGAATTGTTTTTTTTGTTTTCTCCAAGGTTAAGCAGGTCATTTTACAGCCCTTTTTTTTGAAGGATTCCATCACTAATGCGTTTCATTTGCTGAATTTCTCTTTATGCAATGTTCCAACATTACAAGATGACAGAGTTCTGTATATATATTGGTCAACTGATACAGCATTTCTATGATGTTGAGAAGGCATTGAAGGTCTGCAAAGCAATGTAAATTCACAGACAGCTACTTTGTGAAGCAGTGCAGCCTTTTTCGACAATATGGCCATATAAGCATGTGTTTTTTGAGCAGTATGTTGGAGCCCCTGTAGTAACAAAGGGGTTAAATAGGGGTTATAGAACTTTCTTTCTCAGCTTGTATATCTGAACTAGATACTACCAACGGTAGACCATTTTCTATTCCAGAAGAGTGATCCACAAATGACAGAGTAATATCAATCATTTTGTGCTATACAGGATACTCCTCATCTCGTAGAGCTGATGTCTGTATAGATGAGTTTCCAGTTGATGATTAAAAGCAAAAAAAATTAATCACTTAGGAACTATTGTCAAACACAGTGAGATGCCAGTCATAATTTTAGTGGGCAGTGACACCAGAAAATTGGATGAAATTAGCATGTCAGCTCAGTGAATAATGAATGCTAAGAAAGAGTCTCTTTTAAGCTAGGGTTGTATTTGGGAAGCGAAAGTCATTTTGGATTAAACCAATAGAGGACAGATGAAAATCCCAATTATTTAAATGGGGTTTTTAATCCTTTGTATGGCGGGTACAGCTAGTAAAAAAGGGGTAGATACTGTAGGTGGGAACTAGGTTACAGATAAAGGATAATGGGATGCATTTTGCTAACAGGGAGGACTCCTATTAAATTAGGATATATAGAGAGGCTAATAGTGATGATGACAAAATTGCCTGTATGTTGGCAAATTCAAGCTGTATGGTAGGCAAAATGGTGGAGCCTGGAATTAATGGCCGTTAATGAGCAATGGCCTGCAAACCAGGCACACTTTGTAGACTGGTCTAATGAAGTATTTCTTTGTAGATAATGCTATTTCGGCTCTGCTGAAGAGCTGTCCGTTCCTGGGACCAGGATCTCAGTCTGTCTGCTAGAGAGTTGACTTCTGAAGGAGGGACAGGAGGGGGGAACATTAGAAGCTTATAACTATTAAACTAGACAAATTTGAGCGACAGGACTTACGTAACTTCATTTTTTTTAATATGTACAATTTTAAACTTTCATAAAATGACGTATTACTGTTCCTTTAATATGCAGTGCAGTTTTGGGCATCATTTCTGAAACAAGGTATTCTAGCACTGAACGGAGTACAGAGAAGAGCAACAGAATAAGGGAATGGAGGATCTGAATTATGAAGAATGCCCAGTCACACTTGGTTTATTTACTTTTAGGGAAACAAAATGTCTAAAAGGGGATCATGGATCTTGTTGCATTGTATAAGGTATATGCCAGGTCAATACAAAACCCTCCTTAGTGAGCTTTTTCACTCTGAGGCCAGATCAAATAACTAGAGGCCACCCCTTACAAGGAAAGGAAGTTTCAACTGCAGCAGAGAGAGGTTTCTTTTTTTTTTTTTTTCAGTAAGGTCTGTTAAATTGCCCACAGATGTGGCAATAGCAGATACAATTAATACATTTAAATATATTTTAATGCTTGATAATAAATACAGGTCAGATTAATCTTTATAGGTTTTGGGCTATGTAGAGCTGTATTTCAATAATGTCCAAGGTGTAGTTCAACAGTAGCCCCCTCCTGCCCCTTTACTTATGTAACTCTGCACTGCAAGACCACCCGGATGGATCGCAGAGAGGGACAATCTTCTGTGAGCATAAGGGAAAAACCTATCCTCCTTCGTTATACTCACAGCTAGAATCATGTCTTGCTGCAAGCTGTCTGGATAAGCAACTGGATTCCACATCTGAGGGGAGGAGGATTACAGTAGGTAAAAGGGGCAGGAGGTGGGGGGTACTTTATAATTAATTTACTGTTGAACTACACCCTCGGACAATATTGAATTACAGTTCTACATGGCCCAAGATGCATTTCTTTCAAGAGGGGGAACATACAGGGTTATAATATGTATTTTTAAGTAAACCAGGATGTTCCAGTAAATAGTAAATAATACTCAGTTTGGAAGCATGAAGGTTTATATAATTCTCACTTGATGGACTTTTTTTTTTTTTTTTTTTTTTTTTCTTCAACCTAATTTACTAAAATGTACTATGTCCAAAGCCTTGTGAAGGTTAACATCCCCATTTAAATTAATTTGGATTTTAGAAAATGTTTTTTGTCTACTAGGTTAAAATTGGTTTGCCCCAGAATTGCAGCTGTATCTTCCTGAATTAAAGGACAATTATTAAAACTTTATATTTGCCCTTCAAAGAAGTTACCAGACAATGTCCATACACTCAATCCACTCTGCTCAGTTTTACCATTACACGGAATAGCATGCTTTTGTGGACATGGTATCCAGTACTAATTAAACTTTGGAGAACCAATCCACTCTGAATTGATTCATAGTAAAAATTAAGATGAAAGGTCTCTAAACATTTTGGTGAAGTGGGCTGTTAAAGTTGCCTTCCCTGAAAGCTATTGGAACCGCATCCCCATAGCCTAAAACAACCGGAAACTCACCAAGTCTCTCCAGCATATTGCTGTGATCTGTAGAGCAGGTGGTGGTGGTACTAGCCATTGGGAGGCCCCAAGCAAACTCTTTTTGGACTCCTAAAATAAAGTATTCTTCCAGGGGAACAACTAGACATGTTGGGTCCTGAGGCAGATGACTCCCATTGTATGCTGGGTTCTGTCACAACTGCACCCTTTAAGTTCTTCCTCGGAGTGCAGAGTTTGGGGATGTTCGCTCTTTTTAGCGATTGCTTTGTGCTCCAGTGGAGCAGTGTTTCAGATAATTCAGGCACAGGGCTTCAGTTGAGCTTTTTGCAATATTTCTGAAGGACTGATGTCACCTTGCTCTGCAGATCATAGAGATATGCAGGTGAGACTGTGAAAGTTTCATGTTGTTTATGCTATGGGATCTTAGTTCCATAGCTTTCAGTTAACACTCTTAACTTTTAATTCCCCTTCACTGGAACCTTTTCTTCCCTTTTAAGGTGAGTAGATGTTTGTCTAGCAAAATTAATATTTATTTGGATTATGATTTAGTATTGTTTTAAACTATGTTAAATATGCTACAAATTGATTTAGATAATGCAATTATAATTGATTTTGTCACCCTAAGACAAGTTTAGTTTGTTTTAAAGAGAATTAGAATCTGCCTATATGATGTGTACAACATTTTTTGTAAAATAGTTTTTGAGAAATTAACCTTTGTATTGGTGGCAGTGTGATACTTTATGGTAATTAATTATGTTTGTCAACGTCACTCTCTGTAGAAATGCCCTCAATTTGTGGGCCCTGTCAGTCACAGCACAGCATGTGTTTCTGTTGGCCCAGAACAGAAACTAATTAACATAAATTGCCAAACTGTGCCGTGGACAAACAAAAGTTAGTTTCTGAAAATATAATTTTTTTTTTTAACATTATTATTATTTTTTTAATACAAACGATTGGCTAGAAAAACATATAGGCAGTTTATAATACTCTTTATCTAAACATATCTTTGGTGACAGGTCTGCTTTAAGGTAAGAGGCTTGTTTGTTTTATGTAAGCCACTGCCAAGTCTATTAATCTTGCAATACATTGGTTTGTTAGCACGTGATTAATCCTAGTATTCAGGGTAACTCTACTAGAGTAGGATCTGGATGTGTCAACAAACTTATCTTCTCAGTAGGGAGACAAGGGGAAGTTTTTACTTCAAGTCATGGTTTTGGGGATGATGTAGTGAGAAATAACTTCCACTATGTCAAATCAAATGCAGAGTGATTCATGGGGCCTGGGTCAAGGTTATAGAAGTAAAATAGGCATGTGGGAGACATTGCCATGTTGTGAAGATTCTAATCTATTAGCCTGAGATCCCAGTGTCAGAATGATAACCTCCTTCCATTGGCCTGCAATCCAAATATGGGCAAGATATTTCTGTAGCAAAGACACAATAGGTTTGGGCCACAATTAATTGCATGGTTTTTTTTTTTGTTTTTTTTTTTAAGCAAAAATAGCACTGTTAAAGGAAAAACATCTAAATAATAACATACTTAATCATCTACCTAAAAACTGTTGCTGATTTATTTAAAAAACTAGTTGAACAGCCCGTTACACGGGCCACAGTGCCTCTGGCTGATACAGAGCGCCCAGCTCTGTATCAGCCGCGGCGCGGCCAGTCTGTACTGCGCATGACTGCCGCACGCGCAGCAGTGTCTACTGTGCATGTCGGCCATTACACACAACTTAGCAAATTATTATATAGGATGAGAATCAGACATCCTATATAAAAAGGCATATGAATTGCTTTTTTTAAATATTTTTTACTAAAGATCATTTGATTCAGGGGTATAACTACATGGGGCAAAACGTTGTGATGAAGCTAGGCATCCAGATGGGCCCATCCGTGCCCCTGTGATCAGTAGGATTAGTTATTATTATTATGTTTGTGTTAGGGACCCCAAAAATACTGTCTGCACCATTGTCCTCGTTACACCACTGATTTGCTATTCATCCTCTTAACCCTTTGCGTGCCAGAGAGGTAGACAACGCATTGCATTGCAACTCCTGTTGCTTGTATAATTTATTTTATTTTACTGTGAGTTCTTTCATTAACATTGATAATTTTTCATATAAGAAAAGAGAAGAGGGTAGGGAGAGACATGGCAAAAACATGCTCTAAGTGTAGTATTTTATTAAGAATCAAGAATACATTGAGATTTCTCAAGTTTTCAAGTATGTCCTGGAGTGACATTAAAATTGCGTAACACAAAGTGGAGAAAATCCACTTACAAAACAGTAAATACAGAGAATACACAGTGTAAGGTCATGGGGACTGCAGCATGAAGTAAGTTATACACCACTCCTGGGTCCGTAGCTCCGTAAAGTGTCTACCAACGAGGACTGCAATATAACTGTATTGTGTCCTGTTACAATATAGAGGTATTGTTCCCATTAAAATATAGCAGTATTGTGTTCCATAGTACAAATGTAAATATTTTAAACAGTTGATAAAAGCAATCGGTATAAACAACAGCTTTTTGTCTAAATGTCTTTATCTTAATAAAATCTTACTCTTAATCATGCACGTCTGGAGGGGGGGCAAGGGGGGGGCTAAAATTACCCCTTCCATATAAACAAAGAGACTGGGTGGGCTGGCCTGGGGGTCGTATTATGGTTGCAACCCCAGTAGCATTGTACATGGAGTTTGCTGTAACGCTACAGCACAGAAACCCAGCTTCGAAGGGGAACGTGAACGCGCTCCTTGGGGCAGCTGGCAAGTCAAGCGCGACATTCAGTCCCGTGGAACGCGAAAGTGCCCGATTTTGATGGGCTAATATCTGCACTTGTAAGCACATTTTTTTAAAAAAATACACCCAGCTCTAATGTTGAGTTAACTATTAAAACCCACTAGAAAAGTTTGAATTTAGGTGATCGTTCCGTTTTAAATGCACTGCATTTCACTCTCTCTCTCTGCAGTGGTTTTATTAATATTTAGATTTGACAAAATGTTGTTGTTTATACCTATTTTTTATTTTTTATATTTTTTATTTTTTTTATCAACTGCTTAAAATATGTATGTTTGTACTACGGGACAGAATAGCGCTACATTGTAGTCCCCATTGGTAGACACGTTATGGAGGGTCTTGTAATTCACCAGCTACGTGAGTGGTTCATGTTGCAGTCACCACAACCTTACACTGTGTATTCTCTCTATTTACTGCTTTTAAGTGGATTTTCTCCACTTTTTGTTATGCCATTTTAAATCATACACTGTTTTAGTAAAATACTACACTTATAGTGCGATATTCGCCCATCCCTCCCTACCCTCTTTTCTTTCTTATCTGGAAAAATTGTCTCTGAGGTCCTGAGACAGAAGGGGACTAGCAGCACAACATGCTCACTTTAAAAAGGAGCATTTGGGGCATAAGGACTGCTATTAGGGATTTTTGTTCTTGTGATACATTGTGACACTTGTTACGAACCCTGCTTTTTAAGCCCATGTAACCTATGAGAAACTACAGAGAATATTCACCCGTGGAATAAAGTGTTTATTTCTCCATCACCCATAGTCCTCTGAGACCTAGTTGGAGCTCTGATTTCTTTGCATAATCATTGATTATTTTTCATCAACATTAATACAACTTGCACTGCTCCAAAATGAAATAAATAAAAACTGCCTTCCTGTCTACATATTTTTAACCCTTTCAGTGCAATGTGTTGGAGCTGGCATTGAAATGGTTAATTGACTATCTGATTATTGTTCTTTTGGGTTATATATTCATATGCAGAACTAGTACATGGCTTTTCCATCTGTTTTATCACTTGGGTTGTATACATTTAGCCAATATTTATAAAAGCAAAACAACTACACCATGGGAGGAACAAGTCAAAATGCCTAAAGGCCTTAAATGTGGCATTACCCCCTTAAATGATAGAGGTTCCAAGAATTGCTGTGCAATGTGTTGGATATTTCCATCAAACAAGGGGTTAAAAGCTGCTTTTACATCTGTCGGAAATCTAGGTATTTTTATAGGTTCCCCATGTTGCAGTTTGCTCTACTTTGCCCTCTTTCAGTTTTTATGTGTATCCACCATGCCCCCCTTCTCTTCTCAGTGACAGATCGTCATGGCAACATATAGCGGTGCAGGTGACTAACTTTGGATTGGAATGTGGCTGCCCTTCTACCACATGGAAACTGTCTGTGTGAACTATGCTAAATGAATAATCTTAAGAAAATGTGTTAACCCTTTGAGTGCCAGAGGGGTGTGCAGTACATTGCTTCAAAATGTATTGCACACCTCTCTGGCTCTAAAGGGGTTACGGTGAAACCATGCTTTTTGAAGAAGTGTCTTTTAATTTGTTTGATAGTTGGACTAACCTCAGTAGGTGTCCTTCAAACAGCAGTGGGTTATATCTATATGCTTTTTAATTTGCATTTCATCTCTCTTGGGGATCTAGCCAACAAAACTGCAGCAGCCCTGTAGTTCACTCATGTTTTCCTGCTTTCCACTTATGATCTGGATGCAGGAGGGGGTATATCTCATGGCTGACATACGTGCGTACCAACTTGCTTGATGTTGCTCACTGGGCTCGGCCATTCTGTGGAGCTTGTGACCAGCATCACAGTCTCCATTAGTGCTTGTGTGAAAGGCTACCATGCAGACCTTCATTACTGCATCTTTACTGTGTTCCTGTGTGACTGCAGGAAAGATAAAGCATGCTGAGCTTTGGTGCGTTCACATTAGGAGATAATGCCCATGTCACAGGTACCAAAGCCCCCTGCATAGGACCTTTCACAATGGGTGACATCACCAGCGCAACATGCACTGTTGGTGTAGCCTTTGTGTAATAGGCCTTATAGTCCTTTGGTAGTAGTTTCAGTTTATAGTCTGATCTAGAGGTAGACTTCAATAGAAATCGCTATATATTGAAAAATGCAAATATAATACACCAATACAAAGATACATACACCAAAATGCTGTGTGAATGACTCTTACCTAAGTAAATTGATCTGATAAACAGGTTAACCTTCTCTTATTAGTAGGGTATAGTTTCCCTTTAAAGGGTTAAGTAAACATGTATAATTTGTACATTAATTTACAGACCCCATATTTTTTATTACAAAGTATGATACAAGAAGAAAAATCTCTCACAGCTGCTTCTGGGGATATATTGTCGGAGTCTGGTAAAATGTGTCAAACTGTACACCCAAGTCTATTTAATTCACATGATACTGATACTGTATCATAGGGGATAGAATGTAATCCTTTTATATAGTGTAAGGCTCTAATAGTACTTTTGTATGGATTGTCATCATTAAAACTTGGGTTGAACAATAAACCATGCTTCTGCATTTCCATGTCTTTCAGTGGAAGAGAACTTAATATTTGGAGGCAATATGTGCGAGAGTGGATAGTTTCTTAATTCAAACCAGAATCTTGTATGACCTAAGGCTAGTAAACATTATTACAATCACTAATATAAAATTATGTAATACATATTCTTCATCCAATTTTTTTTCTATTCTCTCTCTCTGTTGTTTACTTGTTCTTCCAGTTCTGTTTTCATCCACTTTACAATTGCATTAGAACCAGTTTAGAAACCATTGCAAGTGGAGTTATACATTAATTAACCTGCTTGCGCTGGATGATCACAGGAATCTGTTCTTTAAAACTCACATTGCTCCCCTGGACACGATGTGAACATGGCAGGAAAGCCGTTGTTAACTGGTCCAGCACAGGAGCAATTAGTTTCAGCTAATCCCTGTACCTTCCACACATGTGATCTGTGATACAGCAAATCACATGTGCCACAGAACCATATGATAAAGGCAATGTTTGGAAACACTGCCTGTGTCTTTCTCCACCTCACTTAGATCATGATTAAGAGAGATAAAGAGAAGGATCTGTTTACTCTGTTTCAAGTACATTTCAATAAAAATTACATTTCCCCCTCTGATCACTGTAAAAAAAATCTTTTTGACCCCACTTTTTTTTCTTTCTTTTTTTTTTAAATTCAATTTAATACAGTAAATAGTTGGGGTGGTTTAGGTGCGGTTAGCGTTTACATGGATAAGGGTTAGGTTTAGGCTTGGATAATTTAAATACTTTGTGTGGTTTTCTTTTGTTGTTTTTTTTTTTTTATGTAGGATTGAAGGTTTGGGGTTTCATTTATTTTTCCTGTTTAAATTGTTTTGGCTAGTTCCATAATTTACATAGGTAGTCATTTAGTGGGGAATTAGGTTTAGGTAGCTTATTAGTAAAAAAAACAATAAAAAAAAAAAAATGTAATTTACATTGGCAGATAAGTGTGGGAGGGTAGGTTGGTTATGTAGTATAAATGGGGCATTAAGTACTTTACGGTTGGTAGCTAGGTAGGTGATAATGCAGAGGATGTATATTGCCAAAGAGGCATATTTATTTTGGCATCAGATTCTGCCTCTGATTATGCATCAGATTTTGATGCAGCCCAGTTTAGCGATACATCTAATGATCACGCTTGGCCCCCTGTTTAAAAAGACCCATAAAGCCCTGAGTACTACCAATGATCCTGATCATATGCAATTGGTACCACCAGTTGGCATATGATGATGGGAACTGTAATTCTGAACAACTGGAAAGCTGCAGGTTGCCCAACACTGCATTAGATATTTGGAGGTATGATCTAGTAATGGAGGCCCGATAAAAGGACATACTTATCAGGAGATCCAAGCACCAGGGCCTAAATGAGAAATATACCTATAGGAATAAAAGGCTTTTGATTTAATAGACTTGACACAGCAAGCAGATATTTCTATCTACTGCCCCATGTGTACTTGCTGTGCTCATTTTTAATCTGCCTTTAGTTCACGTTTCCTAAAAGTAAATAATAGTGTTTAAAAGTCTGCATGAGAACATCTTATAGTAAAATAGAACCAGCATTCCAAAAAATTGTAACAACAAGATAAATAAAAACTATATAGCAATCGCACCTCTGTATGAAGGACCCTTACTAGGTACACCATGTTACACTAAGTGCAACCTATCCCTATACATCTGCTATAACTTAAAGTGATCGTAAAATTGAGAGGTTGTTTACATTTTTTTTTTTTTAAATCACTTACGTAATTGCTGATTTGATTTTCTTTTATCTCATAGCTATAAGAGGGTGCTGGGACAACTATGATTGCACAACCTGTGATATGCGGTATATTTTTATGGTGATTCTTATATATACAATAGTATGAAAGAAACCATAAAATGGCAGAGAAAATATTTAATGACTATTATGTCTTTGCTTTAAAATTTGTCCCATGAATCTATTTCACTGTACTTCCTTTTGGCAACAAGGCCTGAGTTTTGTCATTTCTGTGCTGTCTGAATGTATTATCCATTGTTTGATTACTAGAAGTCTAAGAGCCTTTAGATCATCTGCTCAGACCCCACTATAATGCAGACACAGTGTCTCCTGTGCCATCAGTGAAACGGTACATGAGCCATATAAAATAATTCAGACCTAGACTAGACCAGGGATCCATTTAATTTATTGTCTGCATATTAATTCTACATTATTCAGTAGATCTAAGCTGCAGAACCAACAAAAGATTTTATTTGAAATTCTACATTTCAAATTCTTATCACTATTGCTGAGAAAAAAATCAGTTTCTTTTGTTAAATCACTAAAAGGTTTTTGAGATAAGGTGGCCATAGCAGTAGCAATGTATATACGCCAGTTATTTGTCTATTAATTTGTTTTCAGTGTGGTATTTACATAGGGTTGTCTTACATGATAACAAAGTCATTGAGTCTACAAGTGATTCTATTGGTCAGAATTACTCACAATCACATTAATGCACTTTGAATAATAGTGTAACCACTTCACACTTCTTCTTTTTTTTCCTGGGAAAAATGTAAATGTATTTTTTTTCTTTTTACTAAATATTGAACAAAATGTTTCTTCCCAAAGTGGTTATTCCACACCATTAGAAAGGGGTTATTTTATTTTGAGACTATCCCCATTGCTCTCATTCAGAACATTTAGCTTGTGACGCTATTGATTAATCCTCTAATATTGAATAATTGCTGTAAGGGGTCCATGTATCAATCTCAAACTTTCTCTATTGCACTTGTCCTCACATTTCTGTGTTGGCAATGTGTTCATATTTCAACCATTTAAATACTTCTCGACACTTGTGTAGCTATGGTTGATTTGATATACTTTGCATCCACAGCTGGACATTCTATAATTTGGCATCCTGATATTGGCATCACTCTCCCCCATGAGAAATGGACTGTAACTATTAGATGGTTTACCCTTTGAGTGCCAGAGGGGTACACAACATAGTGTACCTATCTTGCACTCAAAGGGTTAAATGTTCATTATCAGGACCACATTATTATTTAACAGTGACTTGAGAACAGTAGCCACACATTATGTGGTATCCTGTGTGACTGCATATTATCTACCCCAAGGGCCAACTATGTGCTGGAAGATGTATATCTTCCAGCATCCTATCCTTGCATCCTTTCCAGCATCTTCTGTCCTGTCCCTGCACAACTCGAGCCATCTCTTGACTAAGATCTTTTTCTCTGGCTGCCCCTCGACTTTGGAACACCCTCCCTATCACTATTCGCCAATCATCCACTCTCATCACGTTCAAGCATCTCCTGAAAACCCACCTGCTCATGGAGGCATCTCAGTAACCATATCCTCCTTTTGCACACCGATAGTCAGTCCACAATCATTATGCATTTCCTTCACTATGCCATGTGCTTGCACTTATGATCCTCCTCCAACTGTCTGTGTATGGTGTGATTTCTATTTAGATTGTAAGCTCCTTGGGGCAGGGTCCCTTTCCCAGTGTATGATTCCCTGTGCTGCACTTTTACCCCATAAATAATGCAATGATTGCACTGTAGCCTAATGCTCTTAATACAATTCTGTATTTTTGTATTGTACTACTACAATTTTTGTAAAGCTCTGTGTACATGCATGGCGCTATATACAGTATCTCACATAAGTGAGTACACCCCTCACATTTTTGTAAATATTTTTATTTTATCTTTCATGTGACAACACTGAAGAAATGACATTCTGCTACAATGTAAAGTAGTGAGTGTACAGCCTGTATAACAGTATAAATTTGCTGTCTCCCCCAAAATAACTCAACACACAGCCATTAATGTCTAAACCTTGGCAACAAAAGTGAGTACACCCCTAAGTGGAAATGTCCAAACTGTCAATATTTTGTACGGCCACTATTATTTTCCAGCACTGCCTTAACCCTTTTGGGCATGTAGTTCACCAGAGCTTCACAGGTTGCCAGTGGAGTCCTCTTCCACTCCTCCATGACGACATCACAGAGCTGGTGGATGTTAGAGACCTTGCACTCCCCCACCTTCCGTTTGAGGATGCCCCACAGATGCTCAATAGGGTTTAGGTTTGGAGATATGCTTGGCCAGTCCATCACCTTTACCCTCAGCTTCTTTAGCAAGGCAGTGGTCATCTTGGAGGTGTGTTTGGGGTCGTTATCATGTTGGAACACTCTTCCGAAGGGAGGGGATCCTGCTCTGCTTCAGTATGTCACAGTACATATTGGCATTCATGGTTCCTTCAATGAACTGCAGCTCCCCAGTGCTGGCAGCACTCATGCAGGCCCAGACCATGACACTCCCACCACCATGCTTGACTGTAGGCAAGACGCACTTGTCTTTGTACTCCTCACCTGGTTGCCGACACACATGCTTGACACCATCTGAACCAAATAAATTTATCTTGGTCTCATCGGACCACAGGACATGGTTCCAGTAATCCATGTCCTTAGTCTGCTTGTCTTCAGCAAACTGTTTGCGGGCTTTCTTGGGCATCATCTTTAGAAGAAGCTTCCTTCTGGGACGACAGCCATGCAGACCAATTTGATGCAGTGTGCGGCGTATGGTCTGAGCACTGACAGGCTGACCCCCCCACCCCTTCAACCTCTGCAGCAATGCTGGCAGCACTCATACTTCTATTTCCCAAAGACAACTTCTGGATATGACGCTGAGCACGTGCACTCAACCTCTTTGGTCGACCATGGCGAGGGCTGTTCTGAGTGGAACCTGTCCTGTGAAACCGCTGTATGGTCTTGCCCACCGTGCTGCAGCTCCGTATCAGGGTCTTGGCAATCATCGTATAGCCTGCTCCATCTTTATGTAGAGCAACAATTCTTTTTTTCAGATCCTCAGAGAGTTCTTTGCCATGAGGTGCCATGTTGAACTTCCAGTGACTAGTATGATAGAGTGTGAGAGTGATAACACCAAATTTAACACACCTGCTCCCCATTCACACCTGAGACCTTGTAACACTAACAAGTCACATGACACCGGGGAGGGAAAATTGCTAATTGGGCCCAATTTGAACATTTCCAGTTAGGGGTGTACTCACTTTTGTTGCCAAGGTTTAGACATTAATGGCTGTGTGTTGAGTTATTTTGCGGGGGACAGCAAATTTACACTGTTAAACAGGCTGTACACTCACTACTTTACATTGTAGAAGAGTGTCATTTCTTCAGTGTTGTCACATGAAAGATAAAATAAAAATATTCACAAAAATGTGAGGGATGTGCTCACTTATGTGAGATACTGTAAATAAAGATACATTCATACATACATACATACATAGTATTTTTTTTTTTTTTTTTTATTATTATTATGGGCTTCCATAAATAAAGTAATTGAATAGTAGTTTATTGTTACATGTATGGCTGATTACACACATGTGGGAGGTACTTGTTTTACACTGCATCAAAGGGCTCCTGTTGCTGAAGGAATTTTTTTTACAATCATTAATTGGAACTGTAACATATTTAAATTACCACTTTACGGTTTTTTTGGTATGTTAGTTTAACTTCAGGGAAAAAAAAATACATAGACATGCGATGAGCTTCACTGCTGCCACTGCAGCATCTGATTTTAGTGTGGCTTAATGATTAAATGTTGTGCATCTTTATCACCTCCAGTCTTGGCTGGGGTAATATGCAAGGTTTCCACTTTTTCTTTATACATGTATGGAAGCACAAGACCCCTTTAGGATTTGTTGTTTTAAAGGGCTATGAACACTTTATATTGAAAAAATATATAGGAAGTTTATCCTGCTGAACAAAATAAGGGTTCTTCTACTGCTGAGGGATGTTTTACTCAAAAGTTATTGTAACTCAAACGTGCATAGTTATTTATTTATTTAAGTTTTTTTTTACTTCTATGACTTGAAATGTTATGGGGGCACTGTTACTACAGCAGTCCATAAACCTCCAAAGGATGCTGTAGCAACTACGCGCTGTAAATGTTTAGGCCATGGTGGTACCAAATCCAAAAAATAAAGGTTTGAGCTACAATAACTTTTGAATAAATCATCTGCCGTTTGAGTGCCTTTGTTTTAATCAGCAGGGTATACTGTGTAATACAGTGATTCTCAACCAGGGTGCCGTGACACTTTGGTGTGCCACGGACATCATCTTAGGGTGCCCCACATTATCTATGAAGACTAACAAAAATCGACTTTTAAATAAAGATTAATAGAAATTGTTCTGTACAGTATGTTTAGTGTTGTTACTATAATTGTAAGACCTAATAATAACTGTATATTTACAACGGATATAAAAAGTCTATACACCCCTGTTAAAATGCTAGGTTCTTGTGATGTTAACGAATGAGACAAAGATAAATCATGTCAGAACTTTTTCCGCCTTTAATGTGACCTATAACGTGAACAATTCAATTGCAAAACAAACTGAAATCGTTGAGGGGGAAAAATAAAAAACTCACAATAACCTGGTTGCATAGGTGTGCACACCCTCTTATAACTGGGGATGTGGCTGTGTTCAGAATTAACCAATCACATTCAATCTCATGTTAAATAGAAGTCATTACACACCTGCCATCATTTAAAATGACTCCGATTAATCACAAATAAAGTTCAGCCGTTCTAGTAGGATTTTCCTGACATTTGCTTAGTTGCATCTCAGAGAAAAAGCCATGGTCCTCAGAGAGCTTCCAAAGCATCAGAGGGATCTCTTTGTTAAAATATATCAGTCAGGAGAAGGGTACAAAAGAATTTCCAAAGCATTAGATATACCATGGAAGACAGTGAAGACCGTCATCATCAAGTGGAGAAAATATGGCACAACAGAGACATTACCCTCCAAAATTGATGAGAAGACGAGAAGAAAACTGGTCAGGGAGGCTTCCAAGAGGCCTACTGCAACATTAAAGGAACTGCAGGAATTTCTGGCAAGTACTGGCTGTGTGCTACATGTGACAACAATCTCCCGTATTCTTCATATGAATGGGGTAGGGTGGCAAGATGGAAGCTTTTTCTTACAAAGAAAAACATCCAAGCCCGGCTGAAGTTTGCAATAACAAACATCAAGTCCCCCAAAAGCACGTGGGAAAATGTGTTATGGTCTGATGAAACCAAAGTTGAACTTTTTGGCCATAATTCCAAAAGGTATGTTTGGCGCAAAAACAACACTGCACATCACCCAAAGAACACCATACCCACAGTGAAGCATGGTGGTGCAGCATCATGCTTTGGGGCTGTTCTTCCTCAGCTGGAACCAGGGCCTTAGTCAGGGTGGAGGGAATTATGAACAGGTGAAGAGGAGGTTCACCTTTCAGCACGACAATGACCCAAAGCACACATCCAAATCCACAAAAGCATGGCTTCACCAGAAGAAGATTAACATTTTGGAATGGCCCAGCCAGATCCCACACCTGAATCCAATTGAACATCTGTGGGGTGATCTGAAGGGGGCTGTGCACAGGAGATGTCCTCACAATGTGACAGATTTGGAGCGCTTTTGCAAAGAAGAGTGGGCAAATACTGCCACGTCAAGATGTGCCATGCTAATAAACTCCTACCCAAAAAGACTGATTGCTTTAATGAAATCAAAAGGTGCTTCAACAAAGTATTAGTTTAAGGGTATGCACACCTATGCAACCAGGTTATTGTGAGTTTTTTATTTTTCCCCCTCAAAGATTTCAGTTTGTTTTGCAATTGAATTGTTCACGTTCTAGGTCACATTAAAGGTGGAAAAAGTTCTGACATGATTTATCTTTGTCTCATTCTTTAACATCACAAGAACCTGGCATTTTAACAGGGGTGTGTATACTTTTTTTATATCCACTGTATGTATTGTACCCTTCATTATGCCCTTGATAAAGTACATCCTTTCTTTATACCTTCCTTAATTACTAAAACAATACACTTTAAAGCACTACCTTTTATAATTCCATCTTCTGACATGAAGGAAACATTTTATTTTAACTCTTTCAGTGTCACCCATAAGGCTTATGGCTGGTCTACAAGATAATACTGTGTGTAGGCCTTATGCACAAAAGAGTTGAAGTATAATGAGACAAACCAACCATTCCTTAGAGGACAAATAAAACTCCACTTTAGTGAAATGTTGCTTTTAAAGGGATAGTGATACTTTGTGTTTATTTTATTTTGTAGGCATTAAAAAAACATGAAGAACGATATAAGTCTTATAACTCAAACCTTTATGGCTTGAGAGATATTCACAAGCAAATTTTCCCCTCCTGCCCCTTTTACCTAGTGTAAGCCATCTCTTCTAAGATGTGGAATCTGGTTGTAATACTAGACAGATAACAGCAGGGGACAATCTTCTTCCTATGAGAACAATCAAGGCCCTGCCCCCCTTGACAAGTTTTTCAGGTTTTTCCCTTATCTTAATTGAAGAGTGTCCCTCTCTGCAATCTACCTGGGCACCTCTCTTCTGCTCTGGCTGAGCAGTGTTACATCAGTAAAAGGGGTGGGAGGGGGAGACTTTGTCATTGAATTTCTCTTGAACTACAACTCTGACAGAATTGAAATAACACTCTCCAAAGTCCAAATACTATGATGATTAATTAGAGCTGCTTTTATTATGAAACATAACTGTCACTTTACCTATTGAGTAACAGAGGGTCAGTCCCTTGAATGCTAGAGAATTCTCAAACTGTTTCCCAATGCGTTGGAGACTTCTCTAGCATTCAAGGGGCTAGAGAAACTCATTTAAATCAATAGGAATTTGGATTTTTCCCCTATGGTGCAGTTGGTTTGTTCCAGAATTGCTACACTGTTCTGTCTGTTCTTTTCAGATGTTTTTTTGTCTTGTATGGGCAGCAGCGGTCCAACACTCACATTATACCCAGTCTTTTCCCAACAATACAGGTTTCTAATTTCAGCACTTCTGTAACTACCTTTTTGATATCCACCATTATCCCCTCCTAATAACAACCCTTACCTTTCTATGGCCAGAAAGTTCTAAAGGCCCCTATAAATTTGGCCCTTGTAACTTTTTCCAAGAAACAATATCTTCAGTCCATCCATGGAAGAGGACATGAGTTCTGACAGTTTCTTCAGATTGAAGCAGGCAGATTGCATAAGATACTTTAACTTTTGACCCCTTAAGGTCCGATGATCCTGCGGTGTCTGGTCCTTTAAGGACCAGGTAGACGAGTTCGACGTGCCATCCCACGTGACTGATCACGTGGGGCGGCACATCGAAAGGAGGACTGAAAGAGATCACTCCGGTCTTGGAGCGATCAATTTCAGTCCACGGTATTACTCACCGCACTCCTGCAGGAGCGCGGTGAGTAAAAGTATGTGACATACCAGGACCGTCACTGGTCCTTAAGTGCCGGACCAGCGTGACTGTCCGGGTACGTCACAGGACGCGAAGGGATTAAGGGCCATAAACATGCCAGGACCGTAACCAGTTTATATGCCCTTAAGGACCGGTGACTGTTGTGGCATGTCTCATACTTTTTACTTACAGCACTCCTGCGGGAGCACTAAGTAAAAACAGGGTCTGTAACTGACCTCTCCAAGGCCAGAGCGGTCTGTCTCAGACCCCTGCTCGGCCCTCCTGTACACGCAAGAGTCCACGTGTGAAAGCTCTTTGGCAAAGGTCAAAATGGTTCTTATGGGAAAGTAACTACCCTTGACCACTGGTCCTTAAGGGGTTAAGGACCAGCCAGGTTGAGCAGCACATTGCAAAGCCATGTATTGCACACCCTTCTTGTCCTTAAAGGGTTAAGATTACGATGTACAGTGAGATTTTGAGGTCTTGTGGTCCTGCTAGCAACTGTCAGGTCAGTCTCCATGGACATGACTTTCAGGACTAGTTGAAGATATTATTTCTTGAACCAAGGAGCAAGGGGGAAATCTGTAGAGGCCATTAGGATTTCTGGCCTTTAATAGCTGATTGTGTATCTGCTTCAGTGTATTTCTCTCAAATGATTCTGTGTAAACCTCTCTTTATCTGGAGAACGCGGCTTTGTATAGTGTGTTTCTAGTTTGTGCTTATGGTACAAATTACAATGAGTATGAAATCTTGGTAAACATGTTTAATGAGCCGCTTCATATTGTCTTTTGATATCTGTTTTTGCCATCAGCTAACAAATGCTTTATTTCTGTCTTCATTGTCTTTCAGGCTTTTTTACAAATGTGCAATCTGCCAGTCCAGGTGGTTTGTAGGGCAAATGCAGAATATATGTCTCCATCTGGTAAGCAGAGTATTCATTTTGTTTTTTTGTTTTGTGTTTTGAAATGGTGTTCTAAATCCATGGTGTCTTCATCCGTACATCACAATCATAAATATACCCACATTACTGTACTGGCTTGTTTTCATCCCTAACTTATATTTCTTGCTGCTTGAAATGGGTATAAATATCTGTATTTTATATTCCTTTCATAAGAGATGCCTATTTCTGTACACTGTTAGGAAAGGACAGGGTTTTTGCTAAGAGTTTATAGACCATGCAATAAGATAAATGAAACTGAACAAATTACAGTTCCCAAAGTTACGAACGGAGTTCTTATCTACTTAAATGTTAGAGAGGCCTTGGTGTCTTGTGAAACACAAGAGACAAACGGCGCAGAGGATTCTCTCTGTGTGCAGTATTCAGACAACTTGGTCCAGCACCAACACCATACAAATACAAACTCTTGGAGATGTACTCACATTCTTCTGAGGCTATCTCCAGCCTCCAGGAATTTTCTCCTGTACTGGCACACACCCCAGTCTGGTGACCTTAGCACGGCTCCAATCTCACTCCGAAATCGATATAAATGTGGAAGTGTTAACATGTACTAGGTAACCCCAAACACAGCACTTCCTATTAACGCAATAAGATCAATGAAACTGAACAAATTACAATTCCCAAAGTTACGAACGGGGTTCTTATCTTCTTGAATGCTAGAGAGGCCTTGGTGTCTTGTGGACTGGACCTTTGCCGGGCTAAGGGTGACAGGAACTGTAGTTTAACAACAGCTAGTAGTTTACATTTTGCTCATCACTGAATTAGCTAGGTACAGATATATGCCATATGTCTAAAGAGTAAAATGTTTAATGCGCTTGTGTTAAATGGTTCCAGCAAATGAAACCTGTTTTAAGAATTTGCTATGCTGGTATAAGGACGGAGTTAACAAAGGTGGTTTTTGTACTTTTAACATATCTGGTCAAATGGAATTGAATATTTTATAGAAATCCATATTCAGGATGCTAAATCCTGGTGATTTTTCTAGGAAAAAAATATTCACAATCACAAGCTATGAAATATAGAGTTTTGCATTGAATGCCCTGTCAGAAGGTAATGTCTAGCACTGCTGAGCTTTGCATTATCACTTGGAATGGTAACACAGAAATAGTGGTTTGATGGCTCTGCATATCCACAAGATATCTAAAAATAATAACCACTCTATGGCTATTGTAGGTGTCACAATAAAGAGATTATTGATCTCCAAGTGAAGGTGCTGAGCTGACTCTTCTCTAAGCATCAATTGATAGAGAACCTAATGGAAAGCTTGAGCAAGAAAACGGTGGAAGAGTTATTAAGCCTGCGCAGGCCAAGTGCTTCACATATAATATTGGAAAGCAGTTAGTGCTGCTAGAGAACATTGGCTTTTGTGCCAATAGTGTGAAAAAGAAACCGATTAGGAAAAAAACTACCAGTAGTCATTCCTATTCCAACATATTTTTTGTTAACTCCTTGCATTGGAGATATGTCTAACATCCCCAAAGTTAAATTAACTTTTTTTGGGGGGTAATGTTTTAATCTTTAAAAACCACTAACACTTCCTAATAATAAACTATCACTTATCTTAAACCTTTAAAGGGATAGTAATGTTTCACAATAAAAGCAGCACCAATTAATCTTCATAGTGTGTGGGCCATGGAGAGTATTATTTCATTACTGTCAGAGTTGTAGTTCAAGAGTAATTGAATGATAAAGTATCCCCCTCCCTCCCCTTTTACTGATGTAACACTGCTCACCTCAGAGCAGCAAGACTGTCTAGATGGATCTTAGAGAGGGCTCCCCGAACAGCTTGTAGCCCTGAAATCCATGACGGTCCTGGCATGTCATGGGTTCTTATGGCACATCTATCCCATGACGTGCCAGGAATGTCATGGGTCCTTAAATGGATAGTAATGTTTCATGATAAAAGCAGCTCTAATTAATCATCATAGTATTTGGACTTTGGAGAGTGTTATTTCAATTCTGTCAGGGTTGTAGTTCAAGAGTAATTCAATGACAAAGTATCCCCCTCCCGCCCCTTTTACTGATGTAACACTGCTGAGCCAGAGCAGAAGGGAGGTGCCTAGGTAGACTGCAGAGAGGGACAATCTTCAATTAAGATAAGGGAAAAACCTGTAAAACTTGTCAAGGGGGGCAGGGCTTTCATTGTTCTCATAGGAAGAAGATTGTCCCCTGCTGTTATCTGTCTGGTCTTACAGCCATATTCCACATCGGAGAAGAGATGGCTTACACTAGGTAAAAGGGGCAGGAGGGGGAAACTTTATCCTTCAATTACTCTTGAACCACAACTCTGACAGTATTGATATAACACTCTCCATGGTCCAAATACTATAAATATTAATTGGAGCTGTTGTTTTTGTGAAACATTACTATCCCTTTAAGGGGTTAAGGACTAGGGGGTGTGCAACCTGCTGCTTTGCAATTTGTTGCTCACCCTCTAGTCCCTAAAGGGTTCTCAAGCATCGTAAGTTTTTTTTATTTACACTATTGCATTAACAAAAACTGCATAGGATTAGAATTCTAAAATCTATTTTAACATCATGAATTAAAAAAAAAATAATCCCAGCCTGTTGTATATAAGTTTGTCTAAATTGTGCTTCTGTCATTAGGCAAACACCACTTCAAAAAGAATGTGAGACATTTTTACAGAACATTGCAGGAATTTTTATTATGAAAGTGATGAGGTCATTTCTTGCTAATGTGATGATATCTCTGTGTTCCCACTCACCTTGCTGCTTCAGTGATGCATTTTCAGAAGAAAAGATGGAAGCCTGCATAGCCTGTATAAAAAAGAAAAAAAAATGACACAAGAAGATACAAAATATTTTTAAATCTAACTTTGTGGAATACCCTCCCTTCAAAGTTATAGAGCTGGTGAATTCATTAGTAAAATTATGTTGCTAATCTATGTGAAGTGTTAACTTGCTGACGTCTTTCCATTATGATTCAGTTTCTCATTTTTTCACTGCATGGTTTGGGGTCCATTTTAACTTTTACATTGATATTTAGAACCATTGGCCACAAATCTAGTTGATCTCCACTATTAGATTGTAATTTGGGCATTTGAGTAATTAATAATGCGCCTTTATCTGAAAAATACACAAAAACCTGATGAGCTCTACTTAATAATGTTCAGCTTAATTACATATACAGAGGTAAACAAAATGAAAAGTCTGTACATCAGCTCCTTACCATTACCACAAGGTGGCATATGGCTTGCCACATATAATACATCATATTTGTGGCTAAAGTTATGTTCAGCTGCCTTCAGATGCTCCCTGATAGCTAATAGTCTTCCCTGAAGAGGTGAGTTATCTCCATAACAGTTATGAGCAAGGCCAGACCAACAGCCTGTCCATCTTCTGCTCACTCTCATTCCCTTCTAAAGTCACTCTCCCACCTACAACCCCAATGCAAACTCATTGTTCACATAGTCTTTTTCTTCCAAACAGAACCACAACTTGCCTGGACCACTGCACTCAAAAACACTTCTTTCTCCCACCCACTGACAGGAAGTTCATGTGGTAGGAGGCACTTACACCCCACAGCACATTCTACTTCTGTGTCCCACCTACTTTCTTACAGACTGCAATCTGTCACAAGCAGTGCCCTCTGATCCTTTTATTTCCATATTCCATTTGTATTATTTAATAATGCTGTATGTCTATTCCCTTTTGTACAGTGCTACAGAATAATTTGGTGCTATATAAGTAAATAATAATGTACCATAAGGCCCCCTGTTCTCACCTGTTCTCACCTGGTTACCTGACAAACTGTTTTGGATGCAGTAAGATTTGCACAGATGAACCATAGCAGATCACACCTAGAGCACAAACATGAAGTAACAGCCCGTATGTTATCTCATTAGATGACCCTTCACTGCCGTAAACAAAACATGTATAAAACCAATCTCATTTTTCCACCTACATTATACTTTGCTGTTCTGTTTCCTTTACAGTTAATAAAACCATCTACTTTGTCATACATACATACATACATGCATGCATTAGTGCTAATCATTTAATTCCCTTCTCTCTTCATCACATGTTAACAGATCATACTTCTTCTTCCTTTAAAATGTACAAAGAGAGGGGTTTACCTGTTAAACATATAATAATAACTAGTATTTATATAGTGCCTTTCTCATAGTGGGTCTCAAAGCGATTTCAGAGCATGCTTGACCAAATCGGCAGCTGAATAATAGGTGTTATTATTACCCAATCAATGGTACTTATTTATTGAGTTCAGAAGTATGAAGGGCTGAGTTGACCCTGCTGGGAATCGAACCCGCAATCTTGCAGTTTGAGCAGGCTCTGCAGTCTGGGCATTTACCACTGAGCTATCTCTCTCTAGTTAATCTCCACATGCACTCCTGCATTGATAACTGCAATGTATTTCTCTCTGTTGTCCCTGTTTCTGATTGTTCTCCTTAAAATCCATAGCAAATGGTGTTGTATGAATTGCCACCAATTATTCTCAACTTGTTCCTGTTCTCTAAGCTCTCTCCCTCCCTCTCTATTCCTCCCTCTCGCTAAGAATAAAGTTCTAATTTCTCATTCAAAACTTTACATTCCTCTGCACTGTCATTCCTTTCTCCACCTATATCTTGTTATAACCCTGTACACATCTTGCTTTCTACCCAAGGATGTCTCTTCTCATCACCTTTTACTTCTACTTCCCTCTTACATCTGAAACCATTCTCACTCATCGCATCCTATCAGTGGAATATTCTTCTAGTGAAAATAAATCTGACTTGCTCTATTTATGTCTTCAAACCCCTTCTGAAAGCACCCCACCTCTGGTTGCAAACTAAATTTGTGATACTGAAATGGCCACTAATGAAGTAATTTTTTTTCCTGAAATGCACTTTTATAGGTTCTTGTAGTGTAACTGGGTCCAGATAAACAGTATAAACTGTAAGCTTTGCTCGGCCTTGACGCCCTCCATAAGTCATTTATAGTTACACTTACACCACTTGTCTGTTCTTACGTTTTCATCTGTACCCAGTACTGTATGATTGTTACAAGCTGCTTACATTGTTGGTGCTTGTGAAATATATTACTTTTTATTTGCACATGGTAATATTTAACCTAGTTCAATGATGAGCTTATAATAATCAAAGACCTTAAGTTTTTTTATTTGGGTAATCGGGCATTTGATTAAATTTGATGTGCTTAAAAACATAACATTAGGTTGAAACAATTCAATAATGTTGCATTCCAAGAAATGCATAACTGTAGTCCAATAAATTCAGATCTGCAATTGCCTTGGGACTTCAGCACTGTAATAGCCTTCCGTTCTGTTTGTTGTCTTTTACACCCACGTTAATTTCTCTTAATTTGGTTTAGCATAATCCAGAAATATGACTTGGAGCACTGTTGTATATAGAATAAAAACTGAAATTGTCCTTACATTTTTGATTTAGAGACCTGCATGATGACACTTCTACATTTTCTCCTTGTAAGTCTAGGTTTATTCTGATTCTTCAGTAAATAGCAGTATGTTTTTGAATCCTTCTACATGACAATGCTAAATGGAGGTATAGAGAAAAACATTTTCCAAACCTTGAGCTAAATCCTTATGCTATGGCCAACCTAGTTTTGGTACAACTAAACGTTCTGTGATACCATCTTGCCCCGGATATTTTAGTGACCTAGTTTCATTAACAACGATGTGCTTTTCCTAACTGTCTAGATGAAAGCTGTTTGGTGGGTAGGTATAAAATTAATGAGAAGAGAGAGAGGTAGGGTTGTAGAACTGAAGATAGAGATTGGTAGGGAAAAGGCAAATGGGGTGGGGCAAAAACTGCATAAGGCATGATAGTGGGGGAAAGATGGGGATAAATGTGTGGGAAAAGAGGTGGGGTACAATGAAGCAAATATTTGAATAATGGTGTGGGAAAGAGGAAAGTAATGAGATGGTTGAGCGATGTAGGTTTGGGGAGAAAATTAGATTAGTACATTAAAACTGGGATAATGGGGAGGTGAAATGTCATGGTGGATAGAGGCAGAGGTGTGGATGGTAGAAGGAAATATGGTGGAGTCCTAAAACGAGGCAGGTGGTGATGGTTAGTGAGATAAAGATGATGAGGCCTTGTCTGTCTTTGAGCTATCTACTACCTAGTTCTCATTAGAGGCTTGTGCCTTTGTGGGTCGCTGCCTCCCCTTCCAATGTCTGATATCCCTTCCAGACCTCTTAGAGGTATTTCCTTATTCTTTGGTGTGTATTTCTGTAGTATATACAGAAAAGAGGTTATCTCTATAGGATGGAAACACCTAAAAAGTATCTTACTCTTGTAATGTGTTTTTTTTTTGTTTTTTTTTGCCCTGTGTGGATACACATATATAAAGAGTTTGCATACTGCATACAATTTAAGGAAGACTAAAATCCTTATAATATAAATACCAGATGTATGTTTGTCCGATGCAGTCATGCACAGTAGAGACTGCCTGAAAGCACAGAATGCTGGCCCTTGTACACGGACTTCTACATTAGTAAGGAATAAAACAATTATAGTAATGCAGTAAAAGTATGAGTGGTCAGTCAAAAAATGCAATGTCATTGGAGTGATTTCATGTACTGCTGTAAGCTCTGCTTCATGGAGGAACAGGCCAAAATAGACCCCTGCAGGACCATTAAAACAGATTTCTACTGTTTACTACATATCTGGGGCTGCTAAAAGATTGTTCTAGAACCAGACTGCAGGATTCAGATGTGAAAACTGTGAGGCTGATGTACGTAGAAGATCTGTAGTCACTGGCCCAAACCAGCTGGATGATGGTGGACAAATAAATCTTGAATTTTAGAATGGCCTCACTCATTACTTTACTATCCATGGCAAAGCTCTAGCACTAAAGGTGTTAAGAGCCCCATTTAAATAAATTAGAATTTTCTATTTGTTTGCTTGCTTTGGCATCATTTCAGTTCTTCTTAGTACATCGGCCTCGATGTGCGTTGTGCCCAGCCTGGATAGGCAGTCAGTGACTTGTTTATTGACACTTCACTCTATTGGCTTCACCAACCTATTGATAAATGTAATCTCAGCCAATGAGTCCTATTTTGGTGAATTGATTTACAATGCAATACAGGATGTTTGCATATGTGTTTCACTGGAAATCAAAGCAACTATGTTTAATTATGGTACTGAAAGGAAGATTCACAAAACAACCAGATTTACCCCAAGGCCTGCATATGTGGCCCTCAAGACCCCCAAAGGCCTGCATATAATGATTAAAGCTTCTAGATGTATTTGAATATGCTAGATTAACCAATTGGAGGTTTTTCTATCACACAAGAGGGTAAAGTGGAAAAGTGAATGTGTATATTGAGGAATGTGCTATGGAAAAAGAGAAAAATGAATTTTGCGTTTAAACATTGTGTGTGTATGAGTGCCCTTTTACAGGTTAAAAGTGTGTATGCATGCTGAGTGGTGTCTGCGTGTATAGAGTCCGCGTGTACACGGAGTGGAGTCCGCGTGTACACGGAGTGGAGTCCGCGTGTACACGGAGTGGAGTCCGCGTGTACACGGAGTGGAGTCCGCGTGTACACGGAGAGAGGTGTAAGCTTTTTACTATGTGCCAGAGAAAAGCATTTTAAAAAGCAAACTTTTTTTTTTTTTTTAACAACTAAAAGGAGCTTGCCACATGTTAGATACTGCCTTGAAATTTGCTGGTTTTTAAACAACAAAAAAAATGAACAATGATCTGGACAATGCACAGTCTGTATTGCATAGCTCCCAAGAGTCCCTCTGTAGGAGGATCCGTTTCTTGTTGAGACCTAAATCCTACCCCTTTTTAGGAGATCAGGATGTTTAGTTTTTATATAAATGTATCACATTTCTCCACAGCAATAAAACTCACATTACTGTTTGTGTAAATGTCAGTATGTATGTATAACTTTAGTCTGTGTAAATAAAATACACTGGTGGTGTTGTAAATGATTTATTCAATTACCTCAAGAGCTGTAAATGGGTCATGTAATAGCCTAAAAGTTCTCAGTAATGCCCAGGCCACCATTCGATCACCCAGCAATGCCACCTAAAACAAAAGTGTCACTTTTTGCCCCCACTGAAATGTTGTGAGGTATGGTGGGGAATTAAACAACCATAGTATAGGTTTTCCACACACACAGTCCATATATTAACTCAAATGGTATCTCATCTGGCAGAAAAATGCAGCACATAATTATGCAATAGCCACCCGTAAATACTTTTTTCTGATTGAAGAAAAGAATGTAGGAGAAGTTTGAAATGCTTAATATGGATGCCAGAATAAGAAAAGATCTGTCTGCTCCCCTAACATGGAAGTACTGTCTGAATGAAACCTTTGACTCCTTGCAGTTCAAAAAGACCTTCATTTCTTTTGTAATACACTTTAGAGTATGGATGCAGATGAGGCCTTTGTTGGTGCAGTGCACCTCATCCATTACCCTTAGGCTGACTGTGAGCAAGAGAAGAGGGAATCTGTTGAAAGGGACCATGACAGAGCCTGCTGTTAGCTTGAACTCTGTATGAACCAGGTCTAGCAGCAGGTTTCCTGCATGTGCTTCAGGGTAACATTTGGTGATGATGCCTCCAGAAGTCATATAGATAACACACTCATGCAAACATATATACATACACACACGCAAATATATACTATACTTGTGTATGTACACACACATGCATATACAGTATACACACACAGATTACATATGTGTGTGTATATATACATACACACACACAGTCTTCTAATTGCAAAACAACCTAGTTTAACCTACTAGCCCTACTATATTAATACTGTAACCTTTTGCGTGCCAGAGAGGTATCCAACAGATTGCACTGCATTAGATACCTTTCTGACTCTCAGAAGCTTCCGAACCAGAGGGGTGTGTGACTCATTTCTTCTGCAATATGTCTTGCACCTCTCTGGTCCTTAACTCTTTGAGTGCCAGAGGGGTACTGCCACTCAAAGGGTTAAAATAATTAGTTTGGATGCCTGTTTAGATACGATCATGATTACATCCCCTCAAGAGACTACATTTTTATTTCCTCAAAACATCGCATGGAAACTGTTTAGCATGCAAAAGATGAGCAATTTTTAGAGTAAACCAAATGCATATATCCTAAGTGCATAAAAATATAGTTTAACCTGGTGGCCCTAGTATATTAACCCTTTGCATCCCCATCCCCCCTTCCACCCGTGTTAACAAGCTGTTTAGAGGAGATTCCTCCTCGGACATTTAATTTTTTATTTCTGCACAACATTTCATGGGATTTTTTAACCCTTTTCTCAACATTGTGACTGATTTAACACTTTGAGTATCAAAGGGGGTGAGCATCTCATTGCTTCTCAATGCATTGCTCAACCCCCTAGCACTGAAAAGGTTAAGTATGGCTTTTAACCCCTTTAATGATTTTGTTGTTCTCAACCAATCTGCAGACAACTACACACAGTAATAAACAGGCATTGTGAACAATGAACTAGCAGATTGCTGGTCATCTCTAAGTGAAATCTGCCTGTATATTTCTAGTTCTCAGTTCTAACCTTTTTCAAATGTTTCATTTTCTCTGTTTTCTTGTTCCCCCAGTTTATCTTCTCTTCCTTTTACAATGTTCTCCTCTGTCCATCTCCCCTCTTCCACTACTAATACTTTTTCTTCCCAGTTTCCACCTTGCTTCATAAGTTATTCCTTTACCCCTCTACCTCATACTAACCCATCCAGTACAGCGTTTTGCATATATCCTGGTATCTTTCCCTCCCACCCCTCCCTCTCTTTCTCTCCCCTTCTCTCTCTCCCCCCCCTCCTTTCCCCTCTCTCCCTCTTTCTACCTCTCTTCCCCCTGTCTCTCACTACCTCTGTTCCCCATCCCTCCCTCTCTCTCCCCCCTCCCTCCCTCGCTCTACCTCTCTTCCCCCTCCCTCCTTCTCTCAACCTCTCTTCCCCCTCCCTCCCTCTCTGTACCTCTCTTCCCCCTCCCTCCTTCTCTCAACCTCTCTTCCCCCTCCCTCCCTCTCTGTACCTCTCTTCTCCCTCCCTCCTATTATCTCTCTTCCCCCTCCCTTCCTCTCTCTCCCCCCTGTCTTCCGCCTCCCTCCCTCTCTCTACCTCCTCTTTTCCTCTCTCTCTCTCTCTCTCTCTTCCTCCTCCCTCTCTCTTCCTTCCCCCTCCCTCTCTCTCTCTTCCAATCTCTCTCTCCCAAATTCACCCACTTTTATCACATTTTCTTCTTTTCATTTCTGTACAATTTTCCTTCCATTCTCTTTTTCTCACTAAAAAAATTCCCAGGAGGAGGGAGTGAGCCACATAAAGTGCTTCATGAAAAATAAGTGGCTACCCCTATAAAATGTATCCTTCGAGCAGTTCAGAGAGACTGAATTATACATTCTTTGTGCAGCTGTGTGATCAGAAGCACAAAGAACAGCCAGACATCTCGGTATTGTAGTGTGTGTGTCTGTGTGTGTGTGTCTGTGTGTGTGTGCGCAAGCTGCGGACTTTGTAACTTTTTCTGTATTTCCTAGCAGCTCTTTCATTTAGAAAACAACAAAAAACAACAAAACTGAAAGAGAATTTGTCATTTGTAACTATATTTGTTTCTATTATTTTTATCTGATTATTCTACTTAGCAGACTTCTCCAACTCACCACCTCTTGCTTTAATGAGCACAGACTAGATTGGGGATGGTAGCATGTGGCTCTCCAGCTGTTAGAATTTCACTCCTTTCATGTTTGGACAGGGAAAGAGACAAAGACAGAGATGCAGAAAGGGGGAGAGAGATGGAGTGTGACAGAGATAGTGAGACACAAATGGAAAAAGAGATGGAGAGATTGAGAGAGACAGACTAAGAAAGAGAGAGGTGGGTGAGGAGCAGAGAGAGGGACACATGGATGGACACACACAAACTGAGAGAGGTATCTGCAGATGGACAGAGAGAAAGTGGCAGACTGAAAGAGAGAGAGAGAGAGCGGGGAGACAGCGGCAGACTGAAAGAGAGAGAGAGAGAGAGAGAAAGCGGCAGGCTGAAAGAGAAACCTAGAGAGGCTGAAGACTTGCACTGTGACATGTCTATGAAAAAGTGTATGTTTCTCACAGCAGGCAAAACGCCAAAATCATTAACATGTCCCTAACACTGTGGTGCACTTCTTCATAAGCGCATGTCCTACACACGCTAAGCCTTCCCGATTCCAAAAAGGGCATGCTTATCATTGAAGAATACTATTTGTTTAGAGGGAGCGTGCTGCCAATAAAATGACATGGCATCAACATGGCCAAGCTCTCCCTCTTGCTACAGGGCAGCAAGAGTGATATATTTTAAACAAGGGGTAAAAATAAGAATAGATGTACAGTTGTGTGAAAAAGAAGTACACCCTCTTTGAATTCTATGGTTTTACATATCAGGACATAATAACAATCACCTGTTCCTTAGAAGGTCTAAACATTGGGTAAATACAACCTCAGATGAACAACAACACATGACATATTACACCGTGTCATGATTTATTGAACAAAAATAAAGCCAAAATGGAGAAGCCATGTGTGAAATACTAAGTACAGCTTATGATTCAATAGCTTGTAGAACCACGTTTAGCAGCAATAACTTGAAGTGATCGTTTTCTGTATGACTTTATCAGTCTCTCACATCGTTGTGGAGGAATTTTGGCCCACTCTTCTTTACAACGTTGCTTCAGTTCATTGAGGTTTGCGGGCATTTGTTTACGCACAGCTCTCTTAAGGTCCCGCCACAGCATTTCAGATGGGTTGAGGTCTGGACTTTGGCTGGGCCATTGCAACACCTTGATTCTTTTCCTTTTCAGCCATTTTGTTGTAGATTTGCTGGTGTGCTTGGGATCATTATCTTGTTGCATGACCCAATTTCAACCAAGCTTTAGCTGTCGGACAGATGGCCTCACATTTGACTCTAGAATACTTTGGTATCCAAAGGACTTCATGGTCAACTCAATTACTGCAAGGTTCTCAGGTCATGTGGCTGCAAAACAAGCCCAAATCATCACCCCTCCACCACCTTGCTTGACAGTTGGTATGAGGTGTTTGTGCTGATATGCTGTGTTTGGTTTTGGCCAAACGTGGTGCTGTGCATTGTGGCCAAACATCTCCACTTTGGTCTACTCTGTGAAAAGGGCATTGTTCCAGAAGTCTTGTGGTTTGTTCATATGCAACTTTGCAAACCTAACCCGTGCTGTCATGTTCTTTTTAGAGAGAAGAGGCTTTCTCCTGGCAACCTTTCCAAACAAACCATACTTGTTAGGTCCTTTTCTAATTGCACTGTCATGAACTTTAACATTTAACATGCTACTGAGGCCTGTAGAGAATGAGATGTAACTCTTGGCTTTTTTGCAGTTTCCCTGAGCATTGCACGGTCTGACCTTGGGTGACTTTGCTGGGACGTCCACTCCTGGGAAGATTGGCAACTGTCTTGAATGTTTTCCACTTTTGAATAATCTTTATCACTGTAGAATGATGAATTTAATTGTTTGGAAATTACCATATAACCCTTCCCAGATTAATGGGCAGCAACAATTGCTTCTCTTAGATCATTACTGATGTCTGTCCTCCTTGGCATTGTGTTAACACACACCTGAATGTTCCAGACCAGTAAACTGCTAAAATGTTGGCTTTTATAGATGATCCGTTAATCAAAGGCATTTGATTAGCAGCAACTAGCTGCTACTTAGTATCTTAATTCCTATGGAAGCAGTAAGGGTTTACTTAGTTTTTCACACATGGCTTCTCCATTTTGGATTTTTTTTTTTTTTTTTTTTTTTGGGGGGGGTGATATTTTAGACCATTTGTACAGAAGTAGTTATAGTTACACTGGACCACTTGTTGATATTACAGGCTTTTCATGTGATATTGGTCAATATTAAGCAGTTTTTTAGTGATCCATTTAAATGATAAAACAGTGACAGTATATACCTATAGTTACTGGTGTAAATGTGCATTTTTTGTGATATGCCAAGTTATTATTCTGACCTTTCAATGATTTATATAATGTAGACTGACTGCAGGTCTCATCTGTTCATTTCCACAGGAAAAGTTCCTTTTATCCATGTTGGGAATCAAGTAATATCCGAGTTGGGGCCAATAGTTCAGTTTGTGAAAGCCAAGGTAATACATATAATAAAATGTAACACTTTTCATGTTTTCAGACCTGTGCTGAACGATTGAAGATTTCAAGGACTCTGTCCGAGAATATGAAATCAAAGGATTCAGTGCTGTAAAAAAGACAGTGTGCCAGTGCAGAAAAGTGTGCCTCTACAGCATACAGAGTGGTCACTACGTCAGGGATTTTGTAACCTTGTATCAATCACGATCTCTGCTTTCTTTCACAGTTCAATGTCAGGGACATAAGTGTTTCAAGAGAAGAAAAAAAAAAGATAGGCTCTTTGACTTTACATATTATTCAAAATACTCTTTAATACTCCCTGTGAAAATAAAAGATACCCAGTGTGTCTGATTGCTCTGAAATGAAACCGTTTTGGTAAACATTCAGTAATTTCTCTATTCCGCTCCAAAATGTCTGCTCTCCGCCTTCTTAGGGGTGTTGTAGACATGAGTTAAACAAGCAAGTGTGTGACAAAGTATCACTAACACCTAAAAATGGTCTTGGGTTACAAATACTTGACATGGGCATCTGCAAAAGGGGGGAGGGAGCTTGCTCCCCTGGATTTTCATCTTGCCCTTTAAAAAGAGCCTGGTCAGATGAGGGGGCCTGGAGGAAACCTCATCCCTGCTCTGCTCCGGGTGCTCCCCAGCCTCCCTCTAACTCTAGTCAGGCTGCACGGCCCGTCATTGAAAGGGCGCATGTGTCAGGACTTCCTGTTCTCCTAGCACATGCGCATATGAAGAGGGATACACAACACATTGGTCACCATAGCTGGGAACTCTCCGGTTTTGCCCTGGAGACTCCGGATTTAACGCTGTATTACCGGGTCTCTGGGGCAGAGTCTAATTTGCCAGATGTGGGAAGTTTCTGTTGAAGCTCTGCCTGCTTGTGCTCCATCCGCCCCGTTCCTCCCACTCCCCACCCTACTCTCCTACTTCCCCAAGCTATTCTGCCTTTTATTTTTGTGTGTGTGTGTTTTTCTTTTTGTCACCCCACCATTAAGCCCCACCCCTTTTTCTGACGCAAATCGCGTCATAGAGCTCACAAGCGACTACCCTCCGGGATAGTCCATATTGTAAAGTTACCAGGTATGTTGGTCATGCAGTGGTGGAGCTATAAAATAGAAGAGGTGACTTCTGGGGTGGCATGTACTCTGGCTCTGTTGACATCAAGGATCAATAATCTGGGGCAGCAGGCAGTGAGGACACACGTGTCCACGGTAAGGGCCAGTCACAGATGCTGCCACAGAAATATTATTATACATAAAGTTGAATGCAATTCAAAAAATAAAGAAAAGATCAGACGTATAGGACCTATTTAGGCACTCATCCTCCATATATCTTTGAAGCGGAACTTTCATCTGCTATAAAGTCACCCTGCTATAATTTAGCTTTAAAATATATTTTACCTTTGAAATGTAGGCCATTCTAAAGAAAGAAATCATTGTAAGAGACTGGAACCCAGGCTACAGCGCAGACATCTTGTCTGCGTGCCTGCGCTGTTAGTCCCAGTCTCCTGTAAGAAACATTGCAGCTTACCACATGGTAACCAGAAGGACTGACTGCGCAGACTACGCTAACCCGGTCATCAGTCACCTTCAATGATGGAAAACCGTCTGTGTCTAAGACGTTTGCTAAACTTTATCCATTTTCTGAAACGGCCCTTACTCAGTGGGTTCATCCCCCTAAAGTGAATGCCCCAGTTTCCAGGCTTTCTAAGTCAACTGCCTTGCCAGTGGCTGACACCTCTGCTCTTAAAGACTGGACTGACAAGAAGATTGAGACTTCTCTCAAGGCTATTTTTCCGACAGCGGGCTCTGCTGTTCGACCTACCTTTGCTGCTGCAAGGGTTAAAAGGGCTGTGGCTGTTTGGACTGAACAGCTCAATTCTGCTGTCCATCAGGGAGCCCCTACTTCTGACATGTTGTGTCTTGCTAACATTGCTGAGGCTCAGCATTATGTCTCTGCCACCCTGTTTGACACTCTGTGTATGGTAGCCAGGGCATCTACCATGTCTGTGGTAGCCAGATGGGCTCTTTAGCTTAAGATCTGGTCAGCTGACATGGCCTCTAAGAAGGCTCTGCTGTCTTTGCCTGTTCGGGGTTCTTCCCTGTTCGGGCCTGAACTCAAAGATCTCATCAACGAGACCACTGGAGGAAAAAGTTCTCACCTGCCAGTGGTCCTGAGGAAGAAGGCACCTGTTAAAAAGGAATCAGCCTTTTTGTTCCTTTCAGGCAGACTCGTGCCAAATGACCCAGACGGTCCCTCAGGCTCCATGCTCCTCATCCTAGCCTAAGGAGCAATGGAGATCCAAGTCCTCCACAAAGCCCAAAGCTTCCAAACCTCCTTCTGCATGACTCACCGAACCCAGGTCCCCACCTGCAGGTAGGTGGCCGCTTACGCCACTACCTTTCCGCTTAGCAGGCCTCTGTGGCGGACCTATGGGTTTTACAAGTGGTAGCCTCGGAATACAGGATTCCCTTCACCTCTCTTCCTCCTCCAAGGACCTTTGTTTCTCGTTCTCTCATTGGGAGCAGAAAAGAGACGCCTTTTCGAGGAAGCTATCCAGGCCCTTCTGGACAAAGTGGTCCTTGAACCAGTTCCCGGTCAGGAGAGGGGCTTGGGATTCTATTCCAACCTCTTTTGTGGTTTCCAAGAAGGATGGAGGCTGTTGCCCCATTTTGGATCTGAAGGATCTCGACTCCTTGGACCTCAGGGCCCAATACTGCCAGTAGTCTGTGCATGCAGTGATAGCGGCCATGTCTCCTGGGGAGTTTCTGGCCTCTCTGGATCTTCAGGATGCCTATCTGCACATCCCCATTCATCCATAGAGTCGGCAGTATCTCCGCTTTGCCTGCGACTGAGGGAACTTCCAGTTCTCTGCCCTCCCGTTTTGCCTGACCACGGCTCCTCAAGTCTTCAACAGAGTCCTAGGAGCTTTGATATCTGTCCTACATCAGAATGGCATCAGGGTTACTCCATACATGGACGACCTCCTCTCCGGAACTACTTCACCAGCAGGTGCAGGACTGCATTCATGCTCTCTCCCATCACGGGTGGATCATCAACTTGGACAAGTCAGACCTTGTTCCTTCTCAGAAGATGGTCTTTCTGGGTCTCCTCTTCGACATTCAGAGGGAGATGATGTTTCTGACAGATGAAGTGGCTCATCAGATAGCACTAAAGGTCCTTCAGAGGTTTCTGATCCTGGCCTGCAAGGGCTGTCCAGATCTCCTGGAAAGGTCCCTGTCTCTCCCTCTTCAAGTGGAGCAGAGTCTCTCGTGTTGGCTCAACCTGAACAGTCTCCTGAAAGGTTGACCCTTCCTGGTACCCTTCTGGACCACAGTGACAACGGATACCAGCCTCTCCGGGTGGGGCATTTGTGTGTTCAGTGCAAGTGGTCTTAGGAGGAATCTCTCCTTCCCATCAATGTCTTGGAGCTTTGGGCGATATTTCATGCCCTACATCACTGGACGTGACAACTGGCGGATTGCCCGGTAAGGGTGCAGTCAGACAACGTCACAGCAGTAGCCTACATCAACAAGCAAAGTAGCACAAGAAGTCTCGCAGCTTGGCTAGAGGTCAAGGCTATTTTGTCTTGGGCAGAGGAGCATGTCCCTGCCATTTCCGCAGTTCATGGTCCTGGCATAGACAACGTTCTGGCAGACATCCTCAGTCGACACACAGTGGACAGCAGGGAGTGGGAGCTGCATCCAGAGATTTTCAACCTCATCATCTAGCGGTGGGGTCTTCCATGCATAGACCTGATGGCAACCAGGCACAACAGGAAGGTTCCAACATTCTGCTCTCGCTGGGCGGATTCCATGACTCTGGAAGTGAATGCCTTGTCGATCCCGTGGACGTTTCCTCTGGCTTACATCTTCCATCCTGTTCCCTTGTTGAACAGAGTTCTTCGGAAGCTGAGACTGGAGCGCTGCCCAGTCATTCTGATTGCTCTGTACTGGCCTTGAAATTCCTTAGTTTCCAGAGCTTCTGGACCTCTCAGTGGCGGAACATCTTCGAATTCCCTCCTGTCCAGACATCATTCTACAGGGTTACCTCTGGAAAGAAGACCTTCATCTTCTGTCTTTGATGGCATGGAGATTGAATCCTCAATCTTGAGGAAGAAAGGATTTTCTTCTGCTGTTGTGGCTACTATGCTTAGTGCCCGCAAGCCTGTTTCCTCTAAGGCCTACCATCGAGTTAGGTCTTTGTCAGCACACCAAGCCAGGAACGTAGACCAATCTCAGGAATTTGACCTTCCTACAGTTCTTTCCTTCCTCCAGGATGGTGTGGATAAAGGTCTCAGTCTGAGTTCTCTCAAGATTCAGACTTCTGTGAGCTCTGTCTTTTTTCAGAGGCGTCTTGCCATCATTCCTGATGTCAAGGTTTTCTTCCAGGGTGTGCTCCTACCCATCCGGTGTTTAAGTTCCCTGCTCCTCAGTGGGATCTTAACCTGGTCTTGGGAGTACTTCAGCGTCCTCCTTTTGAGTCCTTGGCTACCATTCCTCTACGTATGCTGACATGGAAGATGGCCTTTCTCTTGGTGATTGTTTCCGTTCGCAGAGTTGTGGAGCTGCATGCCCTGTCCTGTAAACCGCCCTTTTTGGCTTTTCACAAGGACAAGGTGGTGCTTCGCACCTAACAAGAGTTTCTTCTGAAAGTTGTGTCCGGGTTCCACATCAATCAGGAGATTGTGGTTTCTTCCTTCTGTCCTAACCCTACTTCTGACTAAGAGAGGGATCTTCATCTGTTGGATGTTGTGCGTTGTCTCATGTTCTATGTGCATTGCACTGAGTCCTTGAGGCAGTCTGACACTCTGTTTTTCATTAATGTGGATGTCCTGGCATCGGCTGATGCCAGTTTTAGGAGAAAGATCCTGGAGGCAGCCTTGTCCGTCTAGGATCTCCTTAGTCTCTCAGTACTCTCTCACTTTTGAGCCCTGTTGGCTCTAGTTCAGTGTGCTGTGTAACAGTTCAGGGGGTTTGTTTTATCCTGTTCAGTGTCCGTTGACACTTTGCGGTTAGTGTTGAGCTATTTATGATCTGTAGGTTCATTGGTGCTCGACTTTGGGGGCCTGCGCCTGGCCCTTGTCTTTCTTCCCACCCTGGGGAACTTAATGGTTGGACATCTCAAAGTTACCAGTAACCTGTATTGGACGACAGAGAAAATAGGATTTTAGTCTTACCTGTTAAATCCTTTTCTCTTAGTCCATACAGGTTACTGGTCTCCCACCCTGTCATGGGACCATGCTTGGCTCTCCTGTGGCAGAATGTGGGGGTCCTTTCGGGTTCATGCTCACAGGAGTCTTCCTTTACCTTCTTACTACCTAGTCAATATTTAGTCTGCAAATCTTACTGGTTGGGGATTGGCTAGCTGCTGCCTAAGGAGAGGTGGTAGGCTCCACCCAACAGTCACTTCTCAGAATTGTTCCTGCCTATTAAAGGGGCTGATCGCCTACCCAAAGTTACCAGTAACCTGTATGGACTAGGAGAAAACGATTTAACAGGTAAGACTAAAATCCTATTTTATAAGCTTAATTTGGTCTAAATTTAAGCTATAAACTCTGCCCTGCAGCTTCTTCCACATAGACTGCGGTTATCTGCTCTGTAACTGCAGTTCATTGCTCTACCTCTGCTCCCCTCCCTCTATCCAGCCTCCTCCGATGACGGAGGATTTTGTCTGTAAGCTGGAGTTCTCTCATTGGCTAGATATCGATCTCTGCCGATGCGACCGCTCCAGCTTACAAACAGAAGCCTCTGTCAATGGAGGAGGCTGGATAGAGGGAGGAAAGCAGAGGCAAGAGTGACGGACTGCAGTTACAGAGCAGATAACCGCAGTCTATGTGGAAGTAGGTGCAGGGCAGCTTTTATTACTTCAATTTAGACCAAATAAAGCTTAAAAAATTAAGAACATTTTAGTCATTTTCAATATATAACCTAACTATTTAGGCTAAGTTATATAGAGGTGATACATCCCCTTTAAGTTTCAGGCTTCACTTACTGTGAGCACTGCCCAAATTGCCTACAAGGGTCTAATTTGAAAACCCATCACTTTTAGTCATGGTAGCTGTGTGACTGGGTCCAGGAAATTGAACTGCAAGACTACAAAGTCACAGTTTAACCTCTCTCCCTTAGGGTCAGTCTGACAGTTGTGGAAGTCACTTTTTTACCCTTATATTTTTCTTAGAAGTCACAGATTAGTAGTCAAGTCAGTCAGGTTTGACTTTAATGTAAGAGTAAAGGTGGTAAGGGTGGGATTTTGATGTGTGACTTCACCAGTGGAGGAGAGAAATTGAGAGCAAGAATCCTGCCATTGCCATAGCAAGCTTGCTGAATTTTTTTTTTTTTTTTTTAAATTTAAGATACTTGGAGGCAAAAATTAAAACTCATATCTTAAGTGCTACTGCACTTATCTCAGTTCTGTCATATGAAACATTACCCGTTTCATACCATGCACATCAACAGCAGCCAGTGTTTAACTGCTAAGGTGTTCCACTGACAGTCATGCCCTAGAGGCTGTTTTAGGTGCTTCACAATGCATTGGAGCATAGCTGGGAACTCTTTGGATTTGCCACGGAGACTCTGGTTTTGACACTGCATTACCGGGTCTCCTGGCCAGAGGCTGATTCTCCAAATGTGAGGAGTTTCTAATGAAACTCTGCCACTCCCCGCCTTCTTCTTCTCCTTCCTCAGCCTATTCTGCCTATTTTTCACTAGTTCACCCCCCCCCCACACACACACACACACAATTTATGGCTAAGCCACACCCTCTTATGACACAAATTGTGTCATTTATCTCCTCCAGTGGCACCACAGGACTCCCCCTCTCTGGAGTCCAGAAAAAAAAGTTCCCAGGTATGCATTGTAGACTTATTGCGCATTCAAGGGGTTAGCGCAAATTTAAATCCATGGTCATTTTGTTTGTTCCCTATAGTCAATTTGATTGTCCCAGAATTGCATCACTTTTGTCTTTACACTTTTATCTAATTTCGTGCAACACTTATGACATCATAAATTGTGAAAATAAAACACACAAAGTACAGTGGCAAACATAATTTATTTTGGAATTATTATGTCATATGCCATATCCTGGTTTAATTTCATGCATTACAACAGTGAATTTAATTGGGCATGCCTAGAATGCAGTATTTTAGGGTTTGAGATAAGATCTAATCCTATCCGGTTTTAAAAAGTCAAATTGTTTAAAGGACCTGAAGAGAAAATGTTTGTTGTAGTTGGTGATACCATTTAATGGGCCAACATAATAAATTGTTCTTATGTACAGAGCTTGTAAAGCCGTAGAGGTTTCTTCTCCAGTGGGAACAAGAAAATCAATTTCATACAGAAATGAATGGCGCAGCATTAGTCTCCTTTCGGTACACATATCTTTTGACCTAATACATTGATTCTTAGCTCCAGTCCCAGGGCATACCAGCAGTTCTAGTTTTCATGATATATTTAACCTTTTGAGTGCCAGAAGGGTGTACAATGCATTGCATACCCCTGTTACACAAAAAGATTAAGAAAGCGAAGGCCACTCAATCACGATGACCGAGCAACTGATTGCTCATGTGATTAAAGGAACAGTAATGTCCCATAAAAAATTGTTATAGATTTGTAGATGTTAAAAAATTAAACTATGCTACAAATTCTATCTCTCAAACCGCTATGGTTTGAGAGATATTCAAATCTCCTGCTGTCAGCTTTACAGCTTACATCAGGAGAAGCGGAGGGGAGCCCCCTTCTCCTGATGTCAGCTGTAAAGCTGACAGCAGGAGAGTCGAATTGTGCAACTCGAAGAAGCTCTTCAGCAGAGCCGAAATCGTGTTATTTAAAAATAATTACTTCATTGGAAAGGTCTACAAAGTGTGCACTTTGTAGACCTTTCCAATGAAGTAATTATTTTCCTATAACGCGACTTCGGCTCTGTTGCAGAGCCACCAGCTGGTCCCTGGACTGGGATCTCCTGCTGTCAGCACAGCTCTGAAGTCAGGAGAAGGGGAGGGAGAACTTTGAAAGTGAATATTTCTCAAACCATAGTGGTTTGATAGAGAGGATTTGTAGCATATACTTTAATTTTTTAACCTCTACAAAACTAAAACAGTTTTTTATGGGACATTACTGACCCTTTAAGAAAGGACATCTTGAACACCTTACCTGTTCATGTGCACTGAGGACTGATATTGAGAATAACTGATTTAATACATTATTCTGGAAAGTAGATGATTTAAACTCCGCTCACTGGATCCTAAGGTGTAGCTGAATTGGAGTCCCACCAAAATACTTAATGGGGAGATGTATAAAAAGCCTTCTTAGTGTATACTTAAAGGGATAGTAATGTTTCACAAAAACAGCAGCTCCAATTAATCTTCATAGTATTTGAGCCATAGAGAGTGTTATTTCAATACTGTCAGAGTTGCAGTTCAAGAGTAACTTAATGATAAAGTATCCCCTCCTGCCCCTTTTACCTAGTGTAAGCTGCCTCTCTTCAGATGTGGGATCTTGTGCATAGACCAGACCGCTCACAGCAAGGGACAATCTTCTTACTTTGAGAACAATGAAAACCCTTCCCCCTTGACAAGTTTTTCAGCTTTTTCCCTTATCTTAATTGAAGATTGTCCCTCTCTGCAGTCTACCTGGGCACCTCCCTGCTGCTCTGAGCTGAGAAGTGTTATATCAGTAAAAGGGGCGGAAGGGGAATACTTTATCATTCAATTACTCTTGAACTACAACACTGACATAATTGAAGTAACACTCTCCAAGACCCAAATACTATGATGATTAATTAGAGCTGCTTTTATTATGAAACATTACTGTTCCTTTGAGAATTGCCGCTAAAATTCACATCACCTGGTCATATTTATAAAGAAGTAAAGTTACGTTTATAAATATGTCTTCTATCTGAGAAAATTCACACCTGAGAATATATTTTCGCAAACATAGGTGTCTATATATACGTCCGTTAAGAACAGGTTATACCTGCCATTAAGATTTAATCACTAAAACTGCTTTATTTTTAGCGCAATTAGCAAAGTCCATTTCTTCTCCACTTTTCAAAAAAGTCAACTAACTGGAGTTGGTACCTAGCTAAAATGTCGCTAGATGTTTGTACATATATCTGTGTCGCTTTGAGACAATTTTACAGATATTTTCTTTATAACTACAGTTTTATACATCTCCCCCACAGAATTTAGCCTGAACCTCAATCCACATTCTCTATTTGGTGCGCCCCAGTTTATAATACAGATGCTCCATACCGGAGATTACAGTCCAGTCCATGCTGTTAACCTCCGATAATGGATTCTGTTGTCTCTGCTATTACATTTTTATAACCTGATTTCTGATTTTCTTAACCATTTCAGTGCCAGAGAGGTAAGCAACGCATTGCTTTGCAATGTGTTGCATACCCTTCTGGCACTCAAAGGGTTAAAATGCATAGTGCATCATACTGAGAATGTGGCCTCACATGATGATTTTTACATTTATCTCAACACTGTGGTAGTACAGTTGTACTATCTTTTGTATAAAGATAATTACATATGTATAGCAGTGATAAAAACATATTTTGCACATTTTATACAGCATACACTTGATTTATCTCCTTTTTCAGGGTCATTCACTTAGTGATGGGTTGGATGAGGTACAAAAAGCTGAAATGAAAGCATACATGGAATTGGTCAATAATATGCTTCTGACTGCGGAGGTACAGTATGTTATAGTAATGTAGAAAAATCTTTTTTTGTTTGCTCAAAAAATATCTATATGAAAATGAAAGTGTTTTGCTGTACTGGTAGCCTGCTCAGTGCACATCAGGTTATGCAAATGGAATGGAGTGACACATCCGGGTACAGAGTGGGAGTGGCGTGATCAAAATAATGTCCAGAGCAATGAATCAGGAACAACATTCAGATTGGCACTTATGTGTTAGCAGTGCACCTGTAGCCAGAATGTATAGACTAACTAGGGTGTGGAGAGCTGTGGCTCCTAAACTGGGTTAGACTGCAACTGTCACATTGTTTAAAAGGGCAACATGAGAATCTCGTCATGCATAAAAAGCACAAGATTCTCATGTCACCTTCTTATATGTCGCTGTATGTATCAGGAGGCAGCTATCACTGGCCACTATCCTTTCCTGTGTCTCTGGGATGTCTAATTTTGCCCACAGCCGTTGTAATAAGTGACACTGATGTGACAGCAGCAGTGATTTCTGGAGCTTCGTTCTGTCAGTGTCCTTTTTTTTTTTTTTTTTTTTTTTTAACCCTTTCGGTGCTGGAGAGGTATTGCGTTGAACTCTACCACCGTTACTGGATTTGTCAGAGTTCAACGCAATACCTCTCCGGTGCTGAAAGGTGCTGCTTGTCACATCAGTGTCATTTATTACAGACAGACGGCTGTGGACAAAATTAGATATACCAGCGATGCAGCAAAGTATCATGGCCAGTGATATCCGCCTTCTGATACATACAGCAACATATAATTAGTCGACATGAGAATCTCGTGCTTTTTATGCATGGCGAGATTCTTATGTCGCCCTTTTAAACAATGCAACATGCTGAAAGCACCCTTTCGTATCACACACTTTTCAGTGAACTGCTAATCTTTGGACACTGTAACATTGCTAGAAACATGTCAAACTGTTATTTCACAGATATTCTGCTTAATGTTCATGTAGATATTTGATATAATTTTACATAGTACATCACCTGGGCAGCTCTCAGCTTTGTTTTGGTAGTAACTGTGTAATGTGTGATGGAGCGTTTCCTAGCATCCAGCGGTTTAACACTTTTGGGTGCATACCCCTCTAGCACTCAGAGTCAAACCAAATTATTATAAAAACCTTCGTATTGGGCACTTCTTAAAAAAAATAACTCCTTAGTGAATGCCTACTTTTAATAGTTACACTGCTTTTTCAGTTGCTCATCAATAAAACTTTTCTTGTATTTATCAATGAGTGAATCTATTTCCATTTTTTAGATGTACCTCTGCATGCAACACAAGAAAATATTAGTGTCAGTTGGATTTTCTTTAAAGGGATAGTAATGTCCCACAAAAAATATTTTTCATATTGTAGTCCTTCAAAAGTTGAGCACAGCACATAAAACAAACTCTCAGCCCGCTATGGTTTGAGAGATACAGGCATTTAAAGTTCGTGATTTCCTGCTGTCAGCTGTAAAGCTGTCAGCAGGAGATCCGTGTCGCTGACAGCAGGAAATCACAAACTTTAAATGCCTGTATCTCTCAAACCATAGCGGTTTGAGAGATAGTTTCCTGTGCTGTGCTCAACTTTTTAAGGACTACAATTTGAAAAATATTTTTTGTGGGACATTACTATCCCTTTAACCCCTTCCTGACAATGGACGTACATGTACATCCCACAAAAACTGTCACTTATTGACAGAGGACGTACGTGTACGTCCCGGAAGTCCGGGTCCCCGTGCGGCTGTACTCCATTCGGGGACTCCAGAATAATTAAAAAAAAATAAATAAATAATTCTTAGCCGGGCATTAAGTGACGGCCGCATGTGCGTGCGGCTGGTCACTAAGGGGTTAAAGGAACACTAAAACCTAAAATGAACTAGTCTAGTTAACGGATTTATCTATTGTCTCGCAATACATTATTGTTAAAAAGCAAGTTTAGGACTATATTTTAGGGATAACATGAATAATTAACATTTTACATATGCTTTCTTTAAGTATGTGATATTTAAAGTTATATCGACCAATTTCGTGTTGGGTGTTGGTGTTCCATTATCTCTATTAAACAGATTATGCATCCTGGAGCCTGCTAAAGTTTTCAGGGGTCTCCATGCTTAAGGTGGAGACCCCTGCTGTAAACCCACAGCCACTGCTTTGCTGGGAGATGAAATGGCAACTGAAATGCTGTGTCTCCGTTCTGGAGTGAGCATGCTCCCGGAAGTACAGCTGCTTACAGGATCATTTCCATAGAGCAGTATAGGTCAGGTAGATGCCCAGCATGTGTTATCAAATGAACAGGAAGCCCAAGAGAACTTCAAATATGGTAGATGGCTGATGTTTTGGACAGCAGTAAGGTTCCAGTGTATGTGTGAGGGGGGTGAAGCTCCATGAATCCATTTAGGCGCCTCCAGGAGGCTTATGTCTTTGTATACAGGCACCTATACCTTTTGGTACTAGTGTCCCTTTAAAGTGATAGTAATGTTTCACAAAAACAGCAGCTCCAATTAATCTTCATAGTATTTGAGCCATAGAAAGTGTTATTTCATTACTGTGAGCGTTGTAGTTCAAGAGTAATTGAATGATAAAGTTTCCCCCTCCTGACCCTTTTACCTAGAGTAAGCCACCTCCCCTCAGATGTGGAATCTAGTCCATAGACCAAACAGCTCACATCAAGGGTCAATCTTCTTTCTGTGAGAACAATGAAAACCCTGCCCCCCTTGACAAGTTTTTCATCTTTTTCCCTTATCTTAATTGAAGATTGTCCCTCTCTGCATTCCATCTGGACAGTCTTGCTGCTCTGAGGTGAGCAGTGTTACATCAGTAAAAGGGGCGCAAGGGGGATACTTTATCATTCAATTACTCTTGAACTACAACTCTGACAGTATTGTCATAACACTATCCAAGGCCCAAATACTATGATGATTAATTAGAGCTACTTTTATTATGAAACATTACTATTCCTTTAAGTCTCCACTATACACCATTAACCCCTTTGAGTGCCAGAGAGGTATCCAGCACATTACAATGCAATGCACTGGATATCTCTGACACACAGATTCAACAGTGCATGTGTTCAATAACAAAACATACCAGGAAAGACAACTGGACCATGTTATGAATAGAACCTTCAAATGTATTAGGGAATTTAATAAAGTTCAGGACGGATCAATTTTTGAGAATAAAAGGAATAGTAGAACAAGAAAACATGTCATAAAATTGGAGAGTGGAAATGTAAAAAAAAGTTTTGAAAAGCATGATAGATACATGGAATAGCCTCCCAACAGCAGTGATTGATGCTAAATCATTCAATTAATTTGAACCTTTAACTCTTTAAGGACCCATGGCATGCCAGGGCAGTCACGCCGATCCTGGATGTTAAGGACAGGTGACGGTCCTGGCACGTCATGGAATTCTGCTATTGCAGCATGGCTGCACACCTCTCTATCATCCCAGAATTCAGTTCAGGCAGTCGTTAAGGATCAGAAGGGTGTGCTACGCATTGCAAAGGGATAAGAACTCTTGAGATAGACAAATGGCTACTCCAAGAATAAAATAAGTCAGAGATAAATACTGTAGATTGGGAAATAGACAGACTAGATGGGACAACTGGTTCTTACTTGCTGTTAAATTCCTTTTCTATCTTTCATGGATAAAACCTGTTCATATTCAGTTCACATATGTTCACTTCCACTGAATCTTATGGGATGTGGCAGTCAAGACTTTGCATTTACAAGTGTCTCAGTGATATATCTTTGTATTACTCATTGATAAAGGAGTGGGTACAAATTTGCAATTACCTGTTGATAAATGAGTGAAAGTAAATACAGAAGAAAATGAGAGTATTTTCTTAAAGTGTTAGTAATGTCTAAAAAAAGTTTTTTTTGCATTTAGAAGAGCTTAAAAAGCTGATCTAAATGCAAAAAAATGTATCTCTCAAACTGCTATGGTTTAAGAGATACGGGCGTTTAAATTTTGATTTCTCCTACTGACAGCTGTAAAGCTGTCAGCAGGAGATCTGTGTCGGTCGACACGGAGGTGCTTGAGAAGTGCCGAGATCTCGTTACTTACAATGAATCCCTTCATTGGAATGGTCTAAAACGTGTGCCTGAACTGCTGACAGCTTTACATCGGTAGGAGAAATCAAACTTTAAACGCCCATGTCTCTTAAACTATAGCGGTTTGAGGGATACGTTTTTTTGCATTTAGATCAGCTTTTTAAGCTCTTCTAAATGCAATAAACTTTTTTTTTTAGACATTACTAACACTTTAAGTATCTACAATTTGCCCTTTAATAAATCAACACATAGGACTTGCATTTTAGGGCTAAATGCATACCTTCAGTGTGCTGAGAGTATAACACAGTGCTTTCAGGTGGACCAGTCTCCTTCAAGTAGAACAGTCCTTGCTGACCAAAAATGATTATTCAATTTCAGAACATTGTGTATTTTCGAGACTCGTAAAACCACTCACTGATTGATCATTGATTGAGTATCAGATAAATCCTCAGTCCTTATCTTATGGGGCAAGCTGGTTGAGCCCATAGAATTGTAAGAGGAACACATGCATACTCTGAATACGTATATGTGTGTCTATCTCACCGTTATAGTGACATGTAGAAACAGATTTTGATAGCAGATAAGAACCAGTTTGCCCACACAGACTGCCCATTTTGCTATAAGGATAAAATGCTCATTTTCTCTTGTTTCTCAGAATTGACTTCTGTCTATCCCTGGCATGTCTGACTTCCCTTACTGTACTAACCCCTATCATTTCCGCTGGGACGGTGTTCCATTACTCTGTCACCCTTTTAATAAAGTAGTACTTACGTTACTTTTGAGTCTTCCACCTTCTAACTTTAGATCAAGTCTCTTGTTCTAGTATTCCTCTTTTTTTCTGGAACATGCTTCCCTATGTAACTTTATAAAACACTTTAAAGGGATAGTAATACTTGCAAAATACTAATCCCCATATTGTAGCTTTGATAAAAAGAAACGTATTGCCCCCCAGTGTCATCTCTCAAACCCTTATGGTTTGAGAGATGATAGCGCTCAAAGTTCCCCTGTCCCTCCCCCTTCCTTGACTGAACGCTGACTGCAGGGATATCCGGTATTACTTGCATCAGGCGGCTCTGCAGCATTGCTGAGATCGTGTTTATAAAAAAGAAATCTTTCACTAAAACGGTCTTCTACGTGTGCTTGCAAACCAAGTACACGTAGAAGACCGTTTCAGTGAAAGAATTCTTTTTTATAAATGCAATCTCGGCTCAGCTGCAGAGCTGCCAGATGCACATAAGACTGTCGTACGACAGCTTCCCCTGCAGTCGGCGTTCAGCCATCACTCAGGGAAGGGGGAGGAAGGGGGCAAGTTTGAGCGCCATCATCTCTCAAACCATAAGGGTTTGAGAGATGACACTGGGGGCAATAAGTTTCTTTTTAACAAAGCTACAATATGGGGATTAGTCATTTGCAAGTATTACTATCCCTTTAACATATTTAAAGGTTTCGATCATTTTACCCCTTTCCCTATTTTCCTCCAAGTTAGGCATGTTTAGATCTTCAGAAATATCCTGGTAAATTTTACTATGAATATCTTGCACCATTTTAGTGACTCTTTTTGGATATTCTCCAATGTATTCATCTCTTTCAGAAGATAAGCATCTCAATGTCCTGATCTTCTGTGTAAGTGATCTGTAGGATGACCCCATAGAACACTGTGCATATTATTGCTGCTGCACGTCCCTTGTGTTCTGATGAGAAGGCAGGAAATTTCCAGTATGCAGCTTTATGGTGATGCAATACTATTTTATTAACCCTCTGAGTGCCTGAGGGGTATGCAATGCATTGCAAAGCAATGCGTTGCATACCCGTCTAGCATGCAAAGGGTAAAGTGCAACACCTGGCACACAGTGTTTCTGCACTGTGTGATCATAGCCCCACTAGTGCATTTAACTTGCTTAACCCTTTGAATACCAGAGGGGTAGCCAATGCATTGCATTGTAATTCATTTGCTACCCCTCTGGCTCTCAAAGGGTTAAGATAGAGGCTGTGTAGGAGCGGAGCATCAGGCCAGGTGTCATAAGACTGCTGCCAGGTATCTGTGTCCTAAATGACACCATAGGCCATGTGCACAAAGAAAAAGAGCAGCACCTCTGGGGCAAAGAAATCCTTTGGAGGTTTGTCTAGTGTTCAAGGGGATGAAAGCCTTATTTAACCCTTTGAGTGCCAGAGGGGTACGCATCTCATTGCCCTCTGGTACTCAAAGGGTTATGATGATTTCTTCTCTATAGTGTAATTGGCTTGGAAGGGAGTTTCTCAATTTTTTTTATTTGTGCACATGGCCCAATGTGCTATAATCCACCTTTGCTCTAATTTTGATTTATTTGAAGAAAGAGCATCCCATTATCTACTATCCTCTGATTGAAAAAGTTAACCGTTTGAGTGCTAGAGGGGTGCACAATGCATTGCCAACTCCTCTTCCACTCAAATGGTTACAGAACTAACACCTCCTAGTAACAAGCACACACATACTTTACAATGGCCATAGAATCCTTATGGTCCCTTTAAATGTTGTCCTTGTGCCTTTGTTCAAGAGATCACATCCAGAACTGACTAAAGATGTTATGCCCATGGAGGTGGACATGACAGTTTGCTGGGAGTTTTTTCAAACAGAAGCAGGTTGAGTGCTTGAGCCTGTTTAACCCATTAATGACCAGAAGGGAGTGCAACTCATTCCAAAACAAAGCATTGAATAGTTTACTGGTCCTTTAACCCCTTAAGTGCCAGAGGGATAAGATTACCATCTGCAGTGAGCAAACCTGAGGTTCTCTGGTCCTAATGGCAACTGTCATGTCTGTCTCCATGTACAAGACATCCAGGACTGAACAATGGTAAAATCACACTCCCACACACACACACACACACACACACACTCTCAGACTAGAATCTCTATGTAGCATGGAGTGCATTTAAAGGGCCATATGTACAAAGTCAAAAGTGTTGCAATTCTGGAGCAAACCAGCTACACTATAGGGTACAAATTCATCTTCCCCTTGATTTAAATGGAGCTTTTAACCTTTTGAATGCTAGAGAGGTCTAAATGCATTTCTTCTTAATGCGTTGAAGACATCACTAGTGTTCAAGGAGTTAAAACCTCTACCTGTATCATGGATAGTATTTATTTGTTCCCTCTGGTGCAGTTGATTTGGCCCAGAATTGATCTTGGTGAATATGGCCCTCAGTTCACAAAACAAATATTGATAAAGGTGGAATTACTGTTATCAGGGCTTATAATTTTAAGTCCTTTGCTACTAGCCAGACCTGAAAAGTTACTCGCCGCTGCAAGCCAAAACATACCCACCAGGGCTAAATTTTCAGTCGCGATTGGAAATTTTGAGCCCTGCTGTTATGATATATTTATTTGTTCTAGATGGGGTATTATACATATACCTTTTACCTAGCTCCCTGTTTTTTTTTTCTGCAATGCAAAGCGGGCATTCTCTTCTTCTGTCCCTGCAGTTATACATTCAGTGGTGTGATGAAGCTACATTGGAGGAGGTGAGTAGCTTTCAAGCATTTATCTTGGTTAAATTTTAATGAGAAAACACTTTTGCTCACAATTGTAGGTCCCTCCTCATAAATGAAACATTGAGGTTTATACCATTAGTTGATACAGAATTTTTTTTGCTTTCTTTCTGCTGGCACATATGTTTTATAATACGTGTGGCAATATTTAATATGGCTGTTACGAATTTCTTCTAGGTTTATAAAGAATAATGTGCTTAAACCCATTGGTGACCTCTGTAGCACCAAAGGGGTTGTGAAAAAGATACAACCAAAGCTATGTATTTCTTTCCATTTTTCTTTTTCAAATTATTTTTAAAAGAACATTACTACCGAAAATTACAATTGGGTTATATAAATTTAACCCCTTGGATGCTACAGACGTCCACAAAACATTATTTCCCAAATTAACTACAAGCTAGCACCTGTTCAAACTGTGTGATTCATGATCCCTAAAATATTGCAAAAAAGCTTGTTTCTAAATCACGTGTGCTCTTATTTTATGTAACCACTGATTTATTTTGTTTCTGCAGCTTTTAATGAACGGCCATATTTAATTTGCAATTAATACTTGACCTTTTTATATTATGAAATTTTGTAATCTTATCTGGGAGAGTTTACAAACAGTTAATGCACTATCACTTCTAAGGCCCCTATCAAGCTTCCTCACACAGACAAGGCACTAGGACCCTGCACAAACTATACTGAAGACTAAATTTGAGGCCAAGGATGTCCAGATCTGTCCTCCAGGACCATATAGGCCAAGGTTTAAGACTATCCCTCATTAAACAATTATGACGTATTTAAAGGCTCATTTAATTTTGACTAACTCACCTGTGCTCAAGAAAAATGGGCTTAAAGGGCCACTCACACTTCCCCTAAACCCCCCTCTAAGCAATACATAATGTAATGCACACTGCATGTTCTTTAATAACAGTGTATTGCTTGTCCCTATAAGTTAAAGGTACTTTAAAATGGACACCTGCTTAAGAGGGAATTTCTGTAACAATATTCCCCTAGAGCACACTGACATTCACATCCAGTTTTTACACTCTGTAAGTATGCTAATTAGTTCTGTATGAGGCCACAGTTAATGCGTGCTTCGCAATTAGAAATGACCCCAATGGGCTCGCTTAGATTCATGTATAGCACAGGGTGTGGTATTATCAGCTCTGCCCAGAAAACAATTAGCATAAAGTATAATCAATAAATGTAGATTATGTCTCAAACACTTTATTTTACAAACAAATATGTATTTTAACATATAGGCTGTTTTTAATTTTCTTAAGGTGACAGGTCCAGTTTAAACTATTTGGTTTTAAGTTCGTTGGACTTGCTGCTTCTATATTCATTAGTAGGAGCATTCAGGGAACTGGGAGGGCTTAAGAGATGTGGGGAAAGGTTGTAGGTTCACCATCCTGCCCCCTGAGCAATTTCACATGCTGCGCTGCTGCTGAATGGCTTGAGGCTTGTAACTAATTTTAACATTATCTGAGAGTAGCATAAATATAGTGTAGATGGCCCTAGCCTCACACTGCATTCAAACCAGGTTAAAATTAGTATGCGGGTAAGCACAGAACCACAGTAGCATAATGGTGTGCGACATCACACAGAGGGCATGTCCACCCTATGAGGATACACCAGCAAGGGTGTGGAGGCTACACCCTCACTGGAGTCAACGGAGGCACTACACCTTCTTGGATCTTCTTGGAGGTGGGAAAGTTCAACTTCACTATGTCCAGGAAACCCTGACAAGCTTCCCATATTTAATGAAAGAGAATTCTGCAGTCTGTTAGAAACGCACCATTTTTAAAGCAGTTCTGTAGGGGTGTGTGTGTTCCCTTGTCCTGTATAAAGCCTGTGAGGACAGGGACAGATATCCCTGTTGTAGAACATCTGTACCATGTATAGTTTATTGAGGGTTTTTTTTTTAGGTCCTAGCTTGGAGTAAAAATATATGCGTATATACCTATTTAATTTGTAGCTGTTTATGTTCCTTTGAAAAGTTATTATACCCATCCTTTGACCCAACCTCGTGACTTACATTAAGCCGGTGAGATAGCTCAGTGGTAAATTCCCTGACTATGAAGCCTATTCAACCTCAGGGTTGCAGGTTCGAATCCCGGCAGGGTCAACTCAACCCTTCATCCTTCCGAGGTCGATAAATGAGTACCATAGATTGGGTAATAATAACACCTATTATTTCAGCTGCCGATTTGGTTAATTCTGAGAGCGTGCGCTGAAAGCACTTTGAGTCCCACTGGGAGAAAGGCGATATATAAATATGAGTTATTATTATTATTATTATTATAAAGTGGAGCTGTCAATTTGTAACAAATAGGCGCTTTCAAACTCGCCTATATTTTTATGCCATTGTTTATTTCAAGCAGTAGTTTGCAAGATAATTCGCTTTATTTTGTTGTCAATTATTCAAATAATCTAGTACTGGCCAGCAGGGCGTGGCAGGTGGTATGCGGACAGTGGGTCGGTGTTGATATCTGCCAGGCATGCTAGCCATTACTCTCTATTTTGTATAACCTGTCAATTAAAGTAAGTATCTCATAAACGATTGCTTGAAATAATAATAAAAAAAAGTCTAACATTAGTACATATAGGTGCATTTGAATGCTTTTTAAAAAATGACCTGTTTCCAAAGTGACATTCCATTTTAATCAGCCAGATTCAGTGAAAGGTCTCACAGTCCAGTGGGTACTCCTTTTATGATTTCTGGGGGGGTAGATATACTAAGGTATCTTCCCCCAGTGAGAGAAACTCTCCATTTTCTATGTTATTCTATTGACCCTATGCACTAAGATCTCACCAACTTGAAAAAGTGGTTCCATAGAATAACAGATTTTGTTTGCAACTCCCAGGACAGTCTATCACATATTTGTCTCACACTTAAGTGCATGACTTCCCCCGGTCTTCCTCTTCAGCCGTATGGAACCCCACCGGGTCTCCCATTTAATTTTAAGGTGTTTGTTCCTTTATAGAAGAAATATACTCCTCCTTTGCCAGCCCAAATCCTACCATAACAGATCTGCTATGGCATGTTTGAGGGATTCTACAGTCTTCTTTGTGCTCTTCTTTCGAAAGCTGTTCTTCCTCTTTATTCTCATTGATCCCAGTTGAGTCTTCCATTCTGTAAAGTCTTCAGCATCTTTACAGCCTATCTAATTAGTCTCTTGCTTCATTTTGCACATCTGGAAGGTGAATTGGATGGGCCACAAAAGATGGCAGAATAGAAGGCTTGAAGGGATAGTAATGCTTGAATTAAAGTTCAGGTCTGAGTCTTCTTTATATTGTTTCTAACACATAGTGCTATATTTTAACACAGTTTTGTAGTTCAAGCTGAAAGGATCCCCCTCCCACCCCTTCTGGACGCCTCCTATTAGATCTGCAAATCATTTGTGGGACTGGACGGATGCAGCGAGTTACAATCTTCACACAGTAAGTATAAGGAAAACCCTGTCCCCTTGACGAAGGAGGGCAGACTTTCCTTTTGCTTCCTGAAGATTGTCCCTCACCACTCTCCATCTGGACCAGACAGAGGCAGCCTGACGCAGGGAAAAGGGGCGGGAGGGGGGATTCTTTCTGCTTGAGTTGCTATATATATATGCTAAAAAAACTGTAAGTGGTAAAATATAATGCTATGCCTTAGAAAAAATATCAAGAAGACTCGGACCTCAACTTTAATTCAAGTATTACTATCCCTTTAATAGGGAATCATTGGGCTGAACTGGAAGTCCAGGGTGCAGTGAAGGAGCACCAAGAGTATGGTGAGACATTTTCTTCTCCAGAATGCCATATTTATGCATAGAGCGGTAAGGGTGTAGTTTCTTTTAAAGGTGGAACTGTCACTTTGTAACAGCTAGGTGATTTTGAAAGCTCTTTGAAATGCAAACTATATTTGTTAGGCGTATTTTATTTAAAACAGTTTATAAGATATTTAGCGTTATTTGTCAGTTGGTGGAGTCCTCCAGGCATGCTTAGAGGACTAAAATGCTCCACAGAGGTTTGCATTACCAACTGCCATTTCCTACCTGGAAGGACTAGTTCAGCTGCATAAACTGACACATAAATAAAGCTAAATATCTGAGAAACTGTTGTGTGGAATTAAAAATAACTAACATAAATATGGATGATTTGGGACTCTTTCAAAATAACCTGTGTTACAAAGTGAATGTTCCTTCAAATTGATACCATTCAACAATTTTGTGTAGTGTTTTAATATCTAAAACTTTATGGTGTAGATGTGTTTGTGATCATTGTAGTTTGCTTACCTAGATCACTGAGCCTCGATACAGCTCACCCTACTCTTGGCCACTCAACTACATTCTTGTTCTTCAAAAGAAATGGGAGATAAAGCGTAAGATGAAAGCCATTGGTTGGGGTGCAAAGACATTGGAACAGGTCAGTAATTCTGAGACATTGTACTGTTAGTAGGTATTTTAGTGATAAAGCAGAGATGTCTTTTCCAGAGATATCGTTTCTCCAGTTCCTATGTTATTCTATGGAACCTATGCACTAAGATCTCCAAAGTTGGGGAAATGTTAGTGCATTGGCTCCATAGAATAACATAGGAACTGGAGACGTAATAACAATAGAGAAATCATCTACACTATCTCCCCCCCCCATCAATGCCTTATTGCCCTCTTTGAAAAACCAAACTGTTTCTTAACACTTTGAGTGTGTACCGCTCTGTCACTCAATGGGTTAAATGAGAGTTAACAGCTCAACATAATAACTCGCCCCTCCACTTAAATAACTATTACTATGACCAAAAAGGATAACCTCTTTACTCAGTCCTGGATGTTATGTCCATGGAGATGGATATGAACGTTTCTGATGTCCCCCACCCCCACCCCCAAAACTGAAGGAGGCAGAGTGCAGGATCTGCTTAACCCTTAAGAGTAGAAGGCTGCACAGTGTATTGCTCTTCAAAGTGTTACACCCCCCGCGGCACTCAAAGGGTTATGATTACCATGTGCAGTAATCAGAGGTCCTATGGTCTGTCTAGCAACTGTCATGTCTACCTCCAGGGTTGATTGATGATGTTACCTTTTGAGCATAGCCACAAGGGCAGAATTCATAAGAGCCATTAGGATTTTCTAGCTATAATAAAATAAATGGGGGTTATTCTAGGAAAGTGTTAGTCTTCCTTTAAAAACTAGAAGACATTATCAATAAATAAGTTCTCCCCACCATTGTTGGGAGAAGAAGATGTTGTTTTTTCAGTGTTAGTGTCCATTTAACCCTTTGCATGCCAGAGGGGTATGCAACGCATTGCTTTGCAATGCATTGCGTACCCCTCTGGCACGCAAAGGGTTGTTCAAATTCAAAATGGTTGAGCAGTTGCATTAAAAAGTAATGTGTTGCTCACTCCTCTGGGACTCAGTGAGCATTTCTTGTACATTTCTAGTTTTTGGTCTGCTTGACATTGGACCCTGAAGCTATGTAACTATCTGTGAATTTAAAATCTGCTTCTAAATGGCAACCGGGGGTGAATAGAAGCACTTGTAATCTACCTTTTTTTGTATTGTGCATGGGAGATGAAGAGATGAGCGGCACAGGCCTCGCGTTACTTTACCTTGGGGCCCTAAACTTTTAGCTGAGCATATCCTTATCTGATTAATGAAGTCTTCTCAACAAGTTTCTCTAATTAAAATAAAACCGCTACCGAAAAACGAACCCCTCAAGACATGTGCTTCATGTGCTCACATTCACTCTCTTACCAGGCCTTTTCTTTTGCCTATGCTGGGCTACTTTTTGGGGGCCATATGGAGAAAGCTAAACAGGAGCAATTTAGAAGCAATCAAACTGCACTATAGGGGGAAGTAAATATTTCCACTGTTTTATAGTTGAGCTTTTAATCCTTTTAGTGCCAGCGGGGTAATGCAACACATTGCAAAGCAACTTTACGTCTCCCCTAACTTGATTCATTTAAATAGGGCTTTTAACTCCTACAATGTGAGAGACATCTGTGTCGTTTTGTGAAGCAATGTGTTTGTGAACTCTCAAACATTCCAGTAGTTGACCCCTTAAAGGGATAGTAATCTTTCAAAGTAAAAGCAGCTCCAATTAATCTTCACAGTTTTGAGCCATAGAGAGTGTTATTTCAATACTGTCCGAGTTGTAGTTCGAGTAATTGAATGATAAAGTTTCCCCCTCCCACCCCTTTTACCTAGTGGAACACTGCTCACCTCAGATATGGAATCTGGTCAACAGACCAGACAGCTCACAGCAAGGGACAATCTTCTTACTGTGAGAGCAATGAAAGCCCTGCCCCCCTTGACAGGTTTTTAAGGTTTTCCCTTATGCTAATTGACAGATGTTGGCCCTTTAAGTGTGTTGCATACCCCTCTGGCATTCAAAGGGTTAAGGACAATGGAGCTTGCTTTTTTTTTTTCTTTTTTAAAACAAATTCACTGCCATCCCAGAATTCCATGACATGTCAGCACCGTCACTGGTCATTAAAGTCTAGGACCAACGTGAAGGTTCTGGCACGTCTTGGGTCCTTAAAGGTTTAACCCTTTTAACATCCCAAACCTGTCGTGGCTCTAGAATCAGAGATTAACCTCTCATGGGCCACTGTTTAGCCTGTGGAATGAAACACTGCTAAACCCGTTGAAAAGTTATGTTTTATTCAAAGGTTATTGTAGATGAAACTTGTATATTTTCGGTGCAGGAGCTGTTGTACAGCAATCGATGGAGATCTTTGGTGAGTTGACCAAAAACCTCTAGTGGATGCTGCAACACTGTATGATTTCATATATTGGGGCACTTCATCCAAAACAGTGTAAGTTTTGAGCTGCAATAACTTGGATAAAACATCTCTCTGCTGTGAGTAGCATGTTTTTCTCAGCTGAAATATGTATATGCGTGTATATATAATATACTTTTTTTTTTCTTCAATATTAAGCAATACGATCCTGTTAAAGATATATATATATATATATATATATATATATATATATATATATATATATATATATATATATAAAAATATTACATTTTTTTTTTTTTTTTGTATAACCAATTCACAAAAAATTGATTCTTAGTGGCTATGGGGATTTTTTTTATCCAAATTTAAAGTGATTTGGTGTTTTTATTATTATTAAGAGGTGTTAGTTTTCCTTTAATTCAATAACCTATATCCGAGGAAGACCCTGATAGTGTCACTTTTTATATGTTCTATCAGGTGTATGAAGATGTCGATCAGTGCTGCCAAGCCTTGTCCCAAAGGTTAGGAACCCAGCCTTATTTCTTCAATAAACAGTAAGTCTTTTTGTTAATATTACAATCAAATTTAAGTTTTTTCAAAGAAAGATCCTGGGTGAATCCTTTATTTTATGCTGACTTAACAATGAATTATCAAAAGCTTGTAATGGTGCCTTGAAACAGAACAAAAATGAGTTTTAACACATTAACTCTTTGAGTGTTAGAGGGTATGCAGCATATTTCTTTATAATGCAGTGCACACTCTTTAGGCTCTTAGTTTGTTTTAAAGTGTTAGCGACCCTTTATTTTAACTTTGTATATTCTGCAGTTGCTTAATATGTAAACTCAAAAAGACATATATTTATTTTTCCCCATCTTCATCTATTTTTTTTTTTCACTTTTGTCTCTGACATTGGAGAAAAACAATACAAATATTAGAGCACTATAAATCCTGTATTATAATTCGCTAAGGATGTTTGTCAGAGGCCTTCATGCGCAGTAGAGATGGCTGTGCGCGCTGCAGTCATGCGCAGTACAGACTGCCCGCGCTGTGGCTGATACAGAGCGGGGCACTCCGAATTCAGACCAGAGTCCTCTTTGCGCACTTTAGGCGGTCCCAGTAAGGTGCGCAGAGAGGACTACTGTCTGAATTGTGGAGCGCCCCTCTCCGTATCAGAAGCGGCACGTTCGGGCAGTCAGTGCTGCACATGGCTGCAGTGCCACCAGTGTTGGCCCATGTACACGGGCTTTAAAACTAGCGTATCAATAATGTGCTAAATACAATAACGTAATATCACAACTGAGTAAATGTGAAATTGTCTCAAAAAAGACATACATAAAAAATTCAATTGAACAAATGATGAAAAAGAAGCTTGTGTGCTCAAGTTCCACCAATATATTGTAAAAAGAAACGCCAACATGACAAATAAAAAAGGAAGCAAAAAAAGCTTCATCTGTATGCACGAATAAGTCTTAACCCTTTCAGTGCCAAAGGGGTAAGCGCCCTTTGGCACTGAATGGGTTAAACATTAATATAGCCCATCAAATTCTTGTACAGATCCTCAGCAGCAATAAATATCAAAAGGCTTGAATATTACTTGCAACCCTGTCAGTTTTTGACAGGAAGGACTGAAGGAGAAATAGGGTGATAAAGAGGTGATGTAACGTGGAGATACCTTCTCCAGTGAAATCACTTCTCCGGTTCCTATGTTATTCTATGGAGCCTATTCACGAAGATATCACCAGCTCTGGAGATCTTAGTGTGTATGCTCTTCTATAGAATAACATGGGAACTGGAGAAGTAATATCACTGGAGAAGTCATCTCCGTGTTATCACATAATTATCACACTTAATGCATAACCCTTATGTCTCTATCTGCCCCAGTCAGACTCTGAGAAAGGGCAATCCTGTACAAAAGCAATACTGCCATAAAGTGGTGTAGCCTGTTCATTTTAACAACACAGGCTATGCAGCAGTAGGGGAATATTAAATCTGTCCCGTCCCAGTATCTAAGCTCTGCATCTAACTCCCAAATCTAATTTTATGATTCCAAAAACATGAACATGTTTGAGCTTCCTGGATTTGTTTTTGTAGATCTTTCTTGCAGGCACTATGAAAATTTTGATAAAATGTAGTAAATACACAATGTAAAACAGCATATAGAGCACTCATTTCTACAGGGAGAGTGTTACATTGTATCCCTGTCCAGCTTTGATTACCATCTGACCAGAAGACTCAGGAAACTGAGATCCGCTTAGTTTATTGTCAGGGGAAGTGTGGGGAAAAAATAGGTGAATGTTCTTTTAAGAAAAGAAAAAAAAATGTAAGCAGATTCAGTTTACATATTCTACGTGCGCTCCCCTCTGACACTCAAAGGGTCAAAAGAATTGTGAAGTGATTCTGGGGAAAAACATCTGCACCATAGGGGACGAATGCAAATTCCTAAATTTATTAGTGATTTAAATGGGTCTTTTCACCGCTTAGGTATTAGCGAGGTTTCCAGCACTTCACTCTGCAATATTTTTGAGACTAACATTTGAGTTAAAGGACCAAATTAAAGATGCAGTGCCTCTTAGGGCAGAATCGAGATAAATAAAGTATTGTATTAAGGGAATAGTAAATCAAACCCATGTTATTGTTATTTTTGTCCTAACAATTATTTACATAAAGCTATTAAAATAAGTTTAATAAATCCCTGTGTTGCTATAACAGGAGGCAGGGCCTCTACTCTCATTTTCTATTATTGTGGTGATGTCATTTGTTCAAATCTGAAATTTCCATTGGTGGGCTTATCTTCCAATCATCCAGAAGAAGGTTTAAAGATACAGCATTTTAGAAGGAAGACGTAACCAGGTAGAGGCCCTGGAGTGATTCTGAAAATATAGATTTAAAAAAAAAAAACAAACCTTAACAATTTCTACTTTTTTTGAGGAAGCGAGTCAGGGATAAGGGGTTAAATACAGCAATGAGGAAGCTTAAGGATGCCGGCTGGAAGTTAAGGACCACGGGGCATTTTTATATTTTTTTTTTTTTTTTTTTTTGTTGCATTCAATTCAGGACTCCCTGAACAGCGTGCAGATGCGGGGACCCCTGAATTCAGTGACGTGCCAGGACCGGCACTGGTCCTTAAGTGTAGGACAGCCGTGATGGTCCTGGCATGGCATTGGTCCTTAAGGGGTTAATAAGAATAATTTTTTCCCCCTTCTGGAAGGCACTGCCCACTTAACCCTTTAAAGACCAGAGGGGAAGCAATGCATTGTTTCTCAAGGCATGACACACCTCTTGTATCCTTAAAGGTTTAAATCTATGGGCATTTGTATTTGTCCCCTGTAATGCAGTTGGTTTGACCTAGAATTGCTCCTCTTTCCTTTTGACTGAATGTGATTTTTCTCTTGCAACCTGTATGAGGGAACATTTTAGTTCACATATGCAGCTGGTAAATATGCACTGCAATAGACCGATGACTTGACATCTTCAACAAACGGGTGACAAGGTCAAAGCATTCACGCCTGTCAGGTGGAAGTGGTCTTTTTTTTACAGAACCACTGTTCCCTTTGATTTTTCTGTGATGTTTATTACCATTTGTTTAGACATTAACACAACAGAAATGGATCCAAGTCCCACCACCATGTAGTTCCTATTCTCCCTGGACAAGGAATTCCAGACATACAAAAAGCCCAGAAGGGATGTTTGTAAGTGTTTGAAGTGCACTACCCCTTTTTATTTTCGGAGTATGTTTTGTTATGCACAAGAGCTGTAGGGGAGAGAGGGGAAAACTAGCATGTCCTGTAACTTGTCTCACACACTGATGAGAGAGTTGGCACACTGCAACAAAGGCCTGTGCTGATACACTGTAATTCTACAATTTGGAGCCAACATCTGTGCATGATCACTGACTTCTTGGCAAATCCTCTAAATATTGAAAATCATCCTTAAAATGGACGTGTTACCTACAAGGTTTTTAGTTTCGTTAAATTAATGTATTTAAAGGGATAGTAATACTTTATTATTACTATCCCCCATATAGTAGATATTTACAAAATAATTTAATAGCCCCCAGGTTCATCTCTCAAACCTTTATGGTTTGAGAGATAACAGAAGGCAAAGTTCCCCTCTCCCTCCCCCTTCCCTGAATTCAGCATTGTAGCTGACTGCAGGGATATCCCTGTCTTATTTGCATCAGACGGCTCTGCAGCTGAGCCGCGATCTTGTTACTGAAAAATAATTATTTCACTGAAACGGTCTTCTGTGTCTGCTTGCAAACCAATCACATGTAGAAGACCGTTTCAGTGAAAACATTATTTTTCACTAACGGGATCTCGGCTCAGCTGCGGAGCCGCAAGCCTGTCGTACGATAGACTTCCCCTGCAGTCAGTACAACACTGACTTCAGGGAAGTGGGAGGGAGGGGGGAACTTTGCCTTCGGTTATCTCTCAAACCATAAAGGTTTGAGAGATGGACCTGGGGGCTATTCAATTATTTTACAAATATCTACAATATGGGGGATAGCAATAATAAAGTATTACTATCCGTTTAAACTCTCTATGCATTGTGCTTTTTGGTTTGCAAACACGTTAATCATTTTTGAGAGTCTTTAGTTAGTAGTTGGGAATGTAATCTCAGTAGAGCTTTGTCCTCTGACTTTGGTGAGGTAAAGAATACATAATTAAAGGGATAGTAATACTTCCTTTTATCTTTTTTATTTTGTAGGCATTAAAAAAACATGAAGAACAATATACGTCTTATCTCTCAAACCTTTATGGTTTGAGAGATATTCACAAGCAAAGTTTCCCCCTCCGGCCCCTTTTACCTAGTGTAAGCCATCTCTTCTCAAATGTGGAATGCAGTCCATAGACCAGACAGATAACAGCAAGGGACAATATTCTTCCTATCAGAACAATGAAAGCCTTGCCCCCCTTGACAAGTTTTTCAGGTTTTTCCCTTATCTTAATTGAAGATTGTCCCTCTCTGCAGTCTACCTGGGCACCTCCCTTCTGATCTGGCTGAACAGTGTTAAGTCAGTAAAAGGGGCGGGAGGGGGACACTTTGTCATTGAATTACTCTTGAACTACAACTCTGACAGAATTGAAATAACACTCTCCAAAGTCCAAATACTATGATGATTAATTAGAGCTGCTTTTATTATGAAACATTACTATCCCTTTAATTAGTCACATGTCCAGAAAATTACCTGTCTACCTTCTTAGGCTGCTAACAATGCTAGAGAGATGGAATAAATCGAGACGCACAATTAATTGTGCAAATCCAACCTAGATGGAAGCTTCCACTTTGGGAGGACTTTCAAAGGTGATAAGTCCTTTTTTAAAAAGTGAGGAAAAGTGTGCATCTTAAGAAAAAAAGTAAAAACATAATGTAAAGTAAACTTTTCATTTTTAATTAACAAGCAAAACTGTTTCTAAAGTAATTGGCCCGCTTTAAGCCTGGTTAACATGGGAGGTCCCAACTTGGCAGCGATGAATACAAGCTGGTTTCACCATACATTGTGCTCCCCTTGTGAGCCAAATGCAGGTAGAGAAGTGATCTGGCCCGCATCACTGCCAGTATCTTATTGGTCAGGACTAATGTGGGTCAGTCTGTGACTGGATCATCGTGAACAGCATCACAACAATTCAAGATGCATTTCAGTTGATCATGGCTGTCATATCTGCTTCTTGTCAGTGCTGGGTGAAAAATGCCATAGGATGCATTGCACCCTCTTTTGGGGTGACTGTTAATGACAATGGTGTCACAGCAGCACATTCACCATGTGAGTAAGGCCTTATTGTCAGATAATCTATCTTCATTACAAAGCAAATGGTTACCTTTTCATTTTTTATATATGTTTTGTAACATTGCTATATGTGATAGATAGCTTTGCGGATTCATGGATGGATGGATAACCTTTAACCCATTGAGAACCAGGGGGTTGTTTGGCATGCGGAGAGGCTGTTGTACTAAAAAAAAATGCGCAGTTCTGAAACAAACCAACTGCACTATAGAGGGCAAAAAAATCCCATTCAGGGGCTTACAAAAACAAACAAACATTTAAATCAATGGGAGTTTATATTTCTTTACTATGGTGTGGTTGGTTTGCACCAAAATTAGATCACTTTTAATTAGTACATCTGCTTCAAAGATGTGCTCCATAGTGCTATGCTTGTCACCATATGAATGTCCTAGTGTAAAAGCTAAGCCTTTGAGCGCCAGAGGGGTACGCAATGCATTGCTTTACAATGCGTTGCGTACCCCTCTGGCACTCAAAGGGTTTAGAGGCTGCTACCTCACTGCTCCACGCAATGCAGTCTTGCGTCGTCTCACTCACGTGCAGTAGAGACTGCCCAAATGCGGGCAGTCTCTACTGCACATGACTGCATCGTGACAAACATCCTAGCAAATTATTATATAGGATAGGAGGCAAGAGGCTATATTTGTGATTAAGCTTTTAGTTGGCATTATCTGTTGTACATTTTAGGGTTTTTAAAATTAGAATCCTTCTCTTTTCAATTCACAATAACTCTTATGCTAGTTAATTTTCTTTACCTCAAGTATGACATACACTGCACTTATTAGGAGCCTGGGTACACAAACAGGGGGCCACTGGTCATGCATTATCTGCCAATACTGGTATTTCTATCGAAAAATGCAGGTTTATTATTATAATCCTTTTTCTTATGTGTGTAAAATTGACATTGCCACACAAACAGTTTATTCTCTATTAACACTTTGAGTGCCAGATTGTTATCCAATACATTGCAATACAATAGCGGTAAGTTATTGTCAATTACAGTTTTCATTTGCATTTCAAATGTTATACACAGCTATTTTGTTTTTCAGTTTACAATCTAATAAACTCGCATACAAAATGTGAGAGGCTTCTGAGGATGGACAAAAGCACAATGCCCTGTTCTACGGCTAGTCGCTGCTAAGAAGCATCATGTTTTAGCTCTCTGGTGCCACTACAGAGGAGAAATCCCCACCTGCACAGAAAATACAAGCTAACCCCAATGTATGTTTTGGCCTTGTTGGGCCTCTTCAGGGAGGTGCAGCTGGATTCCCTAGGCTCTGAGAGCAAGTGGTCCATGTCTGAATTACCATACCTGGGAACTCTCCGGATTTGCCCCGGAGACTCCGATTTTGACAGAGCTTTACCAGGTCTCCAGGGCAGAAGCTGATTCCTCCAGATATGGGGAGTTTCTGTTGAAACTCTGCCCAAATGTGCTGTTTCTCCCGGTGTTCCTCCTTCCCCAGCCTTGTGTGTGACACCTTTAAGCCCTGCCCCCTCAACTCACATCAAGCCCTGCCCCTTTTGACGTGATTCGCATCATTATTGTTACCCCTGCTGCACCAGAGGACTCCCCTCCGGGTAGACCTCAATTGGAAGTTCCCAGGTATGTGAATTACCCTTCACTCTTAGGGAGACCCCCTAAGAGTATTTAAAATGTTGGGGGTTAGCTGGTGTTCCCGTGCAGAGGGGACTTGCCCGTCATTTTGGAACTGGACCGCCCTTTTGTGTGGGATTAGTCTAATATATACGTGGAGAGAAAACGTGATGCTTCTGAGCGGTGACTAGCCATAGAACAGGCCATCGTGCTGTTGTTTGTCCTCAGAAGCATCTCAAATTTTGTATGCGTACAATCTAATAAAGAATAGTGTCGCTTATGAGTCATTGAGATCTATTGTGGCCCACTGTTGTGAGGAGGTGTGACAGAGGCAGACTTCAGTAGAAATCACTGTATATTGCAGATATATGGTGCAAAGTAATCTATTGCTATAGTTTGACTCCTCTATGAAGGGCATTTCTAGGAAAGATAATGTATTAAACAGATTAACCCCTCGAGGATCACTGAGGTGTACAGCGCATTGTATCACAGTATGTTGAACACCTCACTAGCACTCAAAGGGTTAAGAACCATTTAATTCTAGGGTATAATTCTGCTTTAAATATCATGTACTCCTACCCATTATTTGTTTTGTGTAATTAAAACTATTACATAAATTATATAATTATTTTAGACTTTACATATTTTGCAAGTGTATAATACATAAAGACAAATTGCCTATACTATACAGTTGGGGATTGTGAAAGAAAAAATATTGTATTTATACAGTGTTGTAGTCTTTCTGCAGCGCCGAGTGATCTGAATGCTGGAGAGCCAGGTTTTTCTAGTTTCACGTTCTTTACGTTATATCTTTTTTACATTGTTGCACTCTGCTTTCACAGACCCACACGGAAAGGTCCCTTGGACATAAAACTTTAAAGGGATAGTAACCCCTCCCAACAACTTGACGGCAAAATACAGCAATCATAGAAACATACTGAACGCACTTAGTCCCATCTCTCAAACCTTTATGGTTTGAGAGATGTAAGGCAAGACAGTCCTCCGGTCCCTCCCCCTTCTGCCTGACGAGCTGCAAAGCTGTCAGAGGCAGAATCCAGTCGGCCGACTTTCGGCGGTTCTGCAGGATTTCTGACATCTAGATATCTCCGTATAGTTACTTCATAGGAATGGTCTACAACATGTGCTTGCAAGTCAGGCACATGTTTTAGACCATACCCATGAAGTAACAATACGGAGATATCTAGATGACAGCGCTCCTGCAGAGCCGCCGCCTGGTGCTGGAAGCCGGATCTCATGACGTCCGCTATACAGCGGACGTATGAGAAGGGGGAGGGAGCGGAGGTCTGTCTTGCCTTACATCTCTCAAACTATAAAGGTTTGAGAGATGGGACTAAGTGCGTTCAGTATGTTTCTATGATTGCTGTATTTTGCCGTCAAGTTGTTGGGGGGGGGGGTTACTATCCCTTTAAAGGTGAAAAAAAAAAAAACAGTAAAAAGTGGAGACAATTTGACTTTACATATTATTCATCTTCAGAATATGTAATGCCAAAAAAGGAGAGTGACGATCACTTGAAGTTTAATTAATATAACTTCCACTCAAATGCATAACTGTCCGTTTATGAAAGTGCAATGTATGTTGTAATTGAGGTAAAACTGACTTTGATGAGATGTCTTTCTGAAAAGAAAAAAGGGATGATCCTAATCTCAAAGCAATCATCTGTTTTAGAGTTTAACCATTTTTAAACAAGCTTAGGTTTCCAAATGATCCATTGCTGCCTAAATATTCAATGAAGGAGATTGTTAGAGCTCTTGTCCCGTTTTTTTAAACAAATGCTGGCTATTACATAATTCTTAAATGGATATGAACCATTTTAATTTATCGGTGATACTTTTCTTCTAGTTTTATAAACACAATTCTTGTCATAGATGCTCACTAGTACTTTCAATATGTGAAGTACTGTCAGGTATTGACTCTCAAAATGCTGGTTCTAAAGGCGCTATGCACAATGCTTGACAGGTCTCAAATTCACAGTGAAGCATTGAGTTGGAGGCTAGCATTCACTAAGGTGTGATAAAGAGGTGATAAAGCAGAGATGACTTCTCCATTGATATCACTTCTCCAAGTACTGTGTTGTTCTGTGGAACTAATGCACTAAGATTTCTCCAACTTCTGAGATCTTAGTGCATTGGCTCCATAGAATAACATAGGAACTGGAGAAGTGGTATCACTGGAGAAGTCCTTTTTATTTTATCACCTCTTTATCACTCTTTAGTGCATAACCTCCACTGAGTTAAAAGCCCTATTTAAATCAATGCAATTTTTGGGAACTAAAATCCTGCTGTAAAACAGGTTTGAGAAAGAATTACTTCACTCTTATATTGTCCATATGGCCCTATATCATTACAGTTAAAGGTGCAGTAAAGGGTTAGGGGGTTGCAGATTTGAAACTGTAGGTAGTCATCTGACAGCCATGGGAATGGAGTTCCCATTGATTACAACACTAGCATTCATGCTCAGTGGCTGGGTAAATGTAGTGATTCACACTGCCCTTCTGGGAGAATGCTGTCACCTCCATTGAAACCTGTTGTCAGAGAACTTACAAATGTGAGGCTTTAAATGGAGAGGATAGCGATTTTTCCTTTTCTCCCAGTAGGGGAGTGAAGGGTTGACATAATTTGGAGAACGGAGTATGGTACAGTTTGATGGTATGGGAAGTAGCTGTCCCTACATTCCCTTTAACTTTTAGTCACCACTGTTTGGCACATTTCAATGATAGTCCATCTTACAGTAAAGGGGTTAATTTGAGAGACAATGCCAGAATGCATTTTACGTGTTTTTTACTCATTACAAGAACCCACAGGTGGTTTTAACTAGAACATTACACTGTTCTATTTCTTGCCTAATTACTACAGACCGACGGAACTGGATGCGCTGGTATTTGGACATCTGTTCACAATCCTCACTACACAATTGACTAACGATGAGCTTCGAGAAAAAGTGAAGAACTACAGCAACCTTATTGCCTTTTGCAGAAGGATTGAACAGAACTATTTTGAAGATCATGATAAAGATAGCTCTGCAAGTTCCTCTACAAGATTATCTAAGGGTCCAAGCCTGCCATAGGATTTCCTACTTATTGTCTTCTATTGCAAGCCTGGAAACTCTACAACACAAATTGAAATAATCATGCTTTGTACTATTTACTACGTGCACATAATCATCATGCTTATTTTTTTCACTGCAAAGAAAAGCCTCTTTAAGTCTTGTTCACATGGTTGTCTTTGTTGCAAGACGTTGCAGTAACACAAGGTTGCCATTGAAAATGAACGTAGCTGTAAGGGCTCTTTTACACTGGAAAAAACTGTATCAGCCCCCCTGCTACATTTTTGCCTTCCAGGTTCCCCAGAGATTCCGTTACAGGAAGTAGGGGATGGCCAATGGGCAACCCACATGAGCATCAGCCGAATAGTATTGGCTGATGCCCATGTGGATCAGCCATTCATTTTAGGTCGCAGCTTCCAAGGTATACCATGTGGAAGGCCTGGCAGCGGCCCTGATACACCTTGATAGCACTCCTGTGTTACGGCCTGTTGGACTTTGGTTCTTTTATGTAAGGCTATAGTCGCGTGTGAAACTCACCATTGCCCATCGGCATATCTTTCAGCATGAATAACATAACTAACACACCATCGCTGCATTCATGTCCCTCATGTAAAACTGGGAAAATTACCATATAGAAAACTGGGATAGCTATTCTAGAAAGCTTGATGAGGTGAAGTTGCTGTAACAATGTTGCCCATGTGAACTAAGCCTTAGAAGCAAACTGCATCTGCATTATAATAAATGAAAGACAACTGTGTGAAGACTACATTTCCTTCTCTTTGATCTGGTCCAGAACCCCTCACTAAGCCCTATGCAGTTGTTGTAAATAGTGGCTTCAGATCTCCCCAGTCAAAGAACAAAGAGGAGGTAATTTTGCATTACACACTGAGGATTATAGTGCTGGTTACATGGTGCAGCAAGGCCAAGTAAAACTACTGTTTTCTGGTTTGAACAAGCGTGCACTCAGAGAATCTGTGTGTTTACAAGGTGATTAGTCCCTGTAACCAATTAGCATTCCAAAGATGTTACTCTTTTAAATCAGATGGCAGTGCAGAGTTAAGCCAGTTAGGTAAAACTGAACTACTACTTTTTTTCATTTCTTTTATGTAGTCTCCTAGTAGAGCCCTGTTTAATCCCTTGGGGGGTAGAGACATCTCTGATCCATTGTAAAGGAAAGCACAGGAGACCATACCTACAACTGTACCTTTTTTTTAGCAGGTATAATACCTGTTTTGTGCTTTTGTACGTTCTAAAATGGCATGAGCATTTTGTACTACTTTTTTTCAGAAAAGAAGGGAAAGGGAGCCATTTTTGGTTCATGCTACAAATAACATAGACATCCAGGCACAGTAGTGACTGTTTACTTTGCAGGACAGAACAATATAATGCCATGTAAATAAAATCTCTAAAGGCTGTGACTATTCTATGCACATTGCTGCCGGACATTTTGTCTGGTCTTTATCAGATAAGTATATACAGAGAAGGTGCTTCAGCATTTCTATAGAGGCAGCAGCTGTGATTGTATCTCTTTCATTTGAGAAATGTTGGAGGGCATGGGAGACATCTCTAGCAACCATGGGGTTAAAATAACAGAGTAAAATAAAAAGATCTGGAGTCCAAGCCTTATCACTGCTTTTGTTTTGTTATCCTTTGTTAATTAATGTTCAAATGTTTGGGGTCACTTTGAAATTGCCTTGTTTCTGTTATGCGAGCAGCTTGACCGTATGGTACGTAAGAAGTGCCCATCAAACCAATCCAAATTGTGGGAGACGCTTTAGAAAGTATGGGGCGAACTCTCTTGAAATTACTTCAACGAATTGACAACTAGAATGCCAAAGGTCACCAAGGCTGTAATTCCTGCAAATAGAGGATTCTTCAATGAAAGTAAAATTTGATGGACACAATTATTATTTGAATTGAAATGTATTATTATTATTTATTATTTCTAACCTTGTCAGTCTTTCCTGTTCATTTTGAAATTTATTTTATGGCAAACAAGGACATTTGTAAGTGACCCCAAACTTAAGTATATATAGATATGTTATCTATCTATCTATCTATCTATCTATCTATCTATCTATCTATCTATCTATCTATCATAAGGAAAATAGGCCAAATGAATGAGTATTGCAGTGTGTAATAATACCTTTTTTATTGGACTAACATTCAATGATATGGGCAAGCAGAGCAATGCTCCCTTTTTCAAGCATGGCTCTTGAAAGCTTGTCCATATCATTGAATGTTAGTCCAATAAAAAAATGTATTATTACACACTGCAGTACTCATTCATTTGGCCTATTTTATATATATATATCCTATATTATAATTTGCTAAGGATGTTTGTCAGAAGCCGTCATGCACAGTAGAGACGGCTGCGTGCACTGCACTCATGCGCAGTACAGACTGCCAGCACCGCTCCTGATATGGAGCAGGGCGCTCCGAATTCAGACCAGAGTCCTCTCTACGCACCTTCCTGGTACTGCTTGGTCCCAGGAAGGTGCGCAGAGAGGACTACGGTCTGAATTTGAGGTGCCCTGCTCCATATCAGCCTCAGAGCGGGCAATCAGTACTGCTCATGACTGCAGCACCACCAGTGTTGGCCTGTGTACACGGGCTTTAAAACTAGTATAGATATATAAAATATCTACATATGTATAGCTATAAAATATATATACGTTAGTAATTAGTGAATCTTATTTTTAACCCCTCAGATCCTGGAGAGGTCTTCAGTGCATTGCTTTTTATTACTTCTTCTTTAAACAATTTATTTTTCTGGTTCATAATTGCCAATTTGCATAAAATCTGCATGTTTGATTTGTATGTATTCCCTGTTCTTACCACTTTCACTGCTAAATAAATAAATCTCCAGTTTGTTGTAGTTGGCGATGCCTGTTAGTGGGCCGCTTTTGTAGTTTTACAAGAAGTACAAAGCTTTCCCAATAAAGCAATAATAAAATCTCTACAGGCTTTGTATTACTATACTGAAGTGAAAAACAAAATGCCTGGTTCTTCCCTGTAGAGGTCAACTGACCGTGAGCGACAGTGGGATTCAGTGGAAGATGCCGGCTCTAAAGCATCACCACACTGCTGTTTATTCATCAGGAGAAAGACAGGTCCGTATGCAGAAAATAAAAGATGAGCTTTTCCAGAGCAAACCAATTGCACTATGGGGGGTGGGGGGGATAACAATTTCCATTGATTTAACTTAGGTTTCAACTCTTTGAATGCTTGAGGTCTCAAAATCCTGGCTTCACATTACATTGGAGACCTTTCTAGCACTGAAAGGGTTAAAAAACCATTTAAAACAATATTGTGCAGTTGTTTTTTTTCCCAGAATAGCCCATCTTTTGCTTTCATTTTGAGTATTATTGTCATCGTTAATTTATAAATTGCCAACAAATTTGCATCTCTCTACAATTGGGGAAGGGTAAGGAAACCTTCTGCTCTCCAGCTGTTGGAAACGAAATGCCCACAACCAGCCAATAGCTAGTTAGTTATGGTTGTGTTTCTCAACAGCTTGAGAACCAGAGATTGGCAACTCCTGACCTGAGGAATACTTGCTAAAACATGCACAACACTCATATGCCTAGTTTACATGGGTATTGTAAACACACGTGTTTTCAGTGCTTCAACAAACAAAAACATGGAATTGCCTTCTATTCTATTCAGTCAAACATTAATCAGAGCCCACAATGCGGGCCAAACAGCTTACCAAAGATTTTGTGCATTATACGTGAAGTCACTGTTGGAAGTGAACAATGGATTTCAGTGTATATGCGTGTTTTCTTATTTTTCATGTGTAGTGGAAGTTGCATTGTCTCTCTCTCACACAATTGTTGTGCTGCAAGAAAATGGTGTGTTGCATCCCCCCATGTGAACAAAGCCTTATACAGACTGCTACAAATGCAGAGGATCATGCTCCCAAGAGCTTACAATCTAGAGCAAAGGTTTTCAAACTTTTTGTGCTGAAGGTATCTGTAACACATAATCTGGAATTTTCAAGGCCCTCCTAACATTGTATAGGTCATTTGTAGGGCATATTGAAGGTGACAAATACATAAATATATTGTTACATTTAGGTCTCATAATCAGAATGGCAAAAAGTTGCATATTGTGCATAACCACTTTAAATTTTCATTAAATTTTCGTTAAAGTCTTCATGGGGAAAAATAGCACACTCAGTGGATGTTGACTGCCCACCAAAGTGCAGCAACATCCTAATACAGGGGTGTGTAACGTGTGTCCCATAAGCATGGGCGTCCAGAGGGGGAGGCAAGGGGGCACTTGCCCCCCCCCCTATAAAGGGGCTAGATGGGCTGGCCTGGGGGCCATATTATGGCTTTGCCCCCCCCCCCCGGAAAAATGTCTACGGACACCACTGCCCATAAGCCAAATGTGCCTGCCTGACTCCAGGTTGTGTCCCACACATGAACTAGTGGGTCTGTGAGACCTAATCCCCTGCTTGTCAGAACCATACAGTTCAAGAAAAAATGTTGTTGAATATCAGTACTGTCATTATCTGGATCAATAAACTGGTATTTATAAATAGAATTCACCATAGTTATTAATAAACAATGCTGCCTTTGCACCTATGGCTTTATGATCATGTGGCACAAGACTGAAAAAAATGTAGACACCCCTGTCCTAATAAATGAGAACTACTGATCTAGAGCAGTGGTGGAATCGAAGGTAATCCGTATAGCCCCTGGTGCAGCCAGTGGAAATTGGTTTCTGTATATGTAATTGTACTCTATTTGAAAAGCAGTAGAGCCATCGTGGGTAACCTGAAAGCTGGCTGGGTAGTCATGAACAGCTAGAGGGTCTCAGGTTGCCAAACCTATGATTTAGAGGGAAACCCATGGTTACATAAAATAAGAAAAGGAGAGTATTTAACTTTAAAACAAGCGTATTTTAACAAAACTTTTCTTTTTCAACACTATGCTATTTTATTTGATATTGCTCCAGGTATACAGGCACACATAAGAAATATTCGCTTCAAGACAGTTTGCTTTCTTTTACTGACAATTAGACTATATTTGACTGGGAAGTAATTAGCTCCCAATGCCTCGTAAAGAAGGCAAAGGTCATTTACTCAGAAATGTAGCTATATCATATAGGTCATCAGTGGTTTACCTTTTGGCCTAGAAATTGATAGGCTGATAAGGAAACACTATTTCCTTTTATTGTAACAATTTACATCTAATTTTAATCCTTTGAGTTCCAGATGGGTAAACAGCGCATTGCAGAGCAATGAGTTGCGTACCCCTCTGGTAGTCAAAGGTTTAAACTGTATTAAAAAACACAAAATTGCTGAACCTGAGCGAGAATTACAGCCAGACTTCACTGTATATCTAATGTTACAACTGTATTATATTAATGATTGATATATGCCAGACTTTAGTGATATAAAATATGATTTATCAATTTTTCTGTGTTCTAGAATCTTTTAGCTCACATTAAAATAATAAAGTATATTTGTGGTAATTTCTTTTGTTACATATTCAGTCCTAACTTCGGCCCATAAGCTACTGATATGCAATTTTTGGAGCAAACCAACTGCACCTCAGGTGACAAATAAACATTGCCAATAATTTAAAGGCATAGTAATACTTAAAATGTAAAAAAAAAAAAAAGTTGTAGGGTTTATTCCCCTGAGTAAAACAAGGGTACTCCCACTGCTGAAAGATGTTTTATTCAAAATGTATTACAGCTCAAAGTTGAATTTTTTAGGTGCAATATCACAGTGCCCTGCAATTGTACAGTGGCGCTGTTGCTACACCATCCTGTGGACAGCTCTGCTCCCGGGACCATTAATCTCCATAGGATGGTGTAGCAACAGCGCCACTGTACAATTTCAGGCCACTGTGATAATGCGTCTAACAAAACTCCATTTTGAATAAAACACCTTTCAGCAGTGGGAGTACCCTAGTTTTACTCAGGGGGATAAACCCTACAACATATTTTTTAACATTTTAAGTATTAGTATCCCTTTAAATAGGACTTTTAAACGCATTGAATGCTAGAGAGGTCTCCAATACATTTCAAAGGGGTGAAAGCTTTGTTTAAAATAAATAATTTGCAGGATTTAATTTCTCTTTCATAGAATGCAGCTTGTTTGCTTCAGACCTGCACCTCCTAAGCGTACTGAAAAACATTCCCATGGTGCACTGAAATAAGTTATATGCCCAGGGCAGAAAATGGGTATACTGCACTGTGAGTAAGGTTTGTCCATTGTATTGTATGGCAATGCAATAGACTCCCCTCTTGCAGTTAAAGGGTTAAACTGAGACAAACCTTCCTGGGACAGGTTCCTAGAGGAAGATCTGCTTTCTAAGCAGTGAACAGTACCTGTTATGGAGGGAATATTTAACCCTTAGAGTGTCAGATGGGTGTCCAAGGCATTGCTAGGCAATTCATTGGCCTCCCCTGTTACTCAAAGGGTTAAACCACGGTAGTTATTGTTGGTACCACCAAGGCCTATTTTAGACTATGAGCCAGATGTCTCAGGTTATGTCTAATGACATCCAGGAAGTGCTGGCACTTGGAAATTTCTATTGTAGTGATATTACTGAGACTTAGAAATGTCCAGTGTGCTTTCTGCCTAGTTGGTGATCATAAGGCTGAGCTGCCTTCAGGTTCAGCTTTATAAGTATGTGACCTTAAGTCATTATTAACTCTTTGAGTGCCAGGGAGGGATCCAACGCATTGCAATGTATTGCATGCCTCTGTGGCACTCACAGGGTTAGCCTTTATAAACCACCAGAAGAGAACAGTTAAGAAATGGGTTTCAACAGTCAAGAAAATGCACCTTATTTCTATGTCTCCCCTCTATCCCTGCCCTTTCCTCACTCCTTTCCCTTTCCTTCCCTATTCATCGCTCTCCTGCCCCCTTTCCACTTTCTTTCCCCTTTCTTCTCACTTCATATTTCCTCTCTGTCTCTCCATAAACTGTACATCCCATACTTAATTTCCCTCCCCTTTCCTCTTATCTCGTCATAATACAGTAATTCTCCTATAAAAACTCCTCTGTCCTTTATCTTCTTGACATTTGTTGAAGATAGATAAAACTCAGATTTGTGAAGTCCAGATTACTTACAATGGAAAAATGTGTAGCGTTGCTGGGATGGGCTTAATAAGACATCTTAGTCAGCTGGACTTATGGAAACGCTTCATTTTCTGTGGATATCTTACCTTTAAAGCAGAAAAATTCTCCAATGCTGCCACAATGATTATCACACACTTTCTCTTGAGGTTTCTGTGTTTTTTTTTTTTTTTTTTTTTTTACTGTAAGGCAAGTTGAGAAATTCCTTGTAGTAATCATGAATAAAGTTGTTATTTCTCATCTGCTGGATGACAGAGGTACCAGATACAAGATAATTATCAGATAAAAAGAGGAGCAATGAGTTGATCTACCATTCAAGAGGTTTAGTAGTATCATGAGTAACAGAAAGGGGTGGACCACTAGAGTCTCAAATTAACCCACACAAAGCCAGTGTTCCTCCAATCTGAGAATGTGCATCATTCAACAAGTCTACTCAGTAAGCCAGTGACTAGCTAAGTATAATGGGATCTGTAGTCCAACAACAGCTGAAGTTCTGCAGAATGTATACCTCTGCTTGAAGTTTTTGCATGATAAGACAGCTAGGCAGGCATAATCAATTTTCAGTCCTATTGCTGTTGGGACTACAGGTATGATCATACCCAACCAGTTGTTGGTTTGGGATTGCAGGAGTTGTAGTCCTTAACAGCTGCAGATCTGCCAATTGACTACCCCTGAACTAGCAGGTTGTTTGCCTTGCCCCCAACTAGGGAGACAAAAAGAGTTGAGAGGAGCACACATCAAGCACGAACAAGATTAAGTGTCTTGTTCTAAGGCATGGTAGCCTCTCAATGGTGCTACAACTCACGTTTTTCACTCCCATGTGCCATTGCAGAGAGAAATCTCCATGTCCATATCAGACAGTCCAGCTCCAAAATGTCAGGCAAATCCTCTCCGCACGAGAGAAACGGCAAAACCACAGACGTACGTTTCGGCCTATGTGAGCCTCGTCAGTGTGGTGCAGCCGAATCCCTCTAGGCACATGGAAGCAAGGGCCCATGCCTGGGATGCCCTTAAACTTAGGGAGACAAAAAGAGTTGTGAGGAGCACACATCAAGCACGAACAAGATTAAGTGTCTTGTTCTAAGGCATGGTAGCCTCTCAATGGTGCTACAACTCACGTTTTTCACTCCCATGTGCCATTGCAGAGAGAAAATCGCCATGTCCATATCAGACTGGTCCCGCCCACAGACAGTCCAGCTCCGAAATGTCAGGCAAATCCTCTCCGCACGAGAGAAACGGCAAAACCACAGACATACGTTTCGGCCTATTTGAGTCTCATCAGTGTGGTGCAACCGAATCCCTCTAGGCACATGGAAGCAAGGGCCCATGCCTGGGATGCCCTTAAACTTAGGGAGACAAAAAGAGTTGTGAGGAGCACACATCAAGCACGAACAAGATTAAGTGTCTTGTTCTAAGGCATGGTAGCCTCTCAATGGTGCTACAACTCACGTTTTTCACTGACTTGAGCAGCACCTGAGGGGCCACACATGCCTTGAGCAAACTACTTCATTTTGCTCTTTCTCGGTGTGCGCTCGTCACATTCTTTTGGTTTGTTGTCTCCCTAAGTGGAAGGGTATCCCAGGCATGGGCCCTTGCTTCTGTGTGCCTAGAGGGGAACAGCTGCATCCCACTGACGAGGTCCACATAGACCAAAACGTACTTCTGGGGTTGTGCTGTTTCTCTCATGCGGAGAGAATTTGCCTGACATTTCGGGGCTGGACTGCCTGTGGGTGGGACCAGACTGATATGAATATGGAAATTTCTTCTCTGCAATGGCACATGGGAGCAAAAAACGTGACTTGAGCAGCACCTGAGGGGCCACACATGCCTTGAGCAAACTACTCCATTTTGCTCTTTCTCGGTGTGCGCTCGTCACATTCTTTTGGTTTGTTGTCTCCCTAAGTGGAAGGGTATCCCAGGCATGGGCCCTTGCTTCTGTGTGCCTAGAGGGGAACAGCTGCATCCCACTGACGAGGTCCACATAGACCGAAATGTACGTCTGGGGTTGTGCTGTTTCTCTCGTGCGGAGAGGATTTGCCTGACATTTTGGGGCTGGACTGCCTGTGGGTGGGACCAGACTGATATGAATATGGAAATTTCCTCTCTGCAATGGCACATGGGAGCGAAAAACGTGACTTGAGCAGCACCTGAGGGGCCACACATGCCTTGAGCAAACTACTTCATTTTGCTCTTTCTCGGTGTGCGCTCGTCACATTCTTTTGGTTTGTTGTCTCCCTAAGTGGAAGGGTATCCCAGGCATGGGCCCTTGCTTCTGTGTGCCTAGAGGGGAACAGCTGCATCCCACTGACGAGGTCCACATAGACCGAAACGTACGTCTGGGGTTGTGCTGTTTCTCTCGTGCGGAGAGGATTTGCCTGACATTTCGGGGCTGGACTGCCTGTGGGTGGGACCAGACTGATATGAATATGGAAATTTCCTCTCTGCAATGGCACATGGGAGCGAAAAACGTGACTTGAGCAGCACCTGAGGGGCCACACATGCCTTGAGCAAACTACTTCATTTTGCTCTTTCTCGGTGTGCGCTCGTCACATTCTTTTGGTTTCTTGCCCCCAACTAAAAAGGTGTTTGTTAAAGGGATGGTAATGTCCCACAAAAAATATTTTGCATGTTGTAGTCCTTAAAAAGTTGAACAAAGTGCAAAAAAAACATATCTCTCAAACGGCTATGGTTTGAGAGATATCTGCATTTAAAATTTGATGTTTCCTGCTGTCAGCTGTAAAGCCGACACCAGGAGGCTTTGCAGCAGAGCCGCAATCCCGTTATTTACAACGAATGACTTCATTGGAATGGTCTAAGAAGTGTGCCTGGTTTGCAAGCACACTTTGTACACCATTCCAACAAAGTGACTCTTTGTACGCCATTCCAGTGAAATCATTCGTTGTAAATAACACGATTGCAGCTCTGTTGCAGAACTTCCTGGTGTCGGCCGACACGGATCTCCTGCTGACAGCTTTACAGCTGACAGCAGGAAACCTCAAACTTTAAATGCAGATATCTCTCAAACCATAGCGGTTTGAGAGATAAGTTTTTTTGCACTTTGTTCAACTTTTTAAGGATTTTTGTGGATCTTCAGGACGTGTATCTACACATCGCCATTCATCCAGAGAGCCTGCAGTATCTCAGATTTGCCTATAACCAAGGGCATTTTCAGTTTTCAGCTCTTCCCTTTGGTCTCACTACAGCTCCTCAAGTCTTCAATCATGTCCTGGGAGCCTTAGTATCCATCCTCCATTGGGACAGCATCAGAGTCACTCCATACATGTAAGACCTGCTTATGAAAGCCCCTTCTGCAGACCTTCTTCATCAGCAGGTTCAGGACTGCATTCATGCATTCACCCATCATGGCTGGATTCTCAACATGGACTAGTCAGATCTTGTTCCGTCCCAGCGTCTGGTCTTCCTGGGCCTTCTCTTAAACACTCAGCAGAGGATGGTGTTTCTTACGGACGAGGTGGCTCACCAGATCGCCCACAGGGTCTTGGCTGTTCTGGCTCACGATCCAGTTCCAGCCAAGAAGCTGTTCTCTCTAGTGGGGAAGTCCATTTCCACCATAGAAGTGGTCCTGTTTGCCATGGCTGACACCAGGGAACTCCAGAGGTTTGTGATCCAGGTGTGCAGGGGTCAGCTGGACCTTCTGAAGATGTCAGTGTCCCTCCCTCTGCATTTGGAACTGATTTGTCATGGTGGCTCGACCTCTCCAATCTGCTGAAGGGCAAGTCCTTCCTGGTATCCTTCTGGACCATGGTGATGACGGATGTCAGCCTTTCCGGCTGGCGAGCGGTCCTGGGTCACCTGAGTGCTCAAGGTTGGTGGTCTCCAGAGGAATCTCGCCTTCGGGCGATATTTCATGCCCTTCAGCACTAGACACGCCAGCTGGAGGACTGCCCAGTCCGGGTCCAGTCCAACAACACCACAGCAGTGGCCTACATCAACAAGCAGGGCGGATCAAGAAGTCTCACCGTTTGGTCAAGGCTATTTTGTCCTGGGCATAAGAACAAGTTCCTACCATATCCACAGTGCACATTCCCGGTGTAGACAACGTCATGGCAGACTTCCTCAGTCGGCACACGGTGGACAGCGGAGAGTGGGAACTGCACCCAGAGGTGTTCACCCTCATTGTTCAGGAGTGGGGTCTTCCTTGCATCGACCTGATGGAGACAAGACACAACCGGAAGGTTCCGATGTTCTGCTCTAGCTGGATGGATCCTCTATCTCTAGCTGTGGATGCCATGTCCATTCCTTGGTTATTTCCTCTGGCTTACATCTTTCCTCCCATACCCATGTTGCACAGGGTGTTAAGGAAACTGAGACCAGAACACTGTCCAGTCATTCTGATTGCTCCGTACTAGCCTTGGCAGGCTTGGTTTCCGGAGCTTCTGGATCTGTCAGTTTCTGAGCCATTCCAGCTCCCTTGCCATCCGGATCTTCTTCTTCCACAGGGTTACCTTTGGAAGGAGGATATTCATAGTCTGGCTTTGACTGCTTGGAAATGGAATCCTCAATACTGAGGAAGAAATGTTTTTCTTCTGGTGTGGTGGCTACTATGCTTAGTGCGCGCAAACCTGTTTCTTCTAAGGCCTTCCATTGTGTCTGGTCGACCTTTCTCTCTTGGTGTGCTGACAGGGACCTGTCTCAGAATTTTGATCTTCCTAGAGTCCTGGCCTTTCTACGCGCTGGGGTGGATAAGGGTCTCAGTTTGATTTCCCTTAAAGGGATACTAATGTTTCATAATAAAAGTAGCTCTAATTAATCATCATAGTATTTGTACTTTGGAGAGTGTTATTTCAATTCTGTCAGAGTTATAGTTCAAGAGTAATTCAATGGCAAAGTATCCCCCTCCCGCCCCTTTTACTGATGTATCACTGCTCAGCCAGAGCAGAAGGGAGGTGCCCAGGTAGACTGCAGAGAGGGACAATCTTCAATTAAGATAAGGGAAAAACCTGGAAAAACTTGTCAAGGGGGGCAGGACTTTCATTGTTCTGATAGGAAGAAGACCGTCCCCTGCTGTTGTCTGGTCTATGGACTGCATTCCACATCTGAGAAGAGATTGCTTACACTAGGTAAAAGGGGCGGGAGGGGGAAACTTTGCTTGTGAATATCTCTCAAACCATAAAGGTTTGTCAGATAAGACTTATATCGTTCTTCATGTTTTTTTAATGCCTACAAAATAAAATAAAGATAAAACGAAGTATTACTATCCCTTTAAGGTTCAGACTTCTGCTCTCTCTCTCTCTCTTTTCTTTCAGAGGTGCATTGCTATTCTTCCTGATGTCAAGGTTTTCTTCCAGGGAGTTGCACATACTCATCCTGTTTTCAAGTCTCCCGCTCAGTGGGAGATCCTCAGTGGCATCTCAACTTGGTTTTGGGAGTCCTTCACTCCCTACCTTTGAGTCCTTGGATAAAGCGGTACTTTGCACTTCGCAGGAGTTTCTCCCGAAGGTGGTTTCTGAGTTCCACATTAATCAGGAGATTGTGGTGCCTTCTTTCTGCCCTGACCCTACCTATGACAAGGAGAGGGAGTCCATTAGACAGTCTGACGTGCCGTTCGTCATTCCCAGGGCAGGGAGACCTGCATCCAAAGTGACTATTGCGTCTTGGATTAAGTCCACTATTCATAAGGTTGACGAACTAAGGAAGAAGCCTGTTCCCTTTCAGGTCACGGCTTATTCTGCTAGATCTATTGGGGCTTCTTGGGCTTACAAGAATCAGGCCTCAGCTGATCAGTTGTGCAAGGCTGCCACTTGGTGGTCTGTGCACACCTTTTCGAAGCACTACTGTGTTGACATGCTGACATCGGCTGACACCAGCTTTGGGACAAAGATCCTGGAGGCAGTCTTGCCTGTCTAGGATCTTCTTCGGTTCTTCAATGCTCCCTCACTTTTGGGCTCTGTTGGCTCTAGTTCAGTGTGCTGTGTAACAGTTCCTGGGGTGTTGTTACCCTTGTTCAGTGTCCGTGGACACTTCATTTGTTTTGTTGGGCTATCTCTGATGTGATGGTTCATATCTGCTCTGGTGACTTTTGGGGGCCTTGTGCCTGGTCCTTGCCTTACTTCCCGTGTCTGGGAAACTCAATGACTGGACATCCCAAAGTTACCAGTAACCTATATTAGACGACAGAGAAAAAAGGATTTTAGTCTTACCTTTTAAATCCTTTTCTCTTAGTCCATATAGGTTACTGGTCTCCCACCCTGTCAAGGAACCATGCTTGGCTCTCCTGTGGCAGAATATGGGGGGTCCTTCAGGTTCATGCTCACAGGAGTCTCAACTCCACTTTGCCCCCATCTGCTCCAACTTGCCCCCATCAGCTCCACTTTGCCCCCATCCACTCCATCTTGCCCCCACCAGCTCCACTTTGCCCCCCCTCAGCTCCACTTTGGCCCCCATCCACTCCAACTTGCCCCCATCAGCTCCACTATGCCCCCTCCGCTCCAACTTGCCCCCAGCAGCTCCACTATGCCCCCTTCGCTCCAACTTGCCCCCAGCAGCTCCACTATGCCCCCTCCGCTCCAACTTGCCCCTATCAGCTCCAACTTGCCCCCATCAGCTCCACTTTGCCCCCCGTCCGCTCCGCTTTGCCCCCATCCGCTCCAACTTGCCCCCAGCAGCTCCAACTTGCACCCCATCACGTACCTGTAGCTCCCGCGCAATCTTCTCTTCAGTAATGCAGAGCGTGCCGGGAGATCATGACTCCCAGCGCGCTCTGCATTACTAAAGATCCGACCCAATGAGGGAACGCAGTGCTGCATGCCCGTGCCCCCAGTACATGTGCGCCCTATGCCGGAGCCTACCTCGCCTACAGGTGGCACCGGCCCTGGGTGTTCATGGTCACTCTGCTGTTTTGTAGGCAATATTGTCCCTGTAACAGGAATTATGACTTAAAATATAATAGATGCATTTCAGAATAAAAATTTGCAGTAAGATTTTATTATGAAATTCATGGGTTTTATTTATTCCATTGGAAATATTGATTGAAGATGAACGAATGAATATGTTTATTTATATAGCGCCACAAGTGTACGAATTAGATGAAAGGGAAGATCACATCCATTATAACAGAAGATCACATATTATCAAAATACATAAGAGAAACCCTAATATAATATTTAAGAAAAACTGAAGTACAAAACATATAATTGCCCCATCAACAAAATTAGAAGATTTAGTGATAGAACAAAGGCAAAGGACATGACAGGGACGTATGGTTGTTTGAGAAAGGATTGCGTTATATTTTCATTTTTACCCAAGAAAAATGAAGTCACTTTTAAAAGTAATTGTACAAACAAAACATACAAAATAAAAGATGTGGCCAGTTGTAATAATACAAAGATAGGGGGTTATGCACTAAGGGGTGATAATGTGGAGATGACTTCTTCAGTGATATCACTTCTCCAGTTTGTATATTATTCTATAGAGCCAATGCACTAAGATCGCTAAAGCTAGAGAAATCTTAGTATGTTGGCTGCATTGAATAACATAGGACTTGGAGACACGATATCATTGGACAAGTTATGTCCACCTTATCACCTGTTTATAACATCTTAGTGCATCTCCCTGTATTTAACCCCTTAACAACCACTGACATGCCAGGACCATCACGGCGGTCTGGCACGTCATGGAGTTCAGGACTCCCGGTGCGGCTGCACACCGCTCCGGAAGCCCTGAACCGAAAGTAAATTTAAAAAAAAAAAAAAAAAAAAGCCCTGTGGTCCTCAAGTGTCTGCCGTGCGCCGGTCCTTAAGGGGTTAATCACCTGCAGCTGTGGTGTTCAATATGTGGGCTGTACCAAAAGGGTGTATAAAAAAAAAAAAGTTTAGTGAACACTAGTGATGAGCGAGCACCCCAATGCTCGGGTGTTCGGGTGCTCTGACCGAGCACCCCCTGAGGCTCGAGTGCTCGGCCGAGCACCCGAGCCCCATTGAAGTCAATGGGAGGACTCGAGCATTACACCAGGCACCCCCTGCTCTGATGAGGGGAGGGTGCCTGGTCCATAGGAAAAGGGCAGAAAAGGATGGAAACACCACAGAAATGGTTCAGGGACAGCATAGGGAGGATGTCTGGATGCATCTTGGACTCCAACATCGCTGCTGGGAACGATCTTTCGCCCGTAGTACGCCATTTTTACAGACTGACCATAAAACACACAAAAAGGAAAATAAAAACGACTTTAGGTGAAAAATTGTTACCAAACAATATTTGCTGTATATTTACTTGTATATCATCTGCAAATTCTCCCAAAATTTTCCTTGATTTTCTGAAGTGAGGCCATGATTAAGAGGGAAACGTGCGCAGAGGTAAATTATCCCAAAAATTTCCTTGATTTTCTGAAGTGAGGCCATGATTAAGAGGGAAACGTGCGCAGAGGCAAATTCTCCCAAAAATTTCCTTGATTTTCTGAAGTGAGGCCATGATTAAGAGGGAAACGTGCGCAGAAACAAATTCTCCCAAAAATTTCCTTGATTTTATTGAACTGAGGCCATGATTAAGAGGGAAACGTGCGCTGAGCTGACCATCTAAAACATTATGGGTGAGGGTCTGCTGCAGAGCTGACCATCCTAAACATTATATGCGAAGGCCCGCTAGTGAGCTGACGCTATAAAACATTATATGCGAAGGCCCGCTAGTGAGCTGACGCTATAAAACATTATATGAGAGGGCCCGCTAGAGAGCTGACCCAATAAAACATTATATGAGAAGGCCCGCTGGTGAGCTGACCTATATAAAAATTGGCAAACAGGGCCCGCTTGTGAGCTGGCCCTATATAAAAATTATATCACAGGGCCCGCTGGTGAGCTGGCCCTATATAAAAATTATAGCACAGGGCATATGGAAGAGGAGGAGGAGGATGAGAAGATTAAGAGTCAACCATATACCTGTTTTTTGGGTGGAAGGGGTGAATGGGAATACAGAGTATTCCCATCATTGTAAATAATATATGTAAAGTGAGTTTATGTTCCCCCGGGGCTTTCCTCCAGTGGAGTGGAGAAGTCAGGGGAAATCCAGGCCTTGTTCATTTTTATAAGTGTCAACCTATCAGCATTGTCGGTGGAAAGGCGGATACGCTTATCTGTTATGATGCCACCAGCAGCACTAAATACCCGCTCAGACAGAACGCTGGCGGCAGGGCAGGCCAGCACCTCCAAGGCGTAGAGTGACAGTTCATACCACGTGTCCAGCTTGGACACCCAGTAGTTGTAAGGCACAGAGGGATCATTGAGGACGCTGACACGGTCTGCTACGTACTCCTTCACCATCTTCCAAAACTTTTCCCTCCTTGTGACACTAGGCTGCGCATCAGGGTGAGGGTGCTGGCGGGGTGTCATGAAGGTGTCCCACGCCTTGGAGAGTGTTGCCCTGCCTTTCTCGGAACTGCTGTGTGCTCCCCTTTTCTCCCCTTCTCGGTTGGCCAAGGTAGCACGTACTCTGCCGCCAGCGTTGTCAGATGGAAAATTTTGGAGCAATTTTTCAACAAGAACCTTCTGGTATTGCACCATTTTGCTTGTCCTCTCCACCGGAGGAATGAGAGATGAGAAATTCTCTTTGTAGCGGGGGTCCAGAAGGGTGAACACCCAGTAATCCGTGTTGTCTAAAATGCGTACAACGCGTGGGTCACGGGAAAGGCAGCCTAACATAAAGTCAGCCATGTGTGCCAGAGTACCAACAGTCAAGATTTCGCTGTCCTCACCAGGAGGATGACTCTCAATATCCTCATCCTCTTCCTCCTCTTCTGCCCACCCACGCTGAAGAGATGGAACTAAAGTTCCATGGCTACCCTCTGTAGCGGAGGCAACCGTGTCTTCCTCCTCCTCCTCCTCCTCCGCCTCCTCCAATTGTCGCTGAGAAGACGAAGTGAGGGTGCTCTGGCTATCACCTTGTGTAAGCTCTTCCTCCCCCATTTCCACCTCTTCCACATGCAAAGCGTCGGTTTTAATTGTGAGCAGCGAGCGTTTCAGTAGACACAGAAGTGGGATGGTTACACTGATAATAGCGTTATCGCCGCTCACCATCTGTGTCGATTCCTCAAAATTGCGTAAAACCTCGCAGAGGTCTGACATCCATTCCCACTCCTCACTTCTGATTACAGGAAGTTGAACGGAGAGGCGACGACCGTGTAACAGCTGGTACTCCACTACTGCCCTCTGCTGCTCACAAAGCCGGGCCAACATGTGGAAGGTGGAGTTCCAGCGCGTGCTCACGTCACACAGCAGCCGGTGAGCTGGCAATTGTAAGCGCTGCTGCAGCTTCAACAGGCCGGCCGAAGCTGTAGATGACTTACGGAAATGTGCACACACGCGGCGCACCTTGGTCAAGAGATCATGCACATTGGGGTAGGTTTTTAGAAATCGCTGAACCACTAAATTAAATACATGCGCTAGGCATGGTACGTGTGTGAGGTTGCCGAGCTCCAAAGCCGCCACCAAGTTACGCCCATTATCACACACAACCATGCCTGGTTGCAGGTTGAGTGGCGAGAGCCATTGCTCGGTCTGGTGACTAATCCCCTGCAACAGCTCTGAGGCCGTGTGCTGTTTGTCCCCAAGGCAGATCAGCTTCAGCACGGCCTGTTGACGCTTCCCCACTGCAGTGCTACACTGCTTCCAGCTACTGGCTGATGGGGGAGTGGCGCTGCGTGTAGAGAATTCGGAGGTGGAAACGGAGGAGGAGGAACCAATAACGTAGGTGCTGGCGGAAACCCTGATGGAGGTAGGGCCCGCAATCCTCGGCGTGGGTAGCACCCGTGCCATCCCAGGGTCCGAGTCGCTCCCAGCCTCCACGACATTCACCCAGTGTGCCGTCAGGGAAATGTAGCGTCCCTGGCCACAAGCACTTGTCCATGTGTCAGTCGTTAAGTGGACCTTCCCAGTAACTGCGTTGGTCAGGGCACGGGTGATGTTACGGGACACATGGTGGTGTAATGCAGGGATGGCACACCGGGAAAAGTAGTGGCGGCTGGGGAACGCGTACCGAGGGACAGCTGCTGCCATCAGGCTGCGGAAGGACTCAGTGTCCACAAGCCTAAATGGCAGCATTTCGATGGCCAGTAATTTGGAAAGGTGTGAGGTTAGTGCTATGGCCTGTGGGTGGGTGGCTGGGTATTTTCGCTTGCGCTCAAATGCCTGGGGTAACGACATTTGGACGCTGTGCTGGGACAGGGAAGTGGATGTGGTCGCTGATGGTGCTTCAGATGGTACAGGTGCAGGGTGGGAGGTATGCGGGCCTGCGCCTTCGACAGGCGATTGGCCGGCACCGAAAACAGGGGAAGAGGAGGCAGTGGTGTGGCCTGCAGACACAGATGGGCGATCCAGGCGTTCCTCCCACTTATTACGGTGCTTGGATGCCATGTGTCGGATCATGCTGGTGGTGGTGAGGTTTCTAGTGTTCATGCCTCGGCTCATTCTGGTGTGGCACAGGTTGCAAACTACAATTCTTTTGTCGTCCGCACTTTCCTTAAAAAAACGCCATACCGCGGAACACCTACCCTTTGGCAAGGTAGATTTACGCAAGGGGGTGCTCCGTGGAACATTTGCGGGCCGGTTTGGTGCGGTCCGCCTTCTTTCTGTAGCCACACCACTGCCTCTTCCAGCCTGTTGCGGTGCTGCAGATGGCTCACCCTCAGGACTGCTGTCATCGCTCGGCTCTACACCTTCCCAGGTGGGGTCAGTCACCTCATCGTCCACCAAGTCCTCCTCCACTTCCTCACTCTGATCATCCTCCTCATGTCTTGATCCCACCACATACTCAGTCATTGACAACTGTATAACATTCTCCTCAACAAGGTCTTGAGACGGAAATAGTGGTTGATTTAATGGCAACTGTGTCTCATCATCATCATCATCATCCACTACTTCCTTTGACCTTAAATGCCGTTCACATCTGTCATCTTCTTGTGATTGGGTACCCTCTAGAGGTTGTGAATCAGGGCACAAGATGTCATGTTCCTCTGCAAGCGTGCTTGGAGAGAGGGTCAAATGAAGGATTGGTGATGAGACGAGCTCCTCACTATATCCCAGTGTGGGATCACTTCTTTGACCAGACCGTGTATGGTGGGAGGAAGGATGATCAGAGTGAGGATTATGTTGACCAGACTCTTGGCTACTGAGAGTGGACTTGGTGGAAGACAGGGTGGTGCTTAACCGACTGGAAGCAGTATCAGCTGACATCCAACCGACCACCTGTTCGCAGTGGTCGGACCTCGAGAGTGATGTCCTGCGATGCCCTGTGAAATGAGACATGAAGCTAGGTATGGTGGATGTCTTTCTTTCTTGTGCTCTGGCACCAGGCACAGTTTCTCCGCGTCCTGACCCGCGCCCTGAACTATCAGGATCACGTCCACTTCCCTGTCCCTTTTTACCCGCCTTCTTCATCTTACACGGAATATGTGACTTTAATATTTGAGTTTGAAAACTTAACAGTATTTCTTCCTATTCTGCAACTGTGCAGAGTACACAGAATAGGCTGCTAAACTGCGGTGACACACACTGAATGGAATATGTGACTTTAATATTTGAGTTTGAAGACTTAACAGTATTTCTTCCTATTCTGCAACTGTGCAGAGTACACAGAATAGGCTGCTAAACTGCGGTGACACACACTGAATGGAATATGTGACTTTAATATTTGAGTTTGAAGACTTAACAGTATTTCTTCCTATTCTGCAACTGTGCAGAGTACACAGAATAGGCTGCTAAACGGCGGTGACACACACTGAATGGAATATGTGACTTTAATATTTGAGTTTGAAAACTTAACAGTATTTCTTCCTATTCTGCAACTGTGCAGAGTACACAGAATAGGCTGCTAAACGGCGGTGACACACACTGAATATAATATGTGACTTTGATATTTTAGTTTGAAAACTTAACAGTATTTCTTCCTATTCTGCAACTGTGCAGAGTACACAGAATAGGCTGCTAAACGGCGGTGACACACACTGAATGGAATATGTGACTTTAATATTTGAGTTTGAAAACTTAACAGTATTTCTTCCTATTCTGCAACTGTGCAGAGTACACAGAATAGGCTGCTAAACGGCGGTGACACACACTGAATATAATATGTGACTTTGATATTTTAGTTTGAAAACTTAACAGTATTTCTTCCTATTCTGCAACTGTGCAGAGTACACAGAATAGGCTGCTAAACGGCGGTGACACACACTGAATGGAATATGTGACTTTAATATTTGAGTTTGAAAACTTAACAGTATTTCTTCCTATTCTGCAACTCTGCACAGTACACAGAATGTGCTGCTAAACTGCGGCGACGCACACTGAATGGAATATGTGACTTTGATATTTTAGTTTGAAGACTTAACAGTATTTCTTCCTATTCTGCAACTCTGCACAGTACACAGAATGTGCTGCTAAACTGCGGCGACGCACACTGAATGGAATATGTGACTTTGATATTTTAGTTTGAAGACTTAACAGTATTTCTTCCTATTCTGCAACTCTGCACAGTACACAGAATGTGCTGCTAAACTGCGGCGAAGCACACTGAATGGAATATGTGACTTTGATATTTTAGTTTGAAGACTTAACAGTATTTCTTCCTATTCTGCAACTGTGCACAGTACACAGAATAGGCTGCTAAACTGCGGTGACGCACACTGAATGGAATATTTGACTTTGATATTTTAGTTTGAAGACTTAACAGTATTTCTTCCTATTCTGCAACTGTGCAGAGTACACAGAATAGGCTGCTAAACTGCAGCGAAGCACACTGAATGGAATATGTGACTTTGATATTTTAGTTTGAAGACTTAACAGTATTTCTTCCTATTCTGCAACTCTGCACAGTACACAGAATGTGCTGCTAAACTGCGGCGACGCACACTGAATGGAGTATGTGACTTTGATATTTTAGTTTGAAGACATAACAGTATTTCTTCCTATTCTGCAACTCTGCACAGTACACAGAATGTGCTGCTAAACTGCGGCGAAGCACACTGAATGGAATATGTGACTTTGATATTTTAGTTTGAAGACTTAACAGTATTTCTTCCTATTCTGCAACTCTGCACAGTACACAGAATGTGCTGCTAAACTGCGGCGAAGCACACTGAATGGAATATGTGACTTTGATATTTTATTTTGAAGACTTAACAGTATTTCTTCCTATTCTGCAACTCTGCACAGTACACAGAATGTGCTGCTAAGCTGCGGCGACGCACACTGAATGGAATATGTGACTTTGATATTTTAGTTTGAAGACTTAACAGAATGTGCTCTAATCTGCAACTTTGCACACTAAACAGAATGTGCTCTAATCTGCAACTTTGCACACTAAACAGAATGTGCTCTAATCTGCAACTTTGCACACTAAACAGAATGTGCTCTAATCTGCAACTGTGCACACTAAACAGAATGTGCTCTAATCTGCAACTTTGCACACTAAACAGAATATATATTTTTTTTTTTCCCCCCCCACACAAAATAACCTGCTGCCCCCACACACAGTAGTCCTAAAAAGGACTTTTGGTTCTTTTTTTTCACAATTTTGCTTTTTTTCCTCCCTACACTGACTTTCCCTTCCTATCCTCAGCTCTCCCTGGCTAAGACTGAGCCGAACTCGCTGGTCAGGTGCTATACAGCACCCGACCACGGGTTCTGGCCAGCCAATCAGTGTAATGCCAGCAGCCAACATGGCTGCTGGCATTACACCGATGTCAGAGCCTCCCTGCACGTTTATTGGCTGCGCAGCAGCCGCAAAACGTGCGGGGAGGAGACCCGAACATGGCGGGCGAGCACATGCGGTACTCGTACGAGTACCGCCATGTGCCGAGCAGAGCGATGCTCGAGCCGATCCGAGCATCGGCCGAGCATGCTCGCTCAACACTAGTGAACACCTTAACCTCAAAATAGGTATGAAAACTCAGTGTCCCTATTCATTAAAAAAAAAAAAAAAAAAAAAAAAAAGCATAATAAAAACGTATAACTACAAGTAATTGGGAAAATAATGGCCGAGTAGAAGGAGGGAGGGAACACACTACAATACCTCAGACAGCATGAAACAGTTTGGATTTATCATAGCAATCAGAAAATAATCATTTTAAAATTGGGTGACTTTTGTGGTGTATTTTGGCATTAATTCACAAGAAAAAATTATTTTTTTTTTATTATTTTTTTAGAAATAATGTTTATTATACTTATTAACCTATTAAATGTTTTTTTTGTTTTTTTTTTACTACATAGCTGCAGTATGGAAAGATCATCATGGGAGGGTGTTAAAAACACAACGGCAGTGTTTGTGGATAAAATTAGACATATTACTTATTGTATTACACCACCTTGGGACAAATTATTTTTTATTTTTGCTTTTATATGGTGTGAATGGCTGCAGAGATCTCACAGAGGTCTGCTAAGTAGGAATGATGTTTATAATTACATTTTATGCCATCCTGTTATCAGTTACATTGTTAAAAAGTGAGATAAAAGGAGAAAATAAGTTATAAATATGGCCCAGATGCAACACTTTCAATATCCCTGATGAAGTGGGAAGTTTCCCACAAAGACGTGTTGGGTAGAAGCACACTCACTAGAGCCATTCTGTCATGTGTCCGCAGGGAGTTTCCTCATCTATCCTCAACCCAAGTAGCTGCTGGGCAAAGGTGCCTTGAGGCATCTCAGGGAACTTTTTAGATAAGCAGTCGGGATCACAGACCCTGTTTTTACTTACAGACTGTAAGTATTTGAGGAGAAGGCAGGGCCTGCTGGTATGATGCTGCTTATTTGCTCTCTAAAATAGGTTGGTTCACGACGTGGGACACAGGTCTCCATTTAACTTTCTTACTGCAGAAAAAGCGTAGCACGTATAAACGTGAAAAGATTGATATGCTTCTAATTTAATCCCTTATTTATCAATGTGTGGGGAGACAGTTACATGTGCAGAGGGGGCTGCAGCAACCTCACTCTATCTCTACCCGCAGTCCTTGGGGATCTATGGAAGTAATGGTGCGGCAATTAAAACAGCGACATGAGAATATCTCCCTTTTCGTGTAGACAATATTTTGATCTTGGCCGAATGGTGCAGGCAACATTCTGATCTCATCATTTTGATGCTCGCTAAATAGAGGGTGATATTTCTAAAGGATATCCTATTACATACTGCATATATCTGTGAATGTTTCAACAAGCTCATCTATATAATAGTATTTAAGCATTTATTAAAGTGACAGTCAACTTCCCTTTTGACTTTACACATTCTGCAAGTACATAATACGTAAAGTCAAATTGATTATACATTGTTCATCTGCACCTATTTTTTTTTTAACAGCATGTGGAGCACTGACTGCTGCAGAGATAATGTTACATTGTATAACTACGCCTTCTTTCACAGTCTCTGACAGAAAGATCTCTGGAAAGAGAAATTCAGGTACCTCACTGTCAAGGACATCAAAGTGTAAAAAAAAAAGAAATTAAAACCCTAATAAAAGCTGAACATGGAGAAAAACAAATACAAAGTGTAGGCAATTTGACATTACTTATGCACTTGTAGGATATGTCATCACAAAAACCGGTTGACTGTCGCTTTCATGTTCGAATATCATGCACCGCCATTTTCTGCTGGGTAAACAAAACATACACTTGATACGTTCACTTCATGGTGGGGCAAGGTGAGGCCCTCCAGCCAATGTTTGATTATAACTCCCAACATCCTCTGCCAGCCAACTGTTCTTCACATTGCTGATTTCTGCTTTAGATACCTAGGACCTTAGTGGGCAGTGTAAAGGCAAGGCTAGGCAAACTTTGGCTGTGCCAGTACTCCTGTAGCTTAATCCATTAACGACTGGCACGGCCAACAGCTAAGGACCACAAGGTATTTTTTTTTTTGGTCCAATGGATTTAGGGGACCCCAAACAGTGTGCAGACACATCGGGACCCCTGAATTCCATGACGCACCAGGACCATCATGAGTCCTTAGCACAATTTTTCCCATGACGGTCCTGGGATAGTAAAGTGATAGTGATGTTTCACAAAAACAGCAGTTCCAATTAATCTTCATAGTATTTGAGCCATAGAGAGTGTTATTTCAATACTGTCAGAGTTGTAGTTCAAGAGTAATAGAATGATAAAGTTTTCCCCTCCCGCTCCTTTTACCTAGTGTAAGCCATCTCTTCTCCGATTTGGAATCCAGTCCATAGATCAGACAGCTCACATCGAGGGTCAATATTCTTACTGTGAGAACAATGAAAGCCCTGCCCCACTTGACAAGTTTTTCAGCTTTTTCCCTTATCTTAACTGAAGATTGTCCCTCTCTGCAATCTACCTGGACATACCTTGCTGCTCTTAGGTGAGCAGTGTTACAGCTGTAGAAGGGGCAGGAGGGAGATACTTTATCATTCAAATACTATGAAGATTAATTAGAGCTGCTTTTATTATGAAACATTACTATCCCTTTAAGGGGTTAATGAATAAGGACCCAAGGGCTGCAGTCAGGACGTTAAAGAGATGATATTCTGGGCTAAACCAACTGCACCATAAGTAGGTGGAGTGAAAATTCCCCTAGATTTACATGGGATTTTAATACATTGAATGTCAGAGTGGTCTCCAACCCGTTATGAAGAAGTGAAAGAGGTTGAAAACACCTCTTAAATCAATAGGATGTTTTATTTCTCTCTATGGTGTTGTTGGTTTGCTTCAGAATTGCTCCTCTTTTCTGTTTTGGGTAAAGCCCTAAGGGCCATATGTATAAAGCAGACTGGTGCAGTCCTGGGACAAACTAGCTGTACCATATGGTATACACACAAAGTCTCCAGGTTCCCAACTAGCTTACCACTTTGAATAACAGGGTTTCGGCAATGTTTTAGGTACCCCTCTGGCACTCAGAAGGTTAAATGTTTTTTAACTACTGCAGAGGTGACCAACACATTGCTAAGTAATGCACTGGATAGCATTCTAGCATTCAAACAGTTAAAATTACCTTTAAATCATGGTCCAGTTGTCTTGCCTCAGAAATTCCCCACTCCACTATTATACATATCGCTCTATATTCCATATGTAGCCATATAAACTTTAAAGAAAAATGGACCCAAAAGAGTGATTTGAACCCTATACAACACAGCTGTATGCACTTTACATAAGTACGTTGTAATAAAAGAGAGTTATGGTCCCTCCTTGTCCCGGCTCAATGTGACCTACAGACACAGTAGGAGTACAACTGCAGTGATTAGTTAACTGTTCCTGAGGTCAAGTGCATCCTGAGTCACTTATGTAGATATAAACTAATAAACATGTGCCTGTTGTGAGGCGACTTTCTTCTGTTGGCATTCAAGGCAAAATTACAGACTGGAATCAATTTTTTTCCTTTCCACTTATCTTATTTTTAACATTGATTTCTATGTTTGTGCCTGGCAATGTGTTGAAGAGATAGTGATGTCAAATAATAAACTTGATGAAAGCTGGTCTCTTGATCAGATAGACATGGGACAATATTGTGTGTGTCTGTATAATGAAAAACCTTGCCCTCCTTGATGAATGGAAGCAGATTTTCCCCTTATGCTGGCACAATATTGTCTCTCATTGCAATCCATCCAGACCAGCTTTCATTGCTGAGGGAACTCTTCATGAAGTAGTGGAAAGGGGTGGAAGGGTGAATCTCTTAACTTGATTAGCAAGAAGAATATACAGGTAAATTGCTTTAAAAAGATACCATACATTATAAAACATTAAATGGAACAATCATATATCAATTTATTATTTTCCATTACTATCTCTTTAACAAACAACGTTTTATGAAGGACACTGATACTTGGGAACTTTGTTGGCAGCAATCTGTAGAGTGGAGGTGAGTGTCCAAATAATGCAACTTCTGTTACAATGTTGGCGGAGCTTCTTGGAAGTGTATGGGATCGGGATGAGGGAAGGTGGGGTGTGTCCCAAAAATGGGAGGAATGGGGCAGGGAGTGGCAGGAATAGGTGAGAAAGTGGGTGAGGTTGCCACAGATCTTGCTTACCTGGCGAATCACCCTCTATCCCTGGACACCCAGTAATGAAGTCAGAAAACCAGGGCAGATCTAGAGAGTTTACACCAGGTACAAACTTTGGCTTTTATCCTATATGTTGTAAAGTATGAGTTATGAGTGGGCAGTAAAGGTAAATCCTGCAGAAATCAGGGAGCTGTATGACTTTGAGTTCAGAAATAAAGTGGAAACATTCTGGATCAAACCAACTGCACAATAGGGGATAAACCTATGGGAACTTCATCCTCTTGAGCCCCGGGCAAAGGCTCATGTGCTGCGAGCAGGGGTTTGTAAATGACGAATTTGCATCACAAAGGGTGTGTGGCTTAGTTGGGTGGGCAGGGTTTGTCATCAGTTTGTCAAAATGGGCAGGAAATGGGTGGGAAGTGGGCAGAATAGGGTGGTAGGATGAAGAAGGTTGGGACTTGGGAGGAACAGGGTAGGAAAGAGGTTGGGACGTGGGAGGAACAGGGTAGGAAAGAGGAGAAGTGGGCAGAGTTTCAACGGAAAATCACCTCCACCGGAGAATCAGCCTTTGTCCCTGGAGACATGGTAATTAACTCTAAAAACCGGAGTCTTGGGGCCCAAATCCGGAGAGTTCCTGGGTATGGGGATAAATAAAATTGCTTTAAATTGTGCTTTTATCCCATTAAATGATACAGGTATCCCCAACACACTAAGTTGCTATGTGTTGGAGACCCCTCTATCATTTAAGAAATTAAAAGCCCCATTTAACACAATGGGGTTTGGGGGGGAATTGTTATTTGCCCCCCATCTCCACTTTCCTAATGAACACAGGGCCCTTAGCTTTGTATCTGCAAACTAGTGTTTTTCTTGCTTTTATGGACAGTGTATTTTACACCACACATGACTGGCCTGGCCTATTAAGGTGACAATGGCTCATATTTATAAAACAAACTGGAGGTATTCTGCTTTAAACTAACTGCACCATAGGGAACAAATAAAAATTCCTATTAAAGTGGGTTTTTAATACCAGGAATGCTAGCGAGCTCTCCAAATCATTGCCAAGCAATGCATTGGAGACTTGTCTATCATTAAAGGGCTTAAAAACCTCTAGTCAAGGAATCTGTATTTGTCCCCCTATGGTACACTTGGTTTACTCAAGAATAACAGTTTGCTTTAACAGATACGGTCCATAGTGTTTAAAAGAGGGACTAGGTAGGTGTCCTTTACACTTTGAGTGGGAGGCATTGGTTTGCAATGCCATGGACAACCATCTATCACTTAACAGACTAACCCTTTGAATTGCAGAGAGGTATCCAACGCAGTGCAACTCTCTGGCACTCAACGGGTTAAGACAGCAGTCTAGTATAGCTATATAATTTCTTTTTTGCTTTTTTTTTTTACTAATCGCTTTCAGTTTCAGGATCAGCAATGTGATAACTCTCTGCCATTCAGATGGTTTAAGGGCATCTGTCATGATGGTTGCCCCACCTGCAGAGCTACTCACCTACCAATGAAGTTGGGGCTGCCCCAGCTGACCAATGGCAGGGCACAATGTGAGTTTGAAGAGACACTCCCAATGTTTCCACAGTGTATCAATGCTACTTTGCGCAGGGCAATTTCCATATCTGAAATCTTTCAGAATGAACTGACAATGAGATCTTTTAAATTGTAACCGTTAAAGTTTCCATGATATTGATTCTCTGTGATCTGTCCCTACTCACTATAACCGAGATGTGCTTCAAATTATCCTTAAGGAACCAATAACCTGCATCAAATTAAATGTATAACTGCATTAACACACACAAGACAAAGAAGACTTCTCCCTCTGCTTTCCTGGTATAAGTGACACCAATTTAAAGACTAACAAAGCAGTTAGTTGGAGTAGAATAGATAATAGATAACACTGAACTCTCTTACCCCAAGAATTTGGCCCTTCACCCTGAGATTTAGGTAAAAACCCTGAGAGTTCCAGGTAGACTATGAGCTCTCACGAGCGGGGACCTCTGATCCTTTTATTTTCCATCTGTACTGTTTAATATCTCTGTATGTCTATTCCCTATTATACAGCTCTGTGGAATAATCTGGCGCTATATAAATAAAGAATAATTATGGTGGTTTCATGTCCTGGGTAATACAGCAGTTATTAGACCATCTGTATGTGGCTTGGAAGCCTTACACAGCAGATCTACAGAAAATGAGTCTGCAAATCTGGAGTTTGTGGTTGGGCTTGTGGTTGGATGGTGTTCCATCTGAAAGAGGCAGTTTTCTGATCCCCCCGAACAGCTGTCAGGTGCTGTTTTGGAGCTGCACAGTACAGCTTCAGGCTTTTTACTGTTCCAATAGAAGCAGATTTAGTAAAACATGATAATTGCCCTTTAAATTCCTGGCATGATAAGAGCTCCATGAGGGTTAATTGGTGCACCGATGGGTAAGAACAAACACACACATATCACCTAGAATCTACTTATGGGGAATATTAAGAGTTCATGGGGCAAAGATCTCAGTCTACTCATTTTGAAAGTTAATAGGTATGATTACTATTGTTTTTTTTTGTCTTGTTAAATATTTAAAAGTTTTGCCAACCTTAGCCAAACATAATATATAACAGACTGTAATAGCAACTATCTCCCTGATTATGCAACAGTCTGCAAGGTAATTTTATCACATATAAGATTAAATTATTTCTTTTTCATGAGATAAAGATTTTTGATGTTTTTACACATGCACTTGTGTTTATTAGTTTGTGGTAGTGCGCAATTGTCCTTCATTTATACCTCATGGTTTATTGGATGCTTAAAGGGATAGTAATGTTTCATAATAAAAGCATCTGCAATTAATCTTCATAGTATTTGAGCCATGGAGAGTGTTACTTCATTACTGTCAGAGTTATAGTACAAGAGTAATTGAATGATAAAGTATCTCCCTCCTGCCCCTTTTACCTAGTGTAAGCCTTCTCCCCTCAGATGTGGAATCTGGTCACTTGACCGGACAGGTAGCAACAAGGGGCAATCTTCTTACTGTGAGCATAAGGAAAACCCTGCCCCCCTCAACAAGTATTTCAGGTTTTTCCATATGTTCACTGAAGATTGTCCCTCTCTGTGATCCATCCGGACAGTCTTGCTGCTCTGAGGTGAGCAGTGTTACATCTGTAAAAGAGGAGGGAGGGGGATATCTTATCATTCAAATACTCTTGAACTATTGAAATAACACTCTCTATGGCCCAAATACTATGAAGATTAATTGGAGCTGCTTTTATTGGGAGAGGAAGCTCCTGTGCAGCACCCACAACACAAACTAGTCCTATCATTATACCTGGAGACAGTATTACATGAGATGGACCCCCTTCATATGAAGAATTAAGACAGAAAGTGGTGGTGACTGCCATCAGAATAAAAATGTTCTTATGCCATGGTCTGCCAATTCTCAGACATGTTTCCATCATTTTTTGCATCCAATTCCGCCATCTCCGTCAACGGGAAAAAGACGTCTTAAAAGTGGGTGTGGTTTAATCTTCCTTCATAATGTATTTTCAGAAAAAATATGAACATCACTTTTTTGTCTGATTAACGTACTTTTTTCCTGACATAATAAAAAAGGTCTAAACTTGGAGAAGAAAAATCGTTTCAAAGACAAAAAAAAGTCTTTGAAAATTTTCGTTTCAAAGAGAAAATGAAAGATGATTTTTAAGATCAGAATTTTTAACGGCAATGTTCAATGATATGTTCTTACCGTCATTTTGAATCTTTTAGGCGCATTTTCAAACGTGATGGATTTACTTCTGAAAAGATTGTCCTTCTTTTACCACCAACTCATGATCCAATAAGTTTTTCATTATGTTGACTTTTTGGACATCTCACCCATAGCCTTTAGATATATTGTTTCAGTCATAAATGGAAGTATGAGCTGCTAATGGTCTCTGTACTTTCTGAAAAAGATGGCTGCCGTTTGTTATATGTAGATCTTTAATCCTTTGGGTGCAATAGAGGTCTAAGATTATTGCTTTGCAATGCAGTGTAGATTTCTCTAGCATTTAAGGAGTCAATAATTGTGTGTGTGTTTATCTTTAATTCTAGACACATTTCTGGGGATTGCAACATGTTTATAAATCATACGCGATGAAAATATTTTTAATCTGAAATAATTTGTTCTGTGAAAGAAATAGCTTAAATTGTGCTGCCCTTTCGCTCTAGTAATTTATTACATATTTCAGTGTGACCATGAACCAAGGGGTCAGTATTCATAACCTTTTTTTCACTCCCTTTAAATGTGTTTTGTTTTTCAAATATTTTTTTCCCATTATGGAATCATTACCCATACTAATTCCTGCAGGCTGAAACATGACCCTAATCTTAACGGTAGCTACAGTCAAATATTCACACTGGGATGGTTTTTCCTTGCTGCGTGTCAGAAGCCATCTTGCAGCAAATGCTTCACGCACCTCAGAGTGCAGCTTGTGGAACTGATGAGGTGAGGAGCACTGCACGACAGCTCTGTGCTGGTAATCACAGGACTGAAGAAACACATACATCATCTGCCACATAGGTTGGCATTTCAAGTAAAAACCTTCACATAGTGTAAGATGTTGGACAAATGATGGACCATATGCATGTTCGTCTCTGCGCAGATGGCTCTGAACATCTTCAGCTAGGGGAAAGCTGAGCCAGGCATTTTCCACAGGCTCAATTTAATATTAGTGACACAGTTTATGTCCTCTACAAAAACAATAATGGAAAATAAGGTGACATAAATTATTTGCAAATCATTTGACATATGCTGGGTATTGTCCATGCAATAATAGCTCCGAGTCTGTCAGTTTAAGATATGAACTGCTCACTGCAGTTTTAGATCATTTTCTTAAGCTTTCAGATAGTGTAATTTTATATTTAGTGTTTTGAGAATCACAAAGAAAACAAATCACATATTATTATATTTAGTGACCTGAAGTGTTAACTTGAAGAGGTCAGTGAAAGCTTTTCTGCTAGATTAACCATCTGCTTTATTATTTGGAAGTTGTTTACATTGTTATTTAATTTCAGATACCAATTGAAAGAAGTCATTATTTTCCCAAATAGTACACGATAAAACCAGTTGCATGTATATAAACTCTTTTTGACTCGCCCATTAAAGACATCCACAAAACAAATTGATAATAAAAAATCTGGTAGTCGTCCAAGCCTACATTCAACAAATGTTATCATAATAGCACAGATTCAGAAGGCAATACAAGCAGGGGAGGGTTAGCAACTTGTGGCCTGGGGGGCAAATGCAATCTACTGATCCATTTCTTCAGTCGCTCCAGCCCAGTGTCCCAGCCCATCCCCTTTAGTTACTTTTAATATTGGTATTAATTATTTTAAGTAAGGTAAACAATACCACATAGCTTACAGTTGAAATGTGACTTCTCTAGTAATACCATAGAGCTTACAATTTAAGTACAGCAACATGATTGATACCATAGAGCTTAAAAGGGAAATGGGTTATGCTGTTAGTCCAGCACTATTTGGATTGTAGCTCTGTGGTATCATTTATGTAGTTCTGTTTCAATTGTAAGCTCTGTGGTATCACTAGTGTAGATCCATTTACAGCAGCAATTGGGAGACTGAGTGAGGCAGTGGCCCACTGGACCAGACATGTGACCAGTCCAGGGGGCAATTGCCCCTCTGCCCCCCAGGCCAGCCCTCCCCTGAATACAAGTCTGGGGGAAATGCACTACAGTGTGATAAAAGTGAGATCAATTCTCCAAATCTGTGGAGTGCATGCACTATGCGCCATGAATTCAAACAGTAAACACTTTGATTGCCAGAGTACCCCTCTGGCATTCAAATGGTTAAAGAGGTGTAATTCTAGAGCAAACCAACTGTACTACTGTAAAGATAAGACCGTTTCCAGTTATAGGCCTATATTAAAAACCCTTTGAGTGCCATGGTACATACTGATAGGTGAATTTAGATTGTGAGCCCCAATGAGGACAGGAACCAATATGAGTGTAAAGCGCTGCGGAATCTGTGTGCGCTATATAAAATAAAGGATTATTATTATTATTATTATGGAGGTATCCAACGCATTGAAACGCAGTGGTTACGTCCCTTGATTAAAGGGTTAGTAATGCCTGTATTTAAGTTGAATCAGTACTGTAGATGTTAAAAAAAAATAAAGTATCTGGAGAAAGTCCCATCTCTCAAACCTTTACGTTTTGAGAGATATTTGCGGCTAAAGTTCCCCCCTTCCTCCCCTTTTCCTGACAACAGCACTCTACTGACAACAGGAGATCCAGGTCCTGGGACCAGCCGGTGGCTCTTCAGCAGAGCCGAAATATCCAAATTTAAAAATAATTAATTAATTGGAACAGTCTACAAAGTGTACCTGGTTTGCAAGCACACTTTGTAGACCATTCCAGTGAAGTAGTTCTTTTTAAATATCGCTATTTTGGCTCTGCTGAAGAACCACCTTGAGTCGGCCGAGGATCTCCTTCTGTCAGCTTTACAGCTGACATGAGGGAGGGGGGGAACTTTAGCAGCGAATATCTCTTAAACCATAAAGGTTTGAGAGATGGGATAGTAATGTTTAAAAATAAAAGCTGCTCCAATTAATATTCATAGTATTTGGGCCATGGAGAGTGTTATTTCAATACTATCAAAGTTGTAGTTCAAGAGTAATTGAATGATAAAGTATCCCCCTCAAACCCCTTTTACTAATGTAACACTGCTCAACTCAGAACAGAAAGGTGGTGTCCAGAGGGCTTGCAGAGAGGGACAATCTTCAGTGAGCATAAGGAAAAAATAACTGCCAAAAGGGGGGCAGGGTTTTCATTGTTCTCACAGTAAGAAGATTGTCCCATGCTGTGATCTGTCTGGTCTTAAGACCTGATTCCTCATCTGAGGGGAGGCGGCTTACACTAGGTGAAAGGGGAGAGAGGGAGATACTTTATCATTCAATTACTCTTGAACTACAACTCTCTGACAGTATTGAAATAACACTCTCCATGGCCCAAATACTATGAAGATTAATTGGAGCTGCTTTTATTTTGAAACATTACTATACCTTTAACATCTACAATACTGATTCAACTTAAATATGGGCATTACTAACCCTTTACTATATATCTTCAATGTATTGTTTTGCAGTGGGTTAAAGGCACCATTTAAATCAATAATAACATTGGTAATTTTAATTTGTCCATTATGGTGCAGTTGTTGTGCTCTAGAACTGCACATCTTTAGCCTTTTTACTATTAACCTAAGCTCTCTACAACTTTAACCCCTTAACGACCCTTGACGGTCATAATACGTCAAGGGTTGATTTGACTGAACGACCCATGATGTACTATGACCGTCATGGAGTTCCGGGCTCCCCCCGTGGCTGCACGCCGTTCGGGGAGTCCGGAACCGGAAAAAGAAAAAAAAATGCTCCGCGGTCCTTAAGTCGCGTCGCTGCGACAATCGGCCGGCCGTTAAGGGGTTAAAAAGAGGCTGCAGAATGTGTCCCATGGTAGATTTTATCTCTTGTTTGTAACCTTTTAGGAGTAGATCATTATAAATAGGGCTAGGTTTGCCTCTCAGGAGCCGCTGCACATATCCCACTTCTTATCACATGGCTCCTACTAATCTTATTCACTGCTTTTTAAAGGGATAGTAAAGTTTCACAAAAACAGCAGCTCCAATTAATCTTTATGGTATTTGGGCCATGGAGAGTGTTATTTAAATACTGTCAGAGTTGTAGTTCAACAGTAATTGAATGATAAAGTATCCCCCTCCTTCCCCTTTTACTGATGTAACACTGCTCACCTCAGAGCAGAAAGACTACCTGAATGGATCGCAGAGAGGGACAATCTTCAGTGACCATAAGGAAAAACCTGTCATGGCAGGGGTTTCCTTATGCTCACAGTATGAAGATTGTCCCTTGCTGTGATCTGTCTGGTCCAGGGAACAGATTCCATGTTTGAGGGGAGATGGCTTACACTAGTTAAAAGGGGCGGGAGGGGGATACGTTATCATTCAAATACTCTTGAATTACAACTCTGACAGTATTGAAATAACACTCTCTGTGGCCGAATACTATGAGGATTAATTGGAGCTGCTGTTTTTGTGAAACATTACTATTCCTTTAACAACAGAAAATATCTTTAAAGGAAAGTATCACTTTAAAAAATTGCCTATTAATTCAAAATGATAGGTTTACCGTATATTATGTATTTTATTTTTGCAAGACGCACTTTTTTGTTATTTTTTTTTTTTTAGCAGACTTGTCACCTTTCCAAGTCCTCCACTCAATGTAAGCTTCCAGCTTGAAAGAATTTGCATGGTAATTCCTCTTTATCAATTTATTCGACCCCTCTGGTGGAAACTGATAAGTTTAGCAGCCTAAGAAGGTGGAAAGGGGTGATTTTCTGGACATGTGAGTGATTATAAATTGATATATTTGACCCACTGAGTGCCAGAGGGGTGTACAATGCATTGATTCACAATGTGTTTTAAACGATTCTGGCATTTAAAGACTTTTAATGAGATTAAGAGCTGTATATGTAACAGGTCCACTTTAACCACAAATAATCTCTTAAATACGTAGACCCTAATTGCTGGTCTACAGTGCTTAAAGGGATAGTAATACCTCAATTAAAGTTTTGCTCTGAGTATTATTGTCACAGCGTAGCTTAATTCCAGAGCCGCCACATTGGGTGACACTGGGAACCGGGGGCCTGAAATGATGCTTCGGCATCATTCCGATTGTCGGTCTGGGCATCCGGCCTAAGCGTGCTTGGTACCTCCAGAGGCCATCCACGTTCTCTCCCTAGACGGAGCGGCTGCTCAAAATGACGCAGGGTTGGAGGCTGTAGTGGACGCATCTGTGCTCTGATGCATCACTTTCCGGCATAAGGCTGCTCAGTCTTATGCAGTTTGGTCATGTAAGTCTCCACCTACATACTTCCTGGCTGGGTTTTAAAGGGAACTGGATTCTAACTCAGTTACCTGTACGATGTTGTCCAGGGCAGTTCTAGTAGAGTGTTTCCTGTTCTCCTGTGTATGACCTCAGTTTGTCTGATCATCCAATCTGGTGCCGACCTGTGGCCCTGGCTGACTACCCGCTCCGTGTATGACCCTAGCTTGTTTGACTATACAATCTGGTGCTGACCTGTGGCTCTGGCTGACTACCCACTCCGTGAATGACCCTGGCTTGTCTGACTATCCAATCTGGTGCTGACCTGGGGGTCTGTCCGACCATCCTGTCTGTGTTGCCTCCTGACTAGTGGACATCCTATCTGGTGCAGACCTGTGGCTCTGGCGGACTCCAACTTTGCTGATTGCAGGCGTGAGTCTCCCTGTTGCTATCCTTTTGGGAGATGGCCTTCTTCTTACTGACTGCAGGCGTGAGTCAGTAGTCTCCCCTGTTGCCATCCTTAGGGGAAACCGTTTGGGTCTATTCCATGACTATCTGGGCTACTGAGACTACCATTGGCTTCGGCCTAATCTATTGCAGTGCGGTTGACTTGGAAGCAGCCTCCTATTCCTGATAGAGTCTCTAGCCTCTCTAGTCACCCTCTGCTCCTTCCTGATCAGTTCTGAATATTATTCCAAGAAAGGTGTTTTAATTATACTGTCTGACTCTTGTTTATTCCTGGGGATCCGTGGCAATTATTTACAATTGTTTTAACATGGTGTTCTATATATAGTTAATTACGTTGTTGTAGTTCAATTGCTATTCAAGACAAAAGGATCCCCCTCCCGCCCCTTTCCCCCACATCACTGATCCCCCCAGTCTGGTCCGGATGGAGAGTGCCGAGAGACAATCTTCAGTAAACAAAAGGAAAATCCTGTCCTCCTTCGTTGAGGGGGACAGGGTTTTCCTTATACTTACTGAGTGAAGATTGTCCCTCGCTGCATCTGTCCTGTCATGGGGACAAATTTCAGATCTAAAGGGAGGAGGTCAGAAGGGACAGGAGGGGGGTCCTTTCATATTGAATAGCGTTTGAACTACAAAGCTGTAAGTAACTATATATAGCGCAACATGTTAAAGAACAATGGTAAATAATTCTCGGAGCTAAACTTTATTTGAGGCATTACAATCCCTTTAACAGGAATACAGACTCTGTTTATACTAACCCTTTGTTTAATGGAAACAAATATCAACTGTTTTATATTATCCTAAAATAAAATAATTAATTACATGTGGCTCTTTGTGTGTGCACATCAGAAATATCAGGAACAGTAACAGTTTATGTTTGTGTTAGAGAAAGAAGGGCATTCTTCATTTCACACAACTGAATAGGTAGCAATAAACAGTGCCACTGAACACATATTAGTTTGTCCTCAGATTACATGAGTCTGAGATACAGTTTATGGAAAGACTAACCCCTCCAGAACACATCTTCCTATTCAGTATTATTTTTATCTTTCCTGGAAATGCTCCAGATCTGCCCTGGAGACTCTGGTTTTTAGTGTTAATTACTGGGTCTCCGGTGACAGAAGCTGATTTGCTGGAGGTGGTGAGTTTCCTGGGTAACTCTGCCCACTTCTCCTGCTTCTCACCCAGTTCCACCTACTTCCTGTCCACTTCTCCTCCTTCTCACCCAGTTCCACCTACTTCCTGTCCACTTCCACAGAACATTGATGGTAAATCTAAACCCACCCAATTAAGACCCACTGCATTTATGAAGTAAATCATGTAATTAAATTACCCGTGGTCGCAGCCCATGAGCCCTCTCTGGTGGGCTCCACAGGAAGACGTTCCCACGTATGATTCTTTTTCACTACAAGTGAATTCTGCACATCGTTGGCTTTGTTACTCAGCACTCTGTGCATGCCGGGGAACCAGCACATATCAATAGGAGTGAGTGTCGCTGCAGCGATTTTCATAAGAATGGCCAAGGGGGTCCGCCACTGTGAACTGATGTGAATGTCACTGCAGCAATTTTTACAGGAGTGGATGGCCACTCCTGTCAAAATCTCTGCTCTGCAGCGATTCTCTGGTTGCTGGCACAGTCCACACTCCTGTCTCCCCGAGGAGGGGCAGACAAAGGACCAGAAAGAGTTGGGACTTGCTCCAGATAATTTATTTTTGTAATATCTACAATATTTCGTTTTGTTTAAAAAAGACATTAATGTCCCTTTAAAAGGTCCTTTGGAAATCCCTGAATGCCAGAGAGTGAAGCCTTTACTATATGGAGCAAATAACAAATTCCTGTTGATGTAAATGGTGCTTTTGAATGCTAAAGAGACCTCCAGTGCATTTCATAGTAATGCTTTGGAGACCATTCTAGCATTCAAGGGGTTAACAGCCTAATCTGAATCAATGAGAATGTGAGGAGTTGCTTTTGCCCTTACGGAGCAGATGGATTGCCCTAAAATGACTCTCATTCTTTTGAGTATATCAACCTCAGATGTCAAGAGTGGCCAACTCCAGTTCTTGAAGGTACATTATCTAACAGATCAAGATTTAACCCCTTGCATGCCAGAGAGGTTGCAAGCTTGGACGCTGTTTATCCAGTCACTAATTAACCCAGCAGGAATATCCTGAACTCCTTAATGACCAAAGACTCAGCAGGAATATCTTTATTCCCTTAATGACCAATAACGTGCCAGGACAGGTAACGATCCTGGCACATTATGGAATTTTACCTATAGGCCCAGTGGGGGTTATAATCCAGCCAGCATGGCTGACCAGCGGTATTACCTTTTTTCCTTTTGTCTTTCCCACCCACCCATTAACTGTAAATAGGTAATCGGTTTGGAGGGTGATCGTACAAATTCCAGAAAGTCAAGAAGAGGAGAGGGGATGGTGATCTGGTAATGTGGCGTTCCCCACCAACAGGGATTGGGGGAGAACACCCAGGAGGTTCTGTATTTGGTATTAGGAATTTACTCTGTGGTCAGGTCTGAAAATGGCCAAAGTTGGCGCAGGCTTAGCCCACCAGTGGTGGTAACAATTTCCAACAGCAGCATTGACCGTGTGGACCAAGCTGCTTTAGGGCAGTGGAAGGGGATAGTGACTGGAGCTGGGAAGGAAAGTTGAGGCATTGGTGCCAAGATACATCTTGGTTATGTCCTGGCAATCTTCTCGTGATAACAGTTAAGTGGGATGGCTCAACTAGCTATCAGATGGTGGGCAGCTGAGTGGGAGACATCCAAGCCTGCCTCTTGTGTCCAATGGTGGCAGAGCAGTGGTGGACTCTAGCGTGAGAAGAAGGCAGGATGGAGGTGAGGTCTGGCTGCAGAGTGGAGGGCTGAGTGCAGGTGTGACTCAGCTGTCACCTTCTGGGTTACGGGAATGCTGCATTAGTTTTGTGTGTGTGTGTGGGGGGGGCATTGCCTTTGCCAGTATGTAAAGAACAGGAATTAAATTACAATGTGTGTTGAATGTTTGAAGAGGGACTGGTGGTTGTGTCAAGGAGGGCAGGTATGGAATAGGTACCTTACAATGCAGTTCTTTTTAGTAACATAGTTGATAAGAAAATGCGTCCAATAAAGCCCAGCCCACACCAAATCACCCCTGTTGATCCAGAGGAAGAAAAAAAAATTGAAGCCAAGTAGGTAAAAAAAATGCTTCCTGAAACAAAACAGTAGTCAGATAGTATAGTGTATCAGCCTTTTAACCCTTAGAGTGCTTGAGGGGTCAGTAATGCATTGCTTTGTAATGTGTTTCTCCTCAGGCACTGAAAGCGTTAAAAACTTTCTTCTTGGTGCTGTTAAATATTAAATGTTATTCTTTCTCTTCCATAAGTGTCAAGAAATAATTTTCCTGACCAAATTTTTTATTGAAAACACAAATATTGACCTAGGTGCTCACCTAATTTGCTTTACAACATATACTTTATATATACTTTAATATACTTACCTATACATATATAAAATGCATAAAAATATATAAAACACAAAAGAAACACCTTGTAACCCCTATCAAAAATAGGGCAGGCAATCTATACAATGTTAAAGGATATGACTCAATATGCAAAGTCCCAGTAGGGAAAGTTCATAAATCAACTTTGCATGCCTTCAGATTTAATTCTGCATCTTGTTCATCAAGCAGTCGGATATGCTTCAAAATTCATACACAGAAGACTCAAAAGGAACAGAGTAATCTCCTCTATGTGCAATTGAACAGGGAAACATGCATAAACAGAGATATCCTATCCACACAGATGAGTACTCACATATCTGGAGGCTAGCCCCGCCTCTCTCATATTCTCATTGGTTGTTATAGACCCCATCCTTCATCTCCTCCTGGTACCTCCTCGTACCCATTTTTTAAGGACTTCTCACTTCCATGGGTTCTGCAGTTTTCAAGCTCCAAATTAATAAGTATAATAAACCAACTTTCTAATAGGGGGAGTTACTCTAGGGGGGTGACCTAAGTGTACCATACACAATATACAGAGGAAGGCTCCAATGAACGGAGTCTATTTCAACCAATAAGAATATGTAATAGGCCGTACTAGCCTCCAGAGCATGTGATTACCCACCAGTGTGGAAAAAGATTGCTGTTTATATATGTTTCCCAGTTAAATTGGCTGCACTTAGAAGAAATTGTGCTGTTCCTTTTGTGTCTTCCAAATCTTTTATTACTCAAACACATTTATGAAAAAGGAGATGAAATCTTCCCCAGCGTGAAAAAGACACATTTTAGTGACTAGTCAGTCAGTTCGCTGCGTATAAATACAGACTAATACAAATGCGTTCACCCTTCACTGCAAGTGAAAAAATATTCAGTACTCCTCTGAGAAGCTTTTGTCATGAAGCTGACAGACTTTAAAGCCCCATTTATGTATCACTTTATAAATTGTGAGATGTTTCAGCTGCAATGTGTTATGAATCAATTGTATGTAAAATATATTCATTTGATGAATGAGTTGAAATGCTTGTATGTCTTAAGTTTTTAAAAAGCATTATAAATTTAGATAATGGTTTTAAGACCACATTTTGACACAGAAGCAAGATCTTTTTCATGTCACATTCTAGAACAGCTTTATCAGTGAAGAATCATAGTTTTTATTTTTTTTTTCCTGTGATCTCTCAAACTGTTAAGATTTATTGCCTTGTATCCATGAAACAGACTTATCTCTTACTTTTTGAAAGGCATCCATTGTGGATGAAAAAAAAACTATACACAGAAGCTATTAATCCATTGGTTAGCAGCTGAACAGAGACAAGAAGACAAAACAAAAATGGCATCTGGATTTCAATACACCCAATCATAACTGATGAGATATTCTGATACCTTATTCAGCAAGCAAAGTGGTGCAATTCTGAAGCAAAACAACTGCACCATAGGAGGTAAATGAAAGTGCTCATTGATTAAAAGGTTTGGTAATGTCTTTTTTTAAACAAAACAAAATATTGTATATATTAGAAAAATAAATGATCTGGAGCAAGTCCCACCTCTCAAACTTTTATGATGTTAGAGGTATACGATGCTAAAGTTTCCCCTTCCCTCCCCTTTCACTGATGTCAGCTGACAGCAGGAGATCCTGATCCCAGGACCGGCTGGCGGCTCTTCAGCAGAGCCGAAGTAGTGTAACGTAAAAGGAAATATTTAACTGGAATGGTCTACAAACCAGGCACACTTTGTAGACCGTTCCAATGAAGTATTTTCTTTTAGATAGCTGTATTTCGGCTCTGCTGAAGAGCTGCCTCGAGTCACATGACTCAAATCTCCTGCTGTCAGCTTTACAGCTGACGTCTATGAAAGGGGAGGGAGGGGGAACTTTATCATTGTATATCTCTCAAACAATAAAGATTTGAGAGATGGGACTTGCTCCAGATAATTTATTTTTGTAATATCTATAATATTTCGTTTTGTTTAAAAAACACATTACTATCCCTTTAAAGGGTCCTTTGTAAATCCCTGAATGCCAGAGAGCGAAGCCTTCAAAAGCTATATACACCTCTCTAGCAGTTAACCCTTTGAGTGCTAGAGGGGTTGCGCAACGCATTGTTTTGCAATGCGTTGCGTTCCCCTCAGGCACTCCGAGGATTAAAATCCCCACTTAAATCAGTGGGAATTTGGGGAATGCTCATTTTTTTCCTTGTCGTGATCTTTTTTCCCAGAACCACTCCAGGAGGAGTGGTTCATAAATGATAAGGAGGAGATGACTTCTCCAGTGAGATAAACTCTCTAGCTCTTATGAACTGTAAGCAAAGAGAACTCTCTATTGTGAGATTTCTCCATGGATAGGCTCCATGGAATCACATAGAAATTGGAGAATTAATCACACTGTAGACATTATCTTCTCTATGACAACTTTATTACACCTTAGAGCAGTGGTTTTCAACAGTCTTCCCTCTAAGGTGAGCTGGAGTGAGTGACCCAGCACTGAACTGGACAGGCTACAAGGTACATCTGTTATTCCAATGAGGCTGTGAAGAAAGACACCTCTTTAACTCTTTCAGGGCTGGATTGCTCACCTGTGCGCCTCTCAGGGAAAACACGTGTTTTCAGTCAGGATGCAGTGTGTCCCTGATATTGTTTTTTTGTCAAAGACTGTGAAAGAAGGTATATTGATACAATGTGGAAATGATACACTGTAAAAAAGCCTACAGAGCCCTCACTGCTGTAGGGACAGTCTTTTATTGTTTCGTTTCATACCTCCCAAGTCTCCCTCTTAGGAGGGACAGTCCCTCTTTGAGACCCAAATCCCTCTGTCCCTCTTTCCCACCCTGGTGCCCCTCTTTTTAGGAGATCAGACTGTGTGGTGCCTGTATATAAGTGTATCACATTGCTCCACATGAAATACTTGGGTCTTACTCTAAATAATTTATTCAGTTACACAAAGAGGTGTCAATAACCTAAAAATGATTGGTAATGCCCACCAGCCACAGCCCAGCGACACCACCTAAAACAAGTGTCCTTCTTTGGCCATTTGAAATGTTGGGAGGTAAGTCACTGTCATGCTTTGATGAATGACTGACCAACTGGATGGAAATACAGATCCAGGGAGTTTACTGCCAGGAACATAAAAGAGTTAAAAAAGGTGAAGTTGAAAAATAAATATATGTAAACGTTGACTATATATTGTGCTCTTGCAGACTATGTTAAGTCAAAATAAAGGTTTAACAACACTTTTTATGTATTTTTAGGAAAATTGTTATACATTATATGCTCTTTTTCTCATTCTGATGGTGTGACCTAAGAATAACTATATATCTGTTCATTTTTCCCTTTCACTATACCCTTGACAAATGACAATTTTCGAGGGCGCCCTGAGGTTCAAAAGGTTGAGAGCCACGGCCTAATGCAGATCTCTTAGTACATAGGCCCCTCTGTGCATTGTATTGTATTCTAATCTGAACATTTAAGCCTTTGCGTGCCAGGGGATTATGCCTCCTCTGGCACTCATAGTAACACAGTAACATAGTAAATTAGGTTGAAAAAAGGCACAAGACCATCAAGTTAAACCTTTGCCTCATAACCCAGAGACATGAGAATTATATAGATTTCCTGCTGCCAGATAAGTTAGTCTTTATCAGACCATCCTGTTTTGACTACGAATACACAGCATGGTCCTGTATGTTACCTTTTGTAATAAATGTATCTAATCTTCACTTAAATGTTTCTACTGTATCCACCATAACCACATCCTTGGGCAAGGAATTCCATAATTTAACAGACCTCACTGTAAAAAAAGCCTTTTCTCTGCTGAAGTCGAAACCTCCTTTCCTCTAATCTCAAGGGGTGGCCCATGGTTATTTGCTCAGTCCTTAAAATGATTAGCTTGCCAGAGAGATCCTTGCATTGACCTCTCATATACTTGTACATTGAGATAAGATCTCTTAGTCGTCTTTTTTCTAGCGTACATAAACCAAGTTTGTCTAATCATTCCTCATACATCAAGTCTTCCATTCCTTTGATTCATTTTGTTGCTCTTCGCAGTACTCTATCCAGTTCTAAAATATCCTTTTTCAGAACTGTGCCCAAATCTGCACATAATACCTTATTACAGTCAAAGAAAATAAAAAAGCTCATTGATTTAAAGGGATAATAATACTTCATTTTATCTTTATTTTATTTTGTAGGCATTAAAGAAAGATGAAGAACGCTATGTCTTATCTCTCAAACCTTTATGGTTTTAGAGATATTCACAAGCAAAGTTTCCCCTCCTGCCCCTTTTACCTAGTGTAAGCCATCTCTTCTCAGATGTGGAATGCAGTCCATAGACCAGACAGATAACAGCAGAGGACAATCTTCTTCCTATGAGAACAAAGAAAGCCCTGCCCCCCTTTGACAAGTTTTTCAGGTTTTTCCCTTAATTTAATTGAAGATTGTCCCTCTCTGCAATCTACCTGGGCACCTCCCTTCTGCTGTGGCTGAGCAGTGTTACATCAGTAAAAGGGGCGGGAGGGGGATACTTTGTCATTGAATTACTCTTGAACTACAACTCTGACAGAATTGAAATAACACTCTCCAAGGCCCAGATAATATGATGATTAATTAGAGCTGCTTTTATAATGAAACATTACTATCCCTTTAAATATGACTTTAAAGGGATAATAATGTTTCATAATAAAAGCAGCTCTAATTAATCTTCATAGTATTTGGGCCTTGGAGAGTGTTATTTCAATTCTGTCAGAGTTGTAGTTCAAGAGTAATTGAATGAAAAAATATATCCCTCCCGCCCCTTCTACTGATGTAACACTGCTCAGCTTAGAGCAGCAGGGAGTATCCAGGTAGATTGCAGAGAGGTACAATCTTCAATTAAGATAAGGGAAAAGCTGAAAAAACTTTCAAGTGGGGCAGGGTTTTCATTGTTCTCACAGTAAGAATATTGACCCTTGATGTGAGCTGTCTGGTCTATGGACTTGATTCCACATCTGAGGAGTGGGGGCTTACACTAGGTAAAAGGGGCGGGAGGGGGAAACTTTATCATTCAATTACTCTTGAACTACAACGCTCACAGTAATGAAATAACACTCTATATGGCTCCAGTACTATGAAGATTAATTGGAGATGCTGTATTTATGAAACATTACTATCACTTTAAAGCTATAGAATGCTAGAGAAGCCTCTAATACATCTTCACCTATTTTTTACACTTTCTGATCCTCTTCCTAGTGAGCTTTCTGTCAAGAACTGTGGAAAACAAAGATGGTTGAACAAAGTTAAAAACATAGAGAGTAAAAACAGTGAAACAGAGCACTCTTTGCTATGGGGATAGTGTTACACTGTATCTGTCTCCCTGCATTAACATTTCCCAGCAGAAAGCTCTCTGAAAATCGAGATTCAGACATTTCAATGTCAGTGACAGAAAAGTGAAAAATAATGGAGGAAGATGATCAAAATAATGAAAAGTATAGGTAATTGCATAAGCTGTGTTAAAGGGATAGCAATACTTCGTTTTATCTTTATTTTATTTTGTAGGCATTAAAAAAACATGAAGAACGATATAAGTCTTATCTCTCAAACCTTTATGGTTTGAGAGATATTCATAAGCAAAGTTTCCCCACCTGCCCCTTTTACCTAGTGTAAGCCATCTCTTCTCAGATGTGGAATCCAGTCCATAGACCAGACAGATAACAGCAGGGGACAATTTTCTTTCTATTAGAACAATGAAAGCACTGCCTCCCTTGACAAGTTTTTCAGGTTTTTCCCTTATCTTAATTGAAGATTGTCCCTCTCTGCAGTCTACCTGGGCACCTCCCTTCTGATCTGGCTGAGCAGTGTTACATCAGTAAAAGGGGTGGGAGGGGGATACTTTATTATTGAATTACTCTTGAACTACAACTCTGACAGAATTGAAATAACACTCTCCAAAGTCCAAATACTATGATGATTAATTAGAGCTGCTTTCATTATGAAGCATTACTATCCCTTTAAGGGGAGGATTTGTGTGTACATAGCTTAGTAAACTGGGGATGGAATGCCAATTCCACCATGTGTTATTGCACAGAATCAGCGTGATATATTTTCCCCAAAGCATCTATATGTCTAGACGAGACATGTGTGAATATGTAAAAAATGCATCTCAATAGGAGATTAAACCTCTAAAAAAAGATCAAGAATCATAGAAAGTGAGTGAAGAGAGTTTATGTAAATGGTCATTTCCCCTTAGTAAGTCCTGGTCAGTAAATAAGACATCCCATCTAGGGCCTTAAAAACAGGGACAGTTCTGGAGCAAAACACTTGTGCCAAAAGAGGACAACAAAAAAATTCCCCAAAATATCCATTAGTTTAAATGGGGCTTTTAAAAGGGAAAAGTGCAATATGCATAAGTGACTCTGTTTAGCAGAGTAACTTACCTAGATGCATACAGCAGATTTACCTGTTTATTTACCTGTTTATATAGGTTTGCATTTTATGAGTAGTTTCTTGTATATACATGATCTCTATTGAAATCTGCCTCTAGGTCATACTGCTATACTCTCATGAGAAGGTTTGACAATTAAATGTTTTGGGAAGGATACTGTGTGAAGTCTTAACCATCCTAAAAAGGAACCACTATCCAGAGTTCAGGTGACTGATGAACATGGGAAAGGGGACTTCCATATACAGGATGAAGGGCTTGGACATTGGGGAACCCCTATTGAGTTCATGCTGAGGCACTAGTGATTGTATAGGCTTGCTTTTATATTTCCTATGCATACCTGGGAACTTCGACTTTTGGGAGTCCTGTGGTGCCACTGGGGGGAGAAAATGATGCAATTCATGTAAAAAGGGGTGGGGATTAATCATGAGTGGGGCGGAGCTTATCATACATAGGAATAGGAATAGGCTGGGAAAGGAGGAGAAGTAGGTGGGAAGTGGGAGGAACACACCGGGAAGACCCAGAAGTGGGCAGAATTTGAATAAAAACTCCCCACATCAGTCAGCCCCTGAGCCAGAGACCCAGCAATTAGCAGCAAAAACCGGAGTCTCTAGGGCAAATCCGGAGAGTTCCCAGCTATGTTCCTATGTGAGTACAGTATTCTGCTTAACTGTTTAAATAAATGATTTGATATTATATATTGTTTTATATGATCTGGAGAACATAATCAATATCTGTTGCAGATAATAGCTTTTTTGCAATAAAACAAGGGTATAGCTGGGGAGATATTATCACATCTCTGATCACCAAAATAGTGTCCAGGAAATCTCATATTTCCAAAAAAAAGTGAAAGCTTTTCTGAATGGGTAGAAAAATACAATATACAATAGTTTTCAGTGAGAATCTAAATATGGTAAACAGCTTTTTGTCCATATAGCTACCATTGAAGCTAGGCCAAACGTTTTTTTCTGCCAAATGGCTACAATGCTTTTATTCAGAGGTCGGAGGAAATGGATGAAATATCCCCCACGGTAGGTCTCGCTGGGTACACCCTATTGTAAATGATATTACAACTGCACAGCCCCTGGGTCACTGTTTATATAATGTTTTGCCTTTTGATTAACCTTCCTTTTTAACTTTTGAATTGACTTTTGAGACAAGCATCTCCCAGTAGATAAAGTTAGGGATGTGCAAACAGTTACATTTTCTTATAAAATGAGACAGATGTTTCACCTTTCTGTGTAAGTTTCCGTCTGAAGAAAAATCAGTGGAAATGTACCCCGGTAGAATATTCCTATTGATTATGATGGACAAAATGTTCATGCTCCATACTCCCATGCCATCTTCCCCTATTCCCAATACTCTTCACACCACATTCCATATGTTCCTGTACATACATTATCATGTATGCATGCATGCAAACATCATCACTCACACAAGAATACACATTCAGTCTTTCACCTAGGTTCCTAGTGTGGAAGATATTGGTGGAGAGGACTTTTGTGCAGAAATTCATGTTCAAGGTAGAAAGCCCTATTTTCTGACAAATATTCTTCGGTGGAGGAGTGAAAGTAATTTTGTTTTACTCAGCTGGAAAATCCCTACAAAAAAATATTTTCATTTTCCTAAGTGTTGCTATCCCTTTAACTCCTTGGATGCTAGACTTATCTCCAACACATTGCAAAGTAATGCACATACCTGAAAACTTTTTGTTGTGGACTATCTGGAGAGGGGAGTCCTGTCGTGCTGTTGGGGGAGAAAAATGATGCAATTTGCATCAAAAGGTGCAGGGCTTAGTTGAAAGGGGGTGGAGCTTATAAAATGAAGAAAAATTATAATGAATAGGCTGGGGAAGGAGGAGAAGAGAGCGGGGAGTGGTTGGAACACACTGGGAAGTAGCAGACGTGGGCTACGTCTGCTACATCCGGAGAATCAGCCTCTGCCCCAGAGACCTTGTAATGCAGAGTCAAAACCAGAGTCTCCGGGTCAAATCCAGAGAGTTCCCAGCTATGGCAATGCCTTTTGCATTCAGGGGTTAATCTATAGATCCTGAAGTTATTGGGGGCTGGAATAAGAAATTCACATAATGTGCACACCTGGCATTTACTTGGTTACCATACTTCTGTAGACACGATGACTGCCTCAATGACATATGAAAAAGCACTTTAATGAAAGATTTTCCAAAAACTGGATCCCTGGCTAATGAACTAAAAGTACTCCCAACCAGTGTTCCTCTTTCTGTTTTATTTTGTTGCATGATGGATTCCCTTTAAGGTTAAAACAACAGACCCTGAGTAATGACGAATTGTATGATCAAGACTAACACAGTAGGTCTGCTAAGGGTGATCCATCAGTATATTGCCTATTAATTTATTTTTAATAAATAGTCTTATTTTGCACATTATGACGTTAAGTATGACAGTTCATATAGACCATAAAAGGTCTCTTATTTTCTCTTTTCTTTCATTATAGTTTTTGTCCATCCTTTGAACTCTTACTCAGTTTATTTAAAAATCTTAAAATGTTATGACTTGACAAATAATTTGTAATGTTAAAGTAACTCTGATATTTTTGCACTTGCCAACATTTCAAAACATTTCCAGGGATTCTTTCTGCCTGGGCAGTCACATGACAGAGTGCCACTAATGGTCCGTAGTCCTGTGCAGCTCTAGGCCAACAGAAAAGCTTGTAGAAGAGATTTTAAGCTGCACTTCTATAGCAGAACAGACATAACCCACAAAACATGAAATCATCTATTAGCCTTTTAACAACAAGCAAACAGAATGTGAAAATAAGGTTTGAGTGCCAGAGTGGTGCCCAACACCACAGGGTTAAAACTAGAATTTTTAGGTTATTTAATGACTTACTGACATCTCTTTGTGTAACTGAATAAAAGTCTTGGAAGAATATAAAAATATTTTATTTACACAGACTAATTAATGTGAGTTTTATTGCTGTGGAGCAATGTTATACACTTATATTCACACACCACACAGTCTGATCTCCTAAAAAGAAGGACACCAGGGTGGGAAAGAGGATTTGGGTCTCAAAGAGGGATTGTCCATCCTAAAGAGGGTCACTTGGGAGGTATTATACAGTATTACATGCAGTTTCTACTGGTTTGGCTCCTTTGGAATTATCTTTCTTTCTCAACATACTTCTTACCATCCACCCACCTCTAAATGTACCCACTTTAACATCAATACATTAACCTGCCAAAACAGGTCATTTTCTCTTGTAACTCTGACCACTTCACTGCCAATTCTTTGCCCATTTAAGTGCAAACCCCACCATTCCTCCTCAAAATCCTGCTCACCACAGTCAAGCTCTGCCCACCTTATGATGCAAATCGTGTCATTTGGATACTCCCACCCCAGATCACATGGACCTCCAGAATTCTGGGACAAGAAGGTTCCCAGATATGATGATCCCTTTAGTTCATACCCTAACTAATATTTTGGATCTCATGTTCAAAAGAAAAGTAGAGTAATTCTGGGATGAACCATTTTCACCAGAGGAGACAAATAAAACTTCTATCACCTTAAATGTTGCAGATAATGTGTCGGTGCCTTAAACAAATGAGCCATCTCACCAGCATGGATTTAAATGGGAACTGTTAACCATCTGAATGATAGAGACCTACTTACCATTCACGAAGTTATAAGTACCTTATAATTCAATGGTAATGTTTATTTATCTCCTCTGGCACAGTTAGTTTGCTCCAGAATTTCTCTCCTTTACTGAATAAAGCCCTTAATAAATTGCACAAATACGAAATGAGTGAAAATATTTTTGCTCACCACTTATTTCTTATGTAAAGGCCTGAGTTAATCATGGCCAATATCTGCATTTACATAGCCAGTATGCATACTGGGGTGGAAGTTCAAATTTGCCTGTACAAGTACCCTGGCTGTATCCACTAATCCCCTGATATTAACCTCTAACGCCAATGGCAGTGCTTAGGGGTATGCATACAGTGAATGATAAGTGCAGTGCATATCAGAGAACAATCATCGACATCATTAGAGCTTTATTAACAGCAAGTCCCTTATACAAGCTCTTTAGCATGCACAGGAAAATGGAGTACATACACTCAAGCTATTTAATTGATACCTTATTTAACCCTGCAAGTACCAGAGGGATACGGAAGGCATTGCTTTGCAATGCCTTCCGTACCCCTCTGGCACTCAAAGGGTTAATACATTGTGTAGGGGAAAGTAATGTCCCAAAACACCCACAGATTGCCCCATTGCCTTCCCCTTAGCACAGTCAGCACTATGGAGAAGAAGTATGGCGTATCTAGTTTAACAAATTGTGTTAGAAGGAGTAAGATCTAAAACGCAATCTCAGCGCCTCATTTAGAGTGGAGTCGTGATTGTACATTAACCCCAGAGATTGAAATATTAAGAAAAGTGGTGGAATTCTGGGGCAAACCAACCGTGTCACAGGGGGCAAATAACGTTTCCTAGTGATTCAACCCATTGAATGCCAGAGGGTTATCCAAAACATTGCAAAGCAATGTGTTGGATATCCCTGTGTCACTTAAAGGGTTAAATGATAGCAGAATGCAATGGAGACCTCCTTAGCATTCAAGGGGTTAAAAGCCCTAATTAAATCGATGTGAAATTGGGGAATTTTTATTTGTCCCCTGTAGTGAAGTTGACCTGCTTCAGAATTGAACCAATTTCTTAACATATCAGCCTCTCTGCTTGGCTTCCATGCACAGAAAGCAATGGATGCTCCTAGTGAGTCATGGGTAATGTTAAGCTTCTCACCATCAAGTAAATATGCCAGCTTTTTGATAATCGATCATAAATCATCATGATCTATACTTTCACTTGAGTTGATAATTCAGATTCATGATTCATTGGCAGCATCAAGGCTTCAGATGCTCACATGACCCTCAATCCCTGAAATGGGGTCAGCCAAGCATACAGAAGGCCATTTAGGATGTTACAGGCAAATCATCCTGTTGATGTTTTCCTTCAATGCATTTCAAACAGAAATCTCTCTACCCAGCACGCTGATTAACGCTTTGAGAGCCTGAGGTGATGATTAACCCATTGCTCCTCCATCACTAAAAGGGTTAAATAAATAGTAACCATACTCTGCTTACAAACAGCACCAAAACATGGTCAAGATCCCACTCAAGGCAGAAATAAATTGCTGAATGGGTTTTTCTCATTTGGCATATATTTCCAACTGGTCAATTCTGTAATCATATTCTGACCTGGGGTCAGAAATAGACTGATACTGTTTTTTTCTTTTTTTCTAATGAACAAAAAACATGCTTTTGGAATCCTTTTGGAGCACTGAAAATACTTCAACCCCAAAAAGAGTTTACTCAGAATTTTTAGAGAGTTTACTCAAATAAAACAGAATTTATTTGACCTCTATTCATGGGGTGGATCAAACAGGCAAAACAAGTAGGGACGATAGCACCACGTTTCCTGTCTGAGCCACCATGTGTCCAAGCTCTCTTCTCACATCCCCACCACCCATGGTTAACATCTCCACTGTTAAATCACAGAAACAGATGGGTTAACTGTGAGCGCTCAATGAGGGCGCAGTAAAAAATGTAAACAGAAATAGGCCATATAAAAAACAGTCCCTATTTTTTCAAATATTCTCCCGGAGGTGGCCCAGGCAGTATTAGGGTTTTCTTTTCCTATTTTTTAATTTATAATTGCATCAAGTATTGTGTTGCTAGGTGCCTGGCGTTGGAGGGCTTGTGTGAATGTGGGGATGATGGTTGGTGCAAATTGGGACACTGTGGAGACTGTGTTGGTCCAAGTCTTTGGAGATTGAAGAGGCCCTTTTCCAGGCTTGGTAGACCTAAGCTGCCGAGTCTAGGAAGCCATATCTGGCAAGACAAAAGAGCCTTGCAAAGGCCATTCTGCTACAGTTTGATAAGGCAATGGCTATTTGGAATGCAATCTTTGGCCATTTGGTATGTACGTTGAACTGGAAAATTCAGCATACATAACAAACAAAATGGAATGGCAAAAGTAGGACATAGTCTCGAAAAAGTCCTTTTCCTAATCCATTGATGGCCAAATTTCCCTTCTGATGTAATAGAATCTCAGCCCTCGTTGTAAGCATCCTGCAGTCTTTGAGCTGTTTTTGGACTACAACTCCCAGAATTCTTAGGTTACGTTGGTACCAGTCCACAGGTTAGCCACAGATTACACATTCATGATCAAAGCAGACCTGCCAGTCTGTGATACTAGAGGCTACAGAAAACGTTTTCTGTCAGGGGGCTAAACAACCCTTTTTCCCAGGACAACTTCTTACCATAAAGTAGACTTGTTAATTAACTATAAAAAGTTAACTCTGACTTGTTTTTTTTCTCCTTCTGAAATGTTTTTCTTTAATTTATACTTTAAAAGTTGAACTTTGGATGACGTTTTTGTCATCTGTTCTCATGAGTCTTACATGTTGAACTCCCTTGCACACCCTTTTGGTTGAACACCTGTACTGCATACATTATTTGGATTAATGTTTTATTTTAATAAATTAAGTGAATTTGGTGCTATTGCCTATTTCTCCTTTAATTTTAAGGAGCAATTTTATAAAATTCCATCCATAGTGTTGAAGAATATAACCTTATATGCAGGCAGGCACCCAGGAGAGGGCTGGCAATTTGTGGCACAGGGGGCAAATACATTCAAGTAGCCCATTTCTATTATCGTTCCAGGCCACTGTTCCAGCCCACCCCCTTTTGTTAATTTTAAAATTAGCATTAATGTTGCGACGTAAGTCACGTGATACCACATAGCTTACAGCTGAAATGGGGCTATACTAGTGCGCCACTACAAAGATTACAATTTAAGTAAAGCTTACCTAGTGATACTATAGAGCTTACAAGGGAAATGGTTTATGCTAGTTTATGCTAGTGTAGCTCCATTTGGATTGTACCTCTGTGGTATCACTAGTATAGCTCCATTTACAGCAGCAATCGGGAGATTTAGTTAGATGCAGTGCCCTACCAGCCCAGACATATGACCAGCCCAGGTGGCAATTGCCCCCCAGGCCAGCCCTCCCCTGCAGGCACTGGCTGGAATCTTGCAGTAAGTGCTCTCTGCGCCTGCGCTGTCAGTACCCTCTGGCGCCTTTCGGTTCAAAGGAATTCAACCCACCAATCATGGAGTTGAAGGGGACAGAAAGCACAGATACAGAGATGCCGGCTCTGCAAGATGTCTGCTCTGTTCCCTGCTGCTGCCTGCATAAAAGGTTCTATTTTTGGTTAATGCAGAAATTATATTTGAAAATTAAATGAAATGTGTGCATACTGCTAATGCAATTATCATTTGCCGTGCTATTTCATGCTGGTGAAAGTTCCACTTTAATTTAAATGGGGAATTTAACACCTTGAATGCTAGAGATGCATTCAAATAGTTAAAAGTCCCAATTAATCCTTTGAGTTCCATTGCAATTTGTTATATACCTCTTTGGCACTCACAGGGTTGTCAACATAAATGTATTCATCCTACAGTTCCAGAAACATACCCTAACACCCAGTTTCTTTGAATTTAATATTTACAAATTAATGATCATTGTAGTAATGGAAGAAGACAGAAGCTGATATCATAGCAATGTGTGCTATTGAGAGAACAACCTACAGGCAAACACAGACACAGAGACACATTTCATACCAGCGCACACACCCACACAGACACTTCATGTTTTACAAGTAAGATTTCACACAGTCATTCTTTATGGTGTTATTAAATCTCTTAATGCATTTAAATGAAATGCAAGAATAGGATTTTTTTGCAGGGGAGGGAATGAAGAATCGAAGAGTAAAGGAGAGTAGGTAGCCAGTTTCATGATAAATTAAATAGTTCCACAGTCATACAGACTCAGATTAGTATCTCTTCACACATGTACATACTCACTCTCACATAGGGTTGCCACCCAGCCGGTATTTTACCCGCAGGCCGGTAAAAAATTGGCTTCTGTCCAATGTTAAGTCTATGGAGGGAATGCCATGGCCGGTATTTTTTTGAAGAAAAGGTGGCAACACTACTCTCACACAACATAAACACATAAGATGATCTGTACAATTCTCTCCAGGTTCCCTGAATCGATCCACAAAACTAATCATGAAAGTTTCTCATAAGCTTAGATAATGGGTAATGGAAATAACTACCTAACAGGGCCACTCCCGTTCCCTTTGTAAATTTGTCCTTGATGCTTCCCACTGCACACAGCATGGCACTTCCTGCTGAGCTTCCCACCTACGCTTTGTACTGATGGCCAAATACAGTGGGGGTTATGCACTATGAGTTGATAAAGAGGGGATAAAGCAGAGATGACTTTCCCAGTGATATCACTTTTCCAATTCCCATGTTATTCTATAGAGCCTATGCATTAACCCTTTGAGTGCCAGAGACGTACAGAACGCATTGTAAAAGCAATACGTTCCGTACCCCTCTGGCACTCAAAGGGTTAAGATCTCCAAACCTGGAGACATCTTAGTGCATTGACTCCATAGAACAACATAGGAATTGGGGAAGTGCTATCACTGGAGAAGTCATCTCCGCTCTATCCCCTCTTTATCACACCTTAGTGCATCTCCCCCATTGTGTATTTGGAGTAATTGCTTATAGTATTTTAACATGATGGCCATATCAATACTATAAGCAGATAATTATTCTTATGTCTTACAACCAGAATGACAGCAGCTAGCATTTTGTGCATAATACTTTCCAATAAATATACATTAAAACATAATATTCACATTTTTTTTAAAGTCTTCAAGAAAATGGTAGAACCCTAAGCTGGTGCATAGGGCAAAGCACCCTTGTTCAGAAACACTGGACTAAACACATTAAACATCACTGTCTATTTGTGCTGCAGTGTAACTCCTTGGATGCTAGAGAGATCCTCAATGCATTGGCCTCTCTAACCTAACACTTTTTTATTACATTTAACTTATTACCTTGGCTCTATAGTGATCACAACACAATTTATAGTGTATTGTTTTCAGTTGAATACCATGAATATTGCTGGTAGTTGTGTTTTCCTAGATGAACTAGGCCATAGGCTGCAATCACACTGACCACTCACACTAAACTGTGTAATAACCCCATTGAAGACATCCATCTTATCAGTAATGTACTTGCATTCTCCCACTGATCCAATTTCATGGGGGAATAGCGGAGAAGTAACTGAAGGATGGATCTTATCAGCATCAGCCATGTATTATTCAGACTCAGTGCCGGAATTTCTAAAGAGGGGTGTTCAAAAATAAAATTAGCATACAATACCAATACCTAGAATATGATTTGTTTAATTCTGCATGCAAAATGCATTGCAGATCCCAAAGCAGACCAGGAGAGTGGAAACTGCAGTTCTCCAGCTACTGATGGACTACAGTTACCATTAGAGTCAGATAGCCAATGGTTTTGTTATTGATGGGATACAACAGCAGAGATAGTAGGGTACTTCTACACACAAAAAAGTTCTCACTATTGGGGTACTAAAGCTCTCTTTTGCTAATCTGAAGGAGTCCAAGGGGTTTTTCATGGTTTGTTCTTGCCATTGGCTGACACCCATGTGGAATCATCACTTATTGGACATTGTGATGTGCATCTCAGTATCCAGGTCTGCAATATAGTAGTATGTACATATCACATTTCATCTTCTTAGACCCATCTGTTTTCATATTGGCTGCTGCTATTTTAAAACCTGTACTTCCTGCAGAGCTCATTGCTTATTCTATGAGTCTGTCTGTAATCTTTAGCTCTTGTATTTCTGTTTGAATTTGTAATATTTTGATCTTCTGCTCCATTTGATTTCACTCCTTGTCTGATCCTTTGACACCTCATCTGGTTCAGCCGATATCCTGATAGGGCCCCCCAGACACCCTGGGTTTTGCAAAACCTTTGAGATCCTGAAATGTGAATTATAGTGTTCCATTATGAAACCAGTATCTATGCTTTTGTCGAGGCTTGTTCCTCCTGTGCCAAGAATAAGACACCTATACACCATGCATTTGGGCTTTGACAACCTTTGCCTATCCCTGGAAGCCCTGGACCCATCTGGCCATGGATTTTTGGACAGTCTCCACCATCTATTCAATTCACATTGATCCTTGGCATGTTAGATCAATTCTCTAGACAGGCTCACATAATTCTGTTGAGGAAACTTCCATCAGCTCCAGCCTTGTTGACCGTTTTCATTGAGAACATTTTTTGTCTCCATGGGGTACCTGTTCAAATTGTTTCAGACTAAGGGTCTCAGTTTATCTCTCAGTTCTGGCGATCCTTTTATCAGTGAATGGGTATTTCTCTTCATTTATCCTTAGCTTACTATCACCAATCTAATGGGCAATCTGAGTGAACAAATCAGTCTCTTGAACTATACTTGAGGCATTATGTCAACGTCCAACAGTCCAATTGTTCAGAATTGCTGCTTTTGTCAGAGTTTTCCTTTAATAATACTTTCCACGATTCCTTACCTCCTGGGGGTAAAACCCCCATGCATTACCTTTGTCTGATGCTGCAGGGGTTTTGGCAGCTGATGCAATGGTCTTCGACCTTCACGGTAGTTTAGCTCCTTCCATGTCACCCAGTGATGAAGTCTGGCTCTTGACTTTAAACCAGTGTTTGAAATAACCATTATCTAAGCTGGGTCCTTGATTTATTGGTCCTTTTCCAATTTGAACCGTCATTACCCCAGTCCCTTACTTACTTGATTTACATAACTTTATGAAGGTTCAGAATTCCTTTCATGCCCTTTTATGGACGAAAGTCATCCAGAATTGATTTAATGTCCCTTCATATCCTCCCTATCCAGTTTTGTGGAATGGTTACCAAGAGTTTGTGGCCCATAAGATCTTGAACTCTCACACTGCACGGGGCAAGGTACAATACCTCATAGGCTGGAAAGGTGACAGACCTGAAGAACGATCCTGGGTCCCTAAGTCTGATATCCATGGTTCCTCCCTTATTCATGCCTTTCATCAAGCTTAGACTGGCAAGCCAGGTCACCCCCTAGAGGGGTCTTCTTGAGAAGGGTGTCATGTCACGTTCCACCTCCTTATACACATCTGTTTTCTCAGTGGCTACCGCTCTTTTAAATCCTGTACCTCCTGCAGCACTCATTGCCCATTCTACGAGTCAGCCTCTGATCTGTATTTCTTGCCTTTCCTGTCCGAATTCTTGGTATTTTGATCTCCTGTGTCATTTGTCTTTGCTCCATGTCTGATCCTTAGGCATCTCAGCTGGTTCTCTGGTCTCCTGGTTTTTGACTTCTGGGTTGTCTGACTCCACCTCTTCCAGTCTGTTGAGTTGCTGCTGTCCAAGCAGTAAACTGATCTGCTCACTGCTTGATTATCCAAGCAGTCCATCTGATCTGCTCACACCGTGGTGATCCAAGTGGACTTCTGATCCATTTACAGTGTGATGATGCAAACAATCATCTGATACTCTCACAGCATGATGATAAAAGCATTCTTCTGAACTGTTCTCCATGAGGTGACCCAAAGCACTTATCTGATCTGCTCTCAGTGTGGTGATCCAAACAGTCATCTGAACTACTCACAGCGTGGCAATCCAAGCAGGCCATCTGATCCACTCATTGGGTTATGATCCAAGCAGTGTATCTGATCCACTCATAGAGTGGTTATCCAAGCTATTGTTGGAGCAGCTAAAGCGGGGGTTACTACCAGTCAGTTTAGCACATCTTCTTCCATCACATCTGTCCAGTCACTAAGCAATCTTATCACTGGAGTTTTCCATTATTCAGTTCTTGTATACTTGTGCACTCATGGATGCATTGAGATTAGTGTTGAGCGAGCACCCCGATGCTCGGGTGTTCGGGTGCTCTGACCGAGCACCCCCGGAGGCTCGAGTGCTCGGCCGAGCACCCGAGCCCCATTGAATTCAATGGGAGGACTCGAGCATTACACCAGGCACCCCCTGCTCTGATGAGGGGAGGGTGCCTGGTCAATGCCCCCCTTCATCTCCACAATGCCCCTCTTCCACAATGTCCCCCTTCCACAATGTCCCCCTTCCACAATGTCCCCCTTCATCTCCACAATGTCCCCCTTCATCTCCACAATGCCCCCCTTCATCTCCACAATGCCCCTCTTCCACAATGTCCCCCTTCCACAATGTCCCCCTTCATCTCCACAATGTCCCCCTTCATCTCCACAATGCCCCCTTCCATCTCCACATGTCCCCTACCTCCAGTCCCTGGTGGTCCAGCGGAGCGTCTGTAAGATCTGTGCCTCCTTCGGCACAGATCCCTGCCACCCGAACATGGCGGGCGAGCACATGGCGGTACTCGTACGAGTACCGCCATGTGCCGAGCAGAGCGATGCTCGAGCCGATCCGAGCATCGGCCGAGCATGCTCGCTCAACACTAATTGAGATCCAAACTCACCATTTATCAATCTTTGGGTACTATCAGCTTCTCAGGTGTCTTCATCCAGGTCTTGCGCCTGCTCAACTGGGCTCAGACATCTGACCTCTTGGTAAGCACCTTCACATCCAGGTTAGGCTGCTGCAAGAACACACCTGGCACTGACTGCTCTCGATCTTCACTCTCAATTCCTTGCTCTCAAGTTACCCAGAGTTAAGTGAGCATATCAATGTGATAGTACAGCAGCCTGTAGGTGTCTGTGCAGGCCAGCTCAAGACAGCAGCAGAATGGAGCTGTGGAATACTGTTTTAAGCTGTGTCCACTTGTGTAAGAATCAGCAGAACAATGTAAAAAACACAGTGCACTATTGTCATCAGTGTGAACATAGACTTAAAGACAGTAAAATAGCTATAAATGATTCCATGCAACAAAACAATTACTACAAGTAAGTCACCTGTGTAAACACACAGTTAAATTGGTTTACCGAATAAGATAAATTCTCCCTCTTTTTGTGCTTTGAGGATAAATTCATTGCTATACAATACCATACCTGATATCATTTATCTCTTGAGCTAAATAAAGATAATAACATTACAGACATGTTCTCTCTCCTGGCTGTCACAGCATATGATTGAGGTTTAAGACTTTCCTCTGGTTACTGTTCCTTTACTCTTGCATTGATGTTTTCCTTCAATCATTAATATAAGCTAATTGAAGAGAAATGACTAATTAATGTGCTTTAAAATTAAGATAAAACTTATGGAAATAATATTTAAATAAATAATAATGATCTCAACTACTAGCACACGCTTTCTTCAGCCAGTTGCATTTTCGGGTATAATTATGGGAAAATGGAGAGACTTATACACAGACTAATTAATTAAAGGAGGGTATTTTACATAGTAACATAGTTGATAAGGCTGAAAAAAAGACATGCATCCATCAAGTCCAGCCCATGCCACAAGCATCCCCGTTGATCCAGAGATAGGCAACCCCCCATCAAAGTAATTTCCAATTTAGCCCCAAGTGGGCAAAAACAATTCCTTCCTGACTCCAAATGGCAGTCAGATAGTCAGATTTTGAATGAATATTGTGTCTGCTACTTAATTTAAAGGAGAACCAACACCTCCTGATAGTAATCCTCCACTTAGCTTACTATGGGTAGAACATCCCAATGGCCCCAATAAATGTTGTCCTTTTGTCTTTAGTCAAAGGACAAAATCTTCAATCAGTCCAGATGCCATGGCTATGGAGGTACAGTTGGTGACAGCTTCATCAGCCTGAATCAGGCAGAGTACATGAGATTACTTACACCTTTAAGGATCAGAGGAGTATGCAACACATTGCTAAGCAAAGTGTTTAGCCCCCTCTGGTCCTTAAAGAGTTAAAATCGCCATGTGCAGTGATGTTGCTAGCAACTGTCACGTCCGCTTCCACAGAGATGACATCCAGGACTAATTGAAAATGTTATCATTTGAACAAAAGGTACAAGGACAGAATTCAGAGGGGCCATTAGGATTTTATGCCAGTGTAAGGTAAGATTGTGGGGGTTCACTGTTTGGAGGTGCTCTCCTTTAAAGGGGAATGTATAACTATAGTAATAAGCAGGTGATGTGTGCTATATAATTACTTGTTATACGCTGAAACTGATTTCTTAATGGTACTCCTGGCTGGCTGGCTGGCTGGTAGGGGATGATAAGATATTGTCTCCAACAACATGGGAGACAAGCTTTGCCCACCACTGATTTAACCATTTGAGTACCAGAAAGGGTATCCAACGCATTGCGCTGTAATGCGTTGGATACCTTCCTGGCACTCAAAGGGTTAAACTTTAATTATGTGAAACACAAACACCATTGAACTTACTAGACCACCCCCTTGATGTGTGGTCCATAGAATATCTACCGTATAGCTCAGATGCTTTACTCCGACTTTGTCCTGCAACCTGTGAATTCAATATGTCCCTCCTTCTGGTACTTTTCAACTGTTCCTGTCCGTGCTAGGGTGACCACATGTCCCAGATTGCCCAGGACAGTCCCTGATTTTAAATGTGTGTCCGATGTCCCGGGTAGCCTCTTTCAGGGACAATACAGTGTCCCTGAATAAAGACTCTGTAGCACAGAGATCTAAACACTATAAGGAGAACTGCCCATTGCCTACTGTGACAGGATATGATGCCTTTGCTGGGGTACAAGAAAATGGCTTCCAGTCAGAGCTCTAAATAGGGATGCCACCTTTTCTTCAAAAAAATACCGGCCATGGCATTCCCTCCATAGACTTAACATTGGAAGAAGCTCTAAATGCTAGAGAGAAAACTGAGCCTGGATCAAACAGGAGCGACACTGCATTTTTATTATAATGTAATATTAGTCTATGGCTTTGGGTATGATGTACACTATCTTGTGGCCCACCACAGGCATCACTTTCTGTCACAGTGGTTAATAGGCAGTTCTCCCTCTAGTGTTTACAACTATGTGGTGCAATCGTCTCTGAAATGTCCCTGAAAGGCAGAATTGAAATGTGGTCACCCTTCTTCATGGTCCTTCTGGCCTCTGCAAAGTCCCTCAATATGTACACAATCTCTGATTTATATTAACCCTTTGAGTGCCAGAGAGGTATCCAAAACATTGCACTGCAATGTGTCGGGTACCTCCCTGGCACTCACAGAGTAAACAAATAATTTCACCTCTGGATGAATGAAGTAAATACCATCACCCACTGTGTGAAAAGCCAGTGCTGGGTCATTGGCAAGGCACCCTAGGCTCCAGTCTTGGGCCTGGTCAAGTGTGGAGGGGTAGCCCGCACAGAAGCACTCTGAGCTATGCTATTCTGCTATAAAACCACTGCTTATCTCCCTAGGGCTCTTGTGTCTGGATGCTAGGGGACGCTCAGGGCTTGTGGTTGATGTCCCCAGCTGTACTTCATGTTCTCACCCTGAAGGCAGAAATCAGTATGCAACTCTGGAATCTGTTGGGGTAAGAGTTAAGGACTTTTTTTTATAAATATCCACTGTAAACTACATGTATTTTAGACCTGAGGAAGGACAACATTTGACTATAAAACCTATATTTTTTCTTTCTATATTGTGTGTTTTGTATGTATGCTATTAAACCCTTTTAAAAAATCTTTAAGTGATTAGGGTGTAAGCAATGCATTGCAGTGCAATGCGCATACCTGGGAACTTTTATTTTTGCTCTCTCTGGAGGTGGACTTCTTTGGTGCCACTGTGGGAGATAGATGACACAATTTGCGTAAAAAGAGGGCAGGGCTTAGTCATGAGTGGGGGTGGGGCGTGACAGACCTGCAATACATACGCTGGAGAAGGAGGAGAAATGGGAGAAATAGATGGGGAAGGAGCAGATGTGGGTAGAGTTTCAGAAGAAACTCCCCAAATCCGGAGATCCCCAGCTATGGCAATGTGCTGTGTACCCGTCTGCCACATGAAGGGGTTGAGAGCCACTATGCATTCCTTTTCAATGTTTTCCAGTCCTTCATTTTTACAGAGGGATACATTGTTTATATGGAAGGATTTGGGGGTCTAATTATTTATTTTAAATGCAAAATGACCCATCTGCTGCCTTAGAGGCTACGATACATTGCTTTGCAATATACTGCAGGCTCCTATACAAATGGAATTAAGGACTGGTGGCCTTGACTGATAGTGTGGATGAGAAGATGGACTGGTGGCCTTGACTGATAGTGTGGATGAGGAGATGGACTGGTGGCCTTGACTGATAGTGTGGATGAGGAGATGGACCAGAAGTGGGCTTTTGGTATTGAGAGGGGTTATATGAGGTGGTGAAGTTTTTCGTTTTGCTGGGGGGCATTAGATAAAGGATTATCATTTGATGTTGTGATGCCACAAGTATCATTAGTGAAGCTACATTTCAATTGAAAGCTCTGTAGTATCCCTAGCATAGCTCCAAATCAATTGTAAGCTCTGTGTATCACTAACATAGCTCTATTTCAGCCTTATGCTTTGTAGTTTCACTAGTGTAGCTCAATTTCATTTGTAAGCTTTGTGGTGTCACTAGTGTTGCCCTATCTCAATAAGCTTTGTTGTACAATTTTAATATTGAAAGCATGAATTTTGTCTTTTATTAAGCTGGGACTAGTACCTATAACTAGTGATGAGCGAGCACCCCAATGCTCGGGTGTTCGGGTGCTCTGACCGAGCACCCCCTGAGGCTCGAGTGCTCGGCCGAGCACCCGAGCCCCATTGAAGTCAATGGGAGGACTCGAGCATTACACCAGGCACCCCCTGCTCTGATGAGGGGAGGGTGCCTGGTCCATAGGAAAAGGGCAGAAAAGGATGGAAACACCACAGAAATGGTTCAGGGACAGCATAGTGAGGATGTCTGGATGCATCTTGGACTCCAACATCGCTGCTGGGAACGATCTTTCGCCCGTAGTACGCCATTTTTACAGACTGACCATAAAACACACAAAAAGGAAAATAAAAACGACTTTAGGCGAAAAATTGTTACCAAACAATATTTGCTGTATATTTACTTGTATATCATCTGCAAATTCTCCCAAAAATTTCCTTGATTTTCTGAAGTGAGGCCATGATTAAGAGGGAAACGTGCGCAGAGGCAAATTCTCCCAAAAATTTCCTTGATTTTCAGAACTGAGGCCATGATTAAGAGGGAAACGTGCGCAGAGGCAAATTCTCCCAAAAATTTCCTTGATTTTCAGAACTGAGGCCATGATTAAGAGGGAAACGTGCGCAGAGGCAAATTCTCCCAAAAATTTCCTTGATTTTCAGAACTGAGGCCATGATTAAGAGGGAAACGTGCGCTGAGCTGACCATCTAAAACATTATGGGTGAGGGTCTGCTGCAGAGCTGACCATCCTAAACATTATATGCGAAGGCCCGCTAGTGAGCTGACGCTATAAAACATTATATGAGAGGGCCCGCTAGAGAGCTGACCCAATAAAACATTATATGAGAAGGCCCGCTGGTGAGCTGACCTATATAAAAATTGTCAAACAGGGCCCGCTGGTGAGCTGGCCCTATATAAAAATTATATCACAGGGCCCACTGGTGAGCTGGCCCTATATAAAAATTATATCACAGGGCCCGCTGGTGAGCTGGCCCTATATAAAAATTATATCCCAGGGCATATGGAAGAGGAGGAGGAGGATGAGAAGATTAAGAGTCAACCATATACCCGTTTTTTGGTTGGAAGGGGTGAATGGGAATACAGAGTATTCACATCATTGTAAATAACATATATAAAGTGAGTTTATGTTCCCCCGCGGCTTTCCTCCAGTGGAGTGGAGAAGTCAGGGGAAATCCAGGCCTTGTTCATTTTTATAAGTGTCAACCTATCAGCATTGTCGGTGGAAAGGCGGATACGCTTATCTGTTATGATGCCACCAGCAGCACTAAATACCCGCTCAGACAGAACGCTGGCGGCAGGGCAGGCCAGCACCTCCAAGGCGTAGAGTGCCAGTTCATACCACGTGTCCAGCTTGGACACCCAGTAGTTGTAAGGCACAGAGGGATCATTGAGGACGCTGACACGGTCTGCTACGTACTCCTTCACCATCTTCCAAAACTTTTCCCTCCTTGTGACACTAGGCTGCGCATCAGGGTGAGGGTGCTGGCGGGGTGTCATGAAGGTGTCCCACGCCTTGGAGAGTGTTGCCCTGCCTTTCTCGGAACTGCTGTGTGCTCCCCTTTTCTCCCCTTCTCTGTTGGCCAAGGTAGCACGTACTCTGCCGCCAGCGTTGTCAGATGGAAAATTTTGGAGCAATTTTTCAACAAGAACCTTCTGGTATTGCACCATTTTGCTTGTCCTCTCCACCGGAGGAATGAGAGATGAGAAATTCTCTTTGTAGCGGGGGTCCAGAAGGGTGAACACCCAGTAATCCGTGTTGTTTAAAATGCGTATAACGCGTGGGTCACGGGAAAGGCAGCCTAACATAAAGTCAGCCATGTGTGCCAGAGTACCAACAGTCAAGATTTCGCTGTCCTCACCAGGAGGATGACTCTCAATATCCTCATCCTCTTCCTCCTCTTCTGCCCACCCACGCTGAAGAGATGGAACTAAAGTTCCATGGCTACCCTCTGTAGCGGAGGCAACCGTGTCTTCCTCCTCCTCCTCCTCCTCCTCCGCCTCCTCCAATTGTCGCTGAGAAGACGAAGTGAGGGTGCTCTGGCTATCACCTTGTGTAAGCTCTTCCTCCCCCATTTCCACCTCTTCCACATGCAAAGCGTCGGTTTTAATTGTGAGCAGCGAGCGTTTCAGTAGACACAGAAGTGGGATGGTTACACTGATAATAGCGTTATCGCCGCTCACCATCTGTGTCGATTCCTCAAAATTGCGTAAAACCTCGCAGAGGTCTGACATCCATTCCCACTCCTCACTTCTGATTACAGGAAGTTGAACGGAGAGGCGACGACCGTGTAACAGCTGGTACTCCACTACTGCCCTCTGCTGCTCACAAAGCCGGGCCAACATGTGGAAGGTGGAGTTCCAGCGCGTGCTCACGTCACACAGCAGCCGGTGAGCTGGCAATTGTAAGCGCTGCTGCAGCTTCAACAGGCCGGCCGAAGCTGTAGATGACTTACGGAAATGTGCACACACGCGGCGCACCTTGGTCAAGAGATCATGCACATTGGGGTAGGTTTTTAGAAATCGCTGCACCACTAAATTAAATACATGCGCTAGGCATGGTACGTGTGTGAGCTTGCCGAGCTCCAAAGCCGCCACCAAGTTACGCCCATTATCACACACAACCATGCCTGGTTGCAGGTTGAGTGGCGAGAGCCACTGCTCGGTCTGGTGACTAATCCCCTGCAACAGCTCTGAGGCCGTGTGCTGTTTGTCCCCAAGGCAGATCAGCTTCAGCACGGCCTGTTGACGCTTCCCCACTGCAGTGCTACACTGCTTCCAGCTACTGGCTGATGGGGGAGTGGCGCTGCGTGTAGAGAATTCGGAGGTGGAAACGGAGGAGGAGGAGCCAATAACGTAGGTGCTGGCGGAAACCCTGATGGAGGTAGGGCCCGCAATCCTCGGCGTGGGTAGCACCCGTGCCATCCCAGGGTCCGAGTCGCTCCCAGCCTCCACGACATTCACCCAGTGTGCCGTCAGGGAAATGTAGCGTCCCTGGCCACAAGCACTTGTCCATGTGTCAGTTGTTAAGTGGACCTTCCCAGTAACTGCGTTTGTCAGGGCACGGGTGATGTTACGGGACACATGGTGGTGTAATGCGGGGATGGCACACCGGGAAAAGTAGTGGCGGCTGGGGACCGCGTACCGAGGGACAGCTGCTGCCATCAGGCTGCGGAAGGACTCAGTGTCCACAAGCCTAAATGGCAGCATTTCGATGGCCAGTAATTTGGAAAGGTGTGAGGTTAGTGCTATGGCCTGTGGGTGGGTGGCTGGGTATTTTCTCTTGCGCTCAAATGCCTGGGGTAACGACATTTGGACGCTGTGCTGGGACAGGGAAGTGGATGTGGTCGCTGATGGTGCTTCAGATGCTACAGGTGCAGGGCGGGAGGTATGCGGGCCTGCGCCTTCGACAGGCGATTGGCCGGCACCGAAAACAGGGGAAGAGGAGGCAGTGGTGTGGCCTGCAGACACAGATGGGCGATCCAGGCGTTCCTCCCACTTACTACGGTGCTTGGATGCCATGTGTCGGATCATGCTGGTGGTGGTGAGGTTTCTAGTGTTCATGCCTCGGCTCATTCTGGTGTGGCACAGGTTGCAAACTACAATTCTTTTGTCGTCCGCACTTTCCTTAAAAAAACGCCATACCGCGGAACACCTACCCTTTGGCAAGGTAGATTTACGCAAGGGGGTGCTCCGTGGAACATTTGCGGGCCGGTTTGGTGCGGTCCGCCTTCTTTCTGTAGCCACACCACTGCCTCTTCCAGCCTGTTGCGGTGCTGCAGATGGCTCACCCTCAGGACTGCTGTCATCGCTCGGCTCTACACCTTCCCAGGTGGGGTCAGTCACCTCATCGTCCACCAAGTCCTCCTCCACCTCCTCCATTTAATGGCAACTGTGTCTCATCATCATCATCATCATCCACTACTTCCTTTGACCTTAAATGCCGTTCACATCTGTCATCTTCTTGTGATTGGGTAGCCTCTAGAGGTTGTGAATCAGGGCACAAGATGTCATGTTCCTCTGCAAGCGTGCTTGGAGAGAGGGTCAAATGAAGGATTGGTGATGAGACGAGCTCCTCACTATATCCCAGTGTGGGATCACTTCTTTGACCAGACCGTGTATGGTGGGAGGAAGGATGATCAGAGTGAGGATTATGTTGACCAGACTCTTGGCTACTGAGAGTGGACTTGGTGGAAGACAGGGTGGTGCTTAACCGACTGGAAGCAGTATCAGCTGTCATCCAACCGACCACCTGTTCGCAGTGGTCGGACCTCGAGAGTGATGTCCTGCGACGCCCTGTAAAATTACACATGAAGCTAGGTATGGTGGATGTCTTTCTTTCTTGTGCTCTGGCACCAGGCACAGTTTCTCCGCGTCCTGACCCACGCCCTGAACTATCAGGATCACGTCCACTTCCCCGTCCCTTTTTACCCGCCTTCTTCATCTTACACGGAATATGTGACTTTAATATTTGAGTTTGAAAACTTAACAGTATTTCTTACTATTCTGCAACTGTGCAGAGTACACAGAATAGGCTGCTAAACGGCGGTGACACACACTGAATGGAATATGTGACTTTAATATTTGAGTTTGAAAACGTAACAGTATTTCTTACTATTCTGCAACTGTGCAGAGTACACAGAATAGGCTGCTAAACTGCGGTGACGAACACAGAATGGAATATGTGACTTTAATATTTGAGTTTGAAAACTTAACAGTATTTCTTACTATTCTGCAACTCTGCAGAGTACACAGAATAGGCTGCTAAACTGCGGTGACACACACTGAATGGAATAAGTGACTTTAATATTTGAGTTTGAAAACTTAACAGTATTTCTTACTATTCTGCAACTGTGCAGAGTACACAGAATAGGCTGCTAAACGGCGGTGACACACACTGAATGGAATATGTGACTTTAATATTTGAGTTTGAAAACTTAACAGTATTTCTTACTATTCTGCAACTCTGCAGAGTACACAGAATAGGCTGCTAAACTGCGGTGACACACACTGAATGGAATAAGTGACTTTAATATTTGAGTTTGAAAACTTAACAGTATTTCTTACTATTCTGCAACTCTGCAGAGTACACAGAATAGGCTGCTAAACGGCGGTGACACACACTGAATGGAATATGTGACTTTAATATTTGAGTTTGAAAACTTAACAGGATTTCTTACTATTCTGCAACTGTGCAGAGTACACAGAATAGGCTGCTAAACGGCGGTGACACACACTGAATGGAATATGTGACTTTAATATTTGAGTTTGAAAACTTAACAGTATTTCTTACTATTCTGCAACTCTGCAGAGTACACAGAATAGGCTGCTAAACGGCGGTGACACACACTGAATGGAATATGTGACTTTAATATTTGAGTTTGAAAACTTAACAGTATTTCTTACTATTCTGCAACTGTGCAGAGTACACAGAATAGGCTGCTAAACGGCGGTGACACACACTGAATGGAATATGTGACTTTAATATTTGAGTTTGAAAACTTAACAGTATTTCTTACTATTCTGCAACTCTGCAGAGTACACAGAATAGGCTGCTAAACGGCAGTGACACACACTGAATGGAATATGTGACTTTAATATTTGAGTTTGAAAACTTAACAGTATTTCTTCCTATTCTGCAACTGTGCAGAGTACACAGAATAGGCTGCTAAACGGCGGTGACACACACTGAATGGAATATGTGACTTTAATATTTGAGTTTGAAAACTTAACAGTATTTCTTACTATTCTGCAACTGTGCAGAGTAAACAGAATAGGCTGCTAAACGGCGGTGACACACACTGAATGGAATATGTGACTTTAATATTTGAGTTTGAAAACTTAACAGTATTTCTTACTATTCTGCAACTGTGCAGAGTACACAGAATAGGCTGCTAAACGGCGGTGACACACACTGAATGGAATATGTGACTTTAATATTTTAGTTTGAAGACTTAACAGTATTTCTTACTATTCTGCAACTCTGCAAAGTACACAGAATGTGCTGCTAAACTGCGGCAAAGCACACTGAATGGAATATGTGACTTTGATATTTTAGTTTGAAGACTTAACAGTATTTCTTCCTATTCTGCAACTCTGCACAGTACACAGAATGTGCTGCTAAACTGCGGCGAAGCACACTGAATGGAATATGTGACTTTGATATTTTAGTTTGAAGACTTAACAGTATTTCTTCCTATTCTGCAACTCTGCACAGTACACAGAATGTGCTGCTAAACTGCGGCGACGCACACTGAATGGAATACGTGACTTTGATATTTTAGTTTGAAGACTTAACAGAATGTGCTCTAATCTGCAACTTTGCACACTAAACAGAATGTGCTCTAATCTGCAACTTTGCACACTAAACAGAATGTGCTCTAATCTGCAACTTTGCACACTAAACAGAATGTGCTCTAATCTGCAACTGTGCACACTAAACAGAATGTGCTCTAATCTGCAACTTTGCACACTACACAGAATATATATATTTTTTTTTTTTTTTTTTTTTTTTTTCCCCCCACACCAAATAACCTGCTGCCCCCACACACAGTAGTCCTAAAAAGGACTTTTGGTTCTTTTTTTTTCACAATTTTTGTTTTTTTCCTCCCTACACTGCCTTTCCCTTCCTATCCTCAGCTCTCCCTGGCTCAGACTGAGCCGAACTCGATGGTCAGGTGCTATACAGCACCTGACCACGGGTTCTGGCCAGCCAATCAGTGTAATGCCAGCAGCCAACATGGCTGCTGGCATTACACCGATGTCAGAGCCTCCCTGCACGTTTATTGGCTGCGCAGCAGGCGCAAAACGTGCGGGGAGGAGACACGAACATGGCGGGCGAGCACATGCGGTACTCGTACGAGTACCGCCATGTGCCGAGCAGAGCGATGCTCGTGCCGATCCGAGCATCGGCCGAGCATGCTCGCTCAACACTAGTTAAAGTGAACCTGTTACCTACACAGCTTTTGTCTCATTAAAAGTATCTATTTAAACTGACTATAACTTGTGATTTATTTTCCAAACAGGCTAATAGTTTTAAAGATTTTAAATAATTTAGATTTAGTAGATGAGAATCTAATCTCAGCAGCTTCGGTTAAATAAAGCATGTATAATGAATTACTTATATGTACAGGAATTCACCTCTCTGTTGTCTGAGCTGCAAAAATGTACCATTTCCATCAGAGGGGTGGAATAAATTGATTAGGAGGAATACAGTGCAAATAATTTCAAGCTGTATGTATGAATGTATATCTTTATTTATATGGCACCACAGTGTGCATGCAGCGCCTTAGAGACATATCCTATATAGTAATTCACTAGGATGTATGTCAGAAGCCATCATGCACAGTAGAGACTGCCCGAACACACAGAATGCTGGGAGCACGGGATGCTGGGAGCACTGCTGGGAGCACGGAATGCTGGGAGTTCTGTGCTGGGAGCACGGAATGCTATAAGTTCTGTGCTGGGAGCATTCTGTGCTTTCTGGCAATCTCTACATTGCAAGACTGCATCAGCGGCAGGATGCAGAGCAGGACCGACCTCTTAACCCTTTGAGTGCCAAAGGACTACGCAACGCATTGCAAAGCAATGCGTTGCATACCCCTCTGGCACTCAAAAGGTTAACATCACCCAGACCTTGGCCCGTGTACACGGGCTTTTGCACTAGTGTTACAATAAATAAAAGGGGATAAAATATGTGTCACATACATAGAAACAATAGGAGAGAGGTCCCTGCCCCAAGGAGCTTACAGTCTAAATGGGTAATAGGAGACAGACAACAGGGTAGGAGGGTGTCAAGTGCTGAGATTACAAGTGCTGAGCTTGCCCAAAGGTAGTGCATGGTCCTAGTGCTCCAGAAGATAAGACTTCAGGGTAAACTTAAAGACAGAGGGGGATTGTTCAAGGCGTAGGGAAAGGGGTATGGAGTTCCATGGGTAGGGAGTGGAAAGTGAAAAAGGTTTGAGACGGGAGAAGGCAGAGGGTGTGGAAACCTCAAATAGGGAGACTTGAAAAAGGATTGAAGTCATCTGTAAGAAATAAAAAAATGGTGCATCTTAGATAAAAAGTATATATATATTTTGTTAGGTAAACTTGTAAATTTTTAATCTTTTAATTAATAGGCAAAACTGTTTTTAAAATGCTAACATTCGAATGCTAGAGAGGTCTCCATCCATGGCATCCATAATGCCTTGGGTGCTACAGGTTACACAGAACACAGGTAGGGATGGACAGCGGGACGAGGCTACTATGGTAGAAAAAGAGGCTGATGTTCCTAGCAGAACTGGATCAGTTCTAGGAAATACCATCTGAAACCTAGGGTTAAAGAGATAGTAATAGTTAAAATGTAAAAAAAATATATGTATACTAGAGTTTATCCCCTGAGTAAAAAAAGGGTACTCCCACTGCTGAAGTGTGTTTTATTCAAAAGTTATTACAGCTATGTGTTGTTGCTACACCATCCTATAGAGGTTTAGGGTCAACTGACCAGAGCTGTTCAGGATAATGTAGTAACATCACCACTGTACAATTTCAGGCCACTGTGATATTGCACCTAAAAAAATCAACTTTGAGCTGTAATACCTTTTGAATAAAACATCTTTCAGCAGTGGGAGTACCTTTGTTTTAATCAGGAGGATAAACCGTACAACATATTTGTTTTTACACTTTAAATATTACTATCCCTTTAAAATAAAAACTCCTTTAAAAAATAAATTGGGCTTTTAACCCTTTGAGGGGTTCAATAAAAAGTACAATTAGTATAGTAATTATTGTTCATGCCAACAAACCCTGCATTTTCAATACACATCCACTTGTTATTTAAAAATAGTAATAAATTAGTACTTTGATATTATACATTTTCATGAACTCAAAAAAGTTCATCAGGGCTATAGTTAGATCTACTGAACTGATAATCATCACATTTCACAATGATGGATGTTATTGGGGATCTATTAAATTCAACTGACTGTTTAAAAAGATGGCCCAGTTTCCGAGATATTTACAGACTGGAGCATCATGTCATTACACTGAAAAGCACTATACATGAAAATGCACAGGTCCAACCTACTTGCTCAGCTCATAGTCATATAAACCCACTTGAAAAGTATTAGAAATTGTTCCATAGCTCTACATAACCAGGGCTCAGCTCCATGTAGGACATCCTCATCTCCTGAGTTACAATTCATCCACTGAGATTGCTAAAATCCTTTTTGGAGTGCAAGCTTTTATGTATGTAGAACCAACATTCTGACACTCTCTGTCCAAACTCCCCCTCTTTTGATATTTTCAAAAAGATCTTTGATTTAATACTGTGGTCCATAACCCTCTCCTCAGGAGCACCTAACGTGCCATATGTTTAGGATGAATTAATTAATTAAAAAAGAAAATCAACCAAGATGCGCAATTACCAATTTATATAAATGCATATGTGAGAAAAAATATATATTTAAATCACATATATAGATATATACTCAGTTGCTAAAATATATAATCCACCACTCCCAAGAAAGTGATGTGTTTCCAAAAACAAACAGATTATACTTCAATATCCTAGAGCTAAATAATAAAAATCCAAAAGTTGTAATAAGGGTATTGATCTTGTAGAAACAACACAAGATATATCAGACATGGATAAGAAAAATAGATTTATTTTGTCAATATAGTATAAAATATATATTCTTGCAAGAAATAGCACAGAAAAGTTTGAACTCCACCACTAAGGGTTAACCCCTTACGACCCGAGGACGTACATGTACGTCCCGAGTGTATGTCCCAGGTGGACAGAGGACGTATATGTATGTCCCGAGCGTATGTCCCGGGTGGACAGAGGATGTATATGTACGTCCCGAGCAAATGTCCCAGGTGGACAGAGGATGTATATGTGCGTCCCGAGCAAATGTCCCAGGTGGACAGAGGATGTATATGTACGTCCCGGAAGTCATTAAAAAAATAAAAAAAAATGTTTGGTGGGCATTAAGTGCCGGCCGCATGCGCGAGCGGCCGGTCACTAAGGGGTTAACCCACACAGGACCCGCACCTGTCCAGGAATATTCAACCTGTATCGGAAAACCCACAAAGCCGGAGTAATCAAACCCTATATGTGGCGTTCCACACAAAAAAGAGGAAGAAAGTGAAGAAGGACAAGGGCTCTTGTCCAACCCCACACAATGCTGTTATACAATTCTGTATGATAGCAACATTTTACACATAGAAAACAGATATAATGCAGACCATTAAAATCAGTAAAACATATTTAAATGTATCCAGAATGGGAGCAGTATACAAATACAGTTAATGTACATAAAATATAGATCTATAAAATAGCAACTATTCAGACTTTGAAGGGTAGTGTCTTGTCCATCAAAATGAATATGTTATAGTCAGTCACTGATTTTGAATTAGCCAAGACTTTAAAGGCAGACAGAATTAAGTGCAACAAACAAAGTGCCAAAGATGAAACAGGGATAGCAAATTACTAATCCCCATATTGTAGCTTTGTTAAAAAGAAACTTATTGCCCCCAGTGTCATCTCTCAAACCCTTATGGTTTGAGAGATGATAGCGCTCAAAGTTCCTCCTGCCTCCCCCTTCCCTGACTGAACGCTGACTGCAGGGGAAGCTGTCATACGACAGTCCTATGTGCATCAGATGGCTCTGCCCCTGAGCAGAGATCGCCTGACACACATAAGACTGTTGTACGACAGCTTCCCCTGCAGTCAGCGTTCAGTCAGGGAAGGGGGAGGGAGGAGGGAACTTTGAGAGCTATCATCTCTCAAACCATAAGGGTTTGAGTGATGACACTGGGGGCAATAAGTTTCTTTTTAACAAAGCTACAATATGGGGATTAGTAATTTGCAAGTATTAATTTGTGGTTTTTCTGGTAAGATTGAAGTTAACATTTTATCTTCTTTTAGTATGTTTTTTAATTGTGTAAACAAAATATTGACTGTCATTATATTGGACTACTAATGCTAATTGAAAAGCTGGTTTATTATTTTTTTCAACATTATTTTTTAAAAGATCCTTTCTGTCTAATTGATTTACTTTTTCTAAAGGTATATCAAAATTATTTTTGTATATCCCTATTCAAGAAATTTGTCGTTCAGCATAGAAATTCCTTCCAAAAAAAACACAGATTCGGTGCAATTTCTCCTAATTCTCCTTATTTCACCATATGGAATATTCATTAAAGGGATAGTAATACTTCGTTTTATCTTTGTTTTATTTTGTAGGCATTAAAAAAACATGAAGAACGATATAAGTCTTATCTCTCAAACCTTTATGGTTTAAGAGATATTCACAAGCAAAGTTTCCCCTCCCGCCCCTTTTACCTAGTGTAAGCCATCTCTTCTCAGATGTGGAATGCAGTCCATAGACTGGACAGATAACAGCAGGGGACAATCTTCTTCCTATGACAACAATGAAATCCCTGCCCCACTTAACAAGCTTTTCAGGTTTTTCCCTTATCTTAATTGAAGATTGTCCCTCTCTGCAGTCTACCTGGGCACCTCCCTTCTGACCTGGCTGAACAGGTGGGGGATACTTTGCTTGTGGATATCTCTTAAACCATAAAGGTTTGAGAGATAAGACTTATATCATTCTTCATGTTTTTTTAATGCCTACAAAATAAAATAAAGATAAAACGAAGTATTACTATCCCTTTAATCACTTGTGGAAGTGACAACTATCTGATAATATAAGACGATTTGTATCTACAATAATTTTTTACCTTAATCATATTTTCTTGAATATATAAACAAATATCTAAAAAAATATATACTGGTGGTACTATAAATCTCAGTGAATTTTAAATTATATAAATGATCATTAATATATAATATAAACAAATGTAATGATGTGACATCCCCCTTCCAAATAAAGAGCATGTCATCAATATAGCATTTCCAAAGTACCAGATTTGCGCAGATCTGGTACCCATTGCACAACCCAATATTTGAAGAAAAAAATAATTGTCTGACCAAAAATAATTGTAAGAATGAATACTATACGCTGAACGACAAAATCTACCTGTAAGGGACTATTTTTCTGTACATCTATACTATAAAAGAAAAAGTGGTCACCTGACCACAAATTCTAGGTCTGTGCCACCCCCCCCCTGGGCAGCAGCTAGGAGGAGATCTGCATATCTCCTCCATTCACAGCAGAACACACACCCCGGGGCTGGCATATAGAGAGATATGCATATCTCCTCCATTTTGCCTGTGTAGGACATACGGGGGGGGATCTCTGTAAGGAATTTGCCCTCCCTCACTAACTCCTCAGAAAAGAAAAAGCAACATGGCCGACTGTTGCCTGGACCCTACCGACCCGCAATACCTGCTCACCTCTTCCCCAGATAAGATTCTGTCCTGGCCAGACACTTCCTCCTCTGCTGTGCCATCTGCTTATATCAAGTCTTCCACTCAACACACATAAGTCCTGTAAGTCTGGGTCCCTGTGCGGCTGCACGCCGTTCGTGGACTCCAGAATCATTTTGAAAAAAAAAATTCTTAGCCGGGCATTAAGTGACGGCCACGTGTGCATACTGCCAGTCATTAAGGGGCTAAAACAATGGCTTTTGAATGCCTTGTTGTGGCTGCTTTGCAGTGGGAGCATTAAGGAGGCTTGGGAAGTGGGGGTAAGACTGCAAATTACTCTGTGTTCCAGCCTGCCCCTGAATGATCACAGACCTTTCGTCTACCATTTAGTGGTTAGTAGCTTTAATATGATCTGAATGTAATGTGAAGCTGGGGCATCATGCCTCAGCCTCATTCTACGTCAAAACTGGGCTAGAAGACATTTACTGCAGCTCAGTAGCAGAGCAATGACTAATATAATGAGGGGGGGTAGACAGGGCCACATTCGAAGATACACCAGTGGGGGTACAGAGGCTGTACTCTCACTATTGTTGAAGGATGGCTCAGCACAGTGTCAGAGGTATGGAAGAATAGCTAAAGCAGGTTGTTTTGGAGTGGATCTTGGTTTAGGAAATTTTTGGGGATTTATATTTATTTGTTTCTTTAAATGTTATAGGCCATATCTAGAAAGTAAAGGATGAGAAATTCTGGAGCAAACTAATGAACCGTAGAGGACAAATACACATCACCAAAGTTCCCATTGATGTAAATGGGTATTTTAACTTCTTGAATGTTAGGGAAGTTTCCAAAGCGGTGAGAATCCAAAACCCCCTCTGTGCCCAACTTTACTAATAATATTGGGTTTGAAAAGTCGATACGTTTGTCCTTCTCAGACATCACATTACCAAGATGCTTATCAAGCTAGAAGAAGAGGAATTGGTGAAAAACACCATAAGTATTAATACCTTAGCTACTGGACCAGAATAGCAATAATCAGGTATGCATGGCCACTGTTTTTAAAGGGGAACTATCACCTCTAGTAAACATGTCTTTATTTAAAAGTTCCCTTCTAGTGAGGCTGTTATCCGGATTTATTTTTCATTATAGATCTTTATTGGCCGAGATATTGCCTTTTAATGTTAAGCCAGTGACGTCAGTTAACTACAGGCTGTTCCCATCCCCAAGTATTACCTCATTCACACCTTCTCTGATGATGGAGGATTCTGGAATATGACCTGGTGCTCTCTCTTGCAAATCCGCATCCAGGTCATTGTACAGGCACAGACAGAGCATGTTAATACGCTCAGTCCTTTATAAAAAGTGGCAGTCTGCTTGCTGGCTATTTTTATTTTGGACTGCCACTTTTTATAAAGGACTATATGAATGCACTCAGTCTATGACTGTACAATGACCTGGACGCGCATTTGCAAGAGAGCATGCCAGGTCATATGCCAGAATCCTCTGTTATCGGAGGAGGTGGGAAGGAGGCAATACGTGGGGAGGGGAACAGTGGAAGGTTGACAGGCTGTGCGACAGAGCTGTACCAGCAGCCTGTAGGGAACTGTAATCACTGGCTTAACATTAAAATGCAATATCTCAGCCAATAAAGATTTATAATGAAAAATATAACCTGGCTGACAGCTTCACTAGAAGGGAACTTTTAAATGAAGACAAGTTTACTAGAGGTGAGAGTTCCCCTTTAACTAGTTTCCTGATGCGAATTGATGTTGATGTAGTAAGATCTGGAACAATTTTAGGGTAAACCACATGCATGATAGGGGACAAATAAAAAATCCCAGTTGATTTTAATGGGAGTTTTAACCCTATGAAAGCTAGAGAAGTCTCCAACATATTGATTCCCAATGTGTTACAGACCTCTCTAGTACTCAAATGATTAACATATCAATTTAAATCTAATAGGAGTTGGGGAATTTTATTTGTTTCCAATGGTGCAGTTGTTTTTGTCCAGTATTACACTGGATCTTGTTAGTACATCAGCATCATTGTGCAGTCACTGTAAGTCATATCTTCATTTGTCATATACTTGCAAAAATCTGAAATTTTTAAAATAAACATTGACAACACAAAATTATGGCATGTAACCTAACCACAGCCAAGTAGAACAAGAGCTGGTGATTAAAAAGCTATTTATCAACCTGCAAAGAGTTATGAATCTGTAAATTTTCCTTCTCTCTACCTTGTTATAGAGCAGATCCTTCAGAAATGTGATACCTAATCTTGGATTTGTATCTCCTTTGACTTTAGAGAGCTTTCAAGTAAAACTCAAAGGTAGAATGTGAGACTCCTCTACAGCTGATGGCAATGAGAGATAAAGGAACGAGACATACAGAATGTTCACTCTTCAGCAATGAAAAAGACACGAGTAATTTCAAATTCATGCAGAAACCTTAGTGTAAAAGATTCTTATCTGGTCTGATCTAATGAATATTTATTATATATATAAAAAAGAAAACTAAGGACACTGCAGATATACTTGCCTATGGTTTTTTCAAGAGACAAATGCAGCTTTGATTCTATAAATGCAAAGTGCAATTAAAACAATATACTTTATGAGAAATGTAAGGATCATTTAGATCAGAAACACAACTCATATCTTAGTGGGCACCTAATGGGTCAGGTTTACAGGGCTGTAAGCACTTAACCATTTTGCTTTATTATTAGTGATGTGCAAAATATTTCTGATTTGTTTTCCAAGCCAGCTCTATAAATTAATTGAAAAATGGAGGCATTTTTAGAATTGTTCTAATCAAAGCCTTATTGTTGGACTATACTTTCCATCATCCTCAGCTAGCTGCTGGTAACCTGAAGATTATGGAAGTTGTAGTTTAAGAACAGCAGGCAGGACTTGTGCTTTTCCCCCATTTTACAGTATAGTATATCATGTTTTCAGCCTAAAGAACTGAGAATGGTTAGCTAAAGAACTGGGATGACAAAGAATAATTAATAAACCAATCTACCTGTAGCAGGATCATATTTTTAGTGAATTTCATGGACATAACAATATTAAAAGTCTCTTTTTGGACACTGCAGTTCAGGAGCTCAAGGAATTATCCCTTTGAGTACCAGAAGGGTGTGCCATGCATTATGATGTAATATGCTGCAAAATAAGGCATTTTGATTGACATAGCTTTGCTCAAGTGAATAACATAAACAACAACATGACAGGAAATCAACCCCCTGTTTACGTCAATAAAGACCCATTAGCAGTTGCCAGATTTATAATTAGATAGGCCTCCTCAGTTCTTTTTAATGTGAGCCCAAATGCATCTGATGAATGATTAACAGTAACACTGAGAGAAATGACACCAATGCCATTCAATATCCCTCAGCTGGTCATCATCTGCTTCCTAGATGCCAGCAGACGATATCCCTTTTCACCTTAGGAACTTTGGAAGTGCAGTTTATATTAATCATTTATCACATCATGGACGATTTTTAGAAAATCAACTTGACACTGTCTTCATGTCATTCTCTCTCTTCATGCCCCCAGTATTCCAGTCTTCTGCTGAATGGAGCAATATCCTGGCTACAAAACTCACAGCAGCTGGAATAAAGAATTGAAGGAATAAATGCAAAAAATATTTGACCTGTTGTCCTTATTTCACCCCAAATCTTCAAAATATATCCTGAAAATCCAAACCTTCCTGTTCTTCTTCTTCCCTATATCACTACCAGTGAAAGGACCCCATCCTTTTGTAGGAGGGTCATCTGACTGTAAGGGCTGTTTCAACATGAAGACCCTTTGGTTGCTAGGGGGTGGGTTGAGGATGCTCGCTCCCTTTTTTGTATGTGTCATTTAGGCTAACATTGTTTTCTCTTGCACTTTTTATTTTTTAATGAGCTAACGTATTGTAGGAATATTTGTTATTAATGATATTAATGCTATTTGTAATTTGTATCCTAGTGGTTGGTATAGTGCTAAAGCCTGTTACGGTGTACAGATTGATAGTGAACATGTGTTAGAAAAGGTCTTTGGAATTGTAACACACACATGCACAGGCACACACACACCCATACACACACACACACACACACACATATATATATATATATATATATATATATATATATATATATATATATAGTATTGTTTGGCTAAGTAAATAAATTGTTATGGCTTGATGGGATAGGACATCTCTTTCCCAGATGTTAGCTCACAACAATAGTGATTGGAAGGATTTACGTGCCCCCACTGGGTCTTCAGAAGGTGGGCTGGCATGTATTATTGTTCTAAAGGTTTTACGGCTGTTTATGATAGAAACATAGAAACATAGAAACATAGAAGATTGACGGCAGAAAAAGACCACCTGGTCCATCTAGTCTGCCCTTGATTATAATGATATTATAATGATATTACTGGTATAATGATTATAATGATATTACTGGTATTTAGTGTTAATCTGTCATAGCCATGGCCTCATTTACCTCATCAGTTGTTTTGTTTTATTTGAGCGGGTGTTGGGAGGACAAAAGTCATGGCTTATCCAGTCAAGTATTTTTACACCCGACACCTGACACTATTTTCCAATAAATAGTTTCTTTTTTGGTTCATCTTCACCAGTCATACAGTCTTAAGCCTCTAGACCAGGGCTTTTTTTTCACCAGAGGAATTTTTTATATGTTTTTCTGTGATGATTTATGCTCAGTTACTGTATTTTTTAACAGGTACTGGATAAAAAGTATGAACGTCCATTCATACCTTCCAAGTGTCCATTTTTCTGAGATGAAATTCCCATGTCCCTCTTTCCCATCCTGGTGTCCCTTTTTTTAGGAGATCAGATTGTGGGGTGTGTATATAGGTGTATCACATTGCTCTACAGCAATAAATCTCACATTAATGTTTGTTTAAACTTCAGTATATATGCATGTGTAAATAAAATACTTTGCTCTTGATGTAGTGTGAATAATTTATTCAGCTACACAAAGAGGCTTCAGTATGTCATGAGGTAACCAAATAAGCTTTAACCATGAGTTCTACCCCCAGATCCACAACATAAAATAAAATTATCCCACCTTTGACCATTTTACATGTTGGGAGCTCTGTTATCAACTTCTCTTCCTCACAATCACAGTATGGAGGAGGGAGGCAGAGAAGAGTGACAGGCAATGTTTGCCTACATTGCCTTTGTCATATGGCTACATTGGCACATACTGTTGATGTAGCAGTCATCGCATGTGCTGAACCACCAGGGATATAATTGGAAGTGACTGCTCCAGTCCTGGAGTAGTCAGGTACAGCCTCCCTGCAGTGATTGCAGTGTGCCCTCTGACTGCTTCAGGACTGAAGCAGTCACTTCCAGCTATTCCCCTGGTGGCTCAGCACTTCCAGCTATTCCCCTGATGGATCAACACATGTGATCACTTTTACAGCTACTACATGTGCCAACAGAGCCACATGGCAAAGGCAATGTATGTAAACTCTGAATGGTGTGCCAGGACTGTTAGTTATAGCCTCCCTGCAATAATCAAAGTATGCCCTGAGGTGCACTGCGATCATTAACCCATGAAGTTCCAGGACTGTCCTCTATCCCCAAAGGACAGAATTGTTTGATTGTCCTGTAAGGTCCTTGGTCCTTAAGGGGCTATAACCTTCTCTAACTCTTATCTAGTAAACCACTCCAGAGATGGTCGCACTCTACGATACTTCAGATAGTAAGCAGTCATAAAACAGACATGATAAACTTAATAGTTTATTTGTCAGCACAGGTGGAAAATGTGTCCAAACATTCTTATTATGTTGGATTTTCTGCCACTTTTGATACCAATGACCATATTCCACTCCTGAATAGGAAACATATTATGGTAGGGGTATCTGTTATAGATTTGAATTGTTCACATTTTTACATGGTAGAAAACAAAAAGGCTGTTTTACAAAGTGGAACAATTCTGAAACACACCATTTGTACCATAGGAGACAAAAACATTGTCCCAAAATCCCATTGATTAAAATGGATCGTTTAACCCCCTTGAATGTTAGTGATGTCACCAAAGCATTGCAATGGAGACTCTCTAGCATTCAAGTTAAAAGCCCTAGTTAATCAATAGGAATTCTAATTTGTCCCATAAGGTGCAGATGCTTTGTCCAAAATGGTTATAATTCTGCTTCTCAGCCGCGCTCCAGTTGCTACTACATTTTAAATAAGAGACACTTTTAGCTGGAGCGCATCCGTGTGCTGCAGATAATACTTTGATCGTGCTTAATGTGATGATCTCCAGTGGACATTTACAAAAATGTATGTGACCTGATCGTGCTTAATGTGGTGATCTCCAGTGGACATTTACAAAAATTCATGCAACCATTAGGTACCTGTTTTCAGTAATTGCTTATTTGCTATTCATGTATCATCTTCTTTTGTTCCAACTGTACACGAATGACCATTACTCTGTATCGTGAATTTTGTCCCCTTCAATAAAAATGTATATAACAAAAGGACTACTCATGGTATCAGCCAAATCATCCCTCTTCTTCACTCATATGTAGTTAGTGAGGATAAGTAGGCAGAATTCCGGTTCTTCTGAGAAATTGCGCTAAGATTTTGTTCTATGACTAGTGTCATATATTGGGCCCCTTGACATTCTATCTGATATGACTTTTAAGGGCTGTTGGTAGGAGTGAGTTGTTTGACGGGTGTCTGGTGTGATCTCCGAGGCAATCCCACCATTCCCTCCACATGCCCCTTCTGAATTTTGTTTATTTATTTTTTTCCTCTATTTCCTTCATTCTTCATTCTCCTTCTCAACTACTGCTGCTCCTTACATTTCTTTATTATTTTCTTCAAGTAACACGTATCCAGAGTCAATGGTTCTCTCTGTCATTTTTGTAGATGTGCTTTGTACTTGGCAGATTAAGTATAGATTATTTTTACCCCATTATTTTCTGATAATTTGTTTGTCACAATTTATACAGTGGTGATCTTTGTTTTGAACTCATGCAACTCATGCAAAGTATTATCTGCAGCACATGGATGCGCTCCAGCTGCTACTATATTTTAAATAAGAGACAATTTTAGCTTCAGCGCCTCCGTATGCGACCATTAGGTAGGAGACATGACAATCTCGCGCTGTCATGCAGTGCAAGATTGTCATGTCGCCATTTTGATCATGGCGACATGGTGAATTAGTTAAAAGGTTGCATGCTCTTAAGCGTGCGACATTTCAAAAGGATACCGTCAACAACTGTGATGGCAACATCCATGGACGTAGCTTTCAGGACTAATTGAATATGTTATCGCTTTAACAAACGCACAAGGACAAAATTCATATGGGCCATTAAGATTTTCCTGCTGTAGTAATGTAAGTGGGGATGTTATTAACCATTTCAGTGCCAGTGCCTCTCTGGCACTGAAAGTATTAAAAGGATGTGTTACTTCTCCTTCAACAAGGTTTCAAAGTATTTTTAAAATTAAAGTACACAAGTAAAAAAATAACAAAGCAAATTAGGCAGGATAACCTTGTCCTTTGCACTTCATATAGTAACCAAGTGATGATACCAAAAGTGCTGAGTTTGGGATTCACAACAACAATTCCAGCACAATAAAACATGTTCTAATGGGATCGAGAGAAGGGCCTCTTGCAACTGAAAAAATAACTCAGAGAATATTGTTTGTGCTTCCTTATCGAGCTCTGAATGTCATTTTACTGGAATATATTTTAATTTCCTTTCTACCAAGAAAAAAAAATATTTAAAAAAAACAACAACCGTAAAATATGATTTATAACTTTTAATTTTCCCAATATCTATGCTGCTGGGCTTTAGTGGTTGATTTACCAACAAAATATATTTTATGGTTATTCTAAATTCATATTTAAACTCTTTAACAAATGGATTTATATTTTTGGATTTGTTTTTCATTTATTTACAATATAAAATACATATAATTTCCATTCTGCCACAGGCCAGCTATTCACATTAACCCTTGGATGCTAGGGAGATCTCAATTCTACTGCAAAGCAATCCCTTAGAGACCACTCTGGCATCCAGAAGATTAATACGATGTTGAGGAAAGTGATATAAAATATACTACTAAGGGAAAGTGTAGCAATTGTGGGGCAAACCAACATCACCGTACCACAGGGAACAAATAACATTCCCATTATTATTATTATTAATGTCAATGGGGATTTTAACTCTTTTCATGCTGGAGAATTCTCCAACACATTGCAAACTGATGTTTCACAATGAAACATCTTTATTCCTGCTGAGTGAAGCAATTAAATGACCTCCAGAGATGAATGCTTCGTTCAAAAGTTATTTCAGATCAATTCCTTTTAATCACACTGTAATTTTCTACTGTGTTCACCAGCTGGCGTTCTTGCTATCACTTTTGGTGGAGGCCTTTTATTACTATTTATTATAGTAAATACTGTGGTTTGGAGGGTTAAGAGTTACAGGCGAGCCAGGCTGGTCAGAGGCAGGGGCAGAATACAGGGGAATTTTTAAGATTGGCCCACTAGCTGGTATATCTATCTATCTATCTATCTATCTATCTATCTATCTATCTATCTCTGACATTTTCAGTGCATGCCTGTGCTCAAGAGTGGTGCTGAAGCTACTTATTGTAGATGTAGAGAATTCAGAACAGAACAGGATCTTCTGACACATATAGCCACCGCCGCCACAAGTGATGTCGTTAAAACAATAAAGTTACACAGTTCTTCCAGTATGTACTGCCATCCCACACTTACTAGGTTCTTAGACAGAAGTCAAAACCTGCACAAAAATAAGGCAAAAATATGCCTGTGGAATATTATTATTATTATTATTATTCTTTATTTATATAGCGCCAACTAATTCCGCAGCGCTGTACAATTGGGAATAGACATACAGAGGTATTAAATAGTACAATCAGATGTGGAGAACAGGAGGATCAGAGGGCCCTGCTCGTGACAGCTTACAGTCTAGAGGAAGGTGGGTTTGATACAGAAGGTGTAAGTGCTATTGCGTTTAAGTGCCTCCTGCCACATGAACTGCCAGTCAGTGGGTGGGAGTGAGAAGTGCCATTGAGTGCAGTAGTCCGTGCAAGGGGTGAATCTTGGTGATGATGTTTATGGAGGCAGTTGATAGGCCTCCCTGAAGTAGGGTGACCACGGGTCCCGGAACGTCCGGGACTGTCCCTTATTTCAGGGACATGTCCCGCGTCCCGGGTCCCCTTCAACCGGGACAATGAAGTGTCCCGGAATGAAGCCAAGCCGCCCTGAATGTCAGCCTGCAAGCGGTGTGTCACATCATGGACGCCGCTTGCAGGCTGACATCCAGGGCGGCAATGCAACTTACCTGATCTGGAGGCAAGCGCTCTAGTAATACAGAGCGCTGGGAGATGACATCATCTCCCAGCGCTCTGCATTACTGAGCACAGCGCGTGGGAGCTTCAGCTCTGTGCCGGAGGAGGCACAGAGCACTTTGCACTCCGCACTCCGCTAGACCACCAGGGACTCAAGGTAAGGCAATAGGGTGACCACGTCCCGGAATGGCAGAAGGGAAATGTGGTCACCCTACCCTGAAGAGGTGAGTCTTCAGGGAGCGTCTGAAGATTTGAAGGCTGGGGGAGAGTCTGATGGGGCGGGGGAGGGAATTCCACAGCTCAGGTGCAGCACGGGAGAAGTCCTGTAGGCGGGAGTGGGAGGATGTGATAAGAGCTGTGGAGAGCAGAAGGTCATGTGCAGAGTGAAGATGGCGAGTGGGAGTATATTTGGAAATGAGAGATGAAATATAGGGAGGTGCAGGGTTAGTGAGGGCTCTATAAGTTAGCACCAGAGTTTTGAATTTTACTCTGTATGCTAACGGGAGCCAGTGTAGGGACTGACAGAGGGGTGTGGTGTTTGAGAAGCGATGAGTGAGGTAGATTAGTCTTGCAGCAGAGTTCATTATGGACTGTAGCGGGGTTAGTCGGGTGAGAGGCAGGCCAATTAGTAAGGAGTTACAGTAGTCAAGACGGGACATGATGAGTGTTTGGATTAGAATTTTGGTAGTGTCTTCTGTGAGAAAGGGAATAATAAACCTGCCAACTTGGCGGTTGATATGGTGCCCTTTTCTTTTGTCAAAAAACAGATGCTGTAAGGAACTGATGTCATGTGTTGCACCTTGCTGGAATATCCCAAGCCACAGTGATGTTTTAAGGATAGTTGTGCTAGTATTACTTAAAGGGATAGTAATACCTAAAATGTAAAAAAAAATATGTTGTAGGGTTTATCCCCCTGAGTAAAACAAGAGTACTCCCACTGCTGAAAGATGTTTCATTCAAAAGTTATTAATTTTCAAAGTTGAATTTTTTAGGTGCAATATCACAGTGGCCTGACATTTTACAGTGGTGCTGTTGCTACACCATCCTATGGAGATTTATGGTCCTGAGACCAGAGCTGTCCATAGGATCGTGTAGCAACAGCGCCACTATACAATTTCAGGCCACTGTGATATTGCACCTAAAAAATTCAACTTTGAAAATTAATAACTTTTGAATGAAGCATCTTTCAGCAGTGGGAGTACTCTTGTTTTACTCAGGGGGATAAACCCTACAACATATTTTTTTTTACATTTTAGGTATTACTATCCCTTTAAGCAGGAAGTTGTGGGCAAAGGACAAAGGCACTCAGCCTGCTAACAATATTTCAAGGTAAATATTGCTGTAGGATTCACAACTTTTACTTTCAGCTATTTATTTCTCCATTTGAGCCATACAAAAAAGTAATATTGCGGCGAGAAATCTTGCAGTCAAAGAAAACATTGTAGAAAAAAGTTATTGCAGGAAATTTATTGGCAGTGGAGAAAAGTTGCAATCTGTATGTATTTTCTATGTGCAAAAAATGGAAATTGTTGTTTTTCTGTGAAAACTCCCAAGGGAAAAATGTTCTGACTTTTCCCCCTCCCTAACCAAAGCCCCTATATTAATTTAGGGAGACAAAAAGAGTTGTGAGGAGCACACATCAAGCACAAACAAGATAAAGTGTCTTGTTCTAGGCATGGTAGCCTCTCAATGGTGCTACACCTCACATTTTTCACTCCCATGTGCCATTGCAGAGAGGAAATATCCATATCCATATCCATATCCATATCCATATCCGACTGGTCCCACCCACAGACAGTCCAGCTCTGAAATGTCAGGCAAACCCTCTCCACATGAAAGAAACAGCAAAACCACAGACATACATTTTGGCCTATGTGAGCCTCATCAGTGTGGTGCAGCCGCAACCCTCTAGGCACATGGAAGCAAGAGCCCATGCCTGGGATGCCTTTATACTTAGGGAGACAAAAACAGTTGTGAGAAGCACACATCAAGCACGAACAAGATAAAGTGTCCTGTTCTAGGCATGGTACCCTCTCAATGGTGAGGATTTGCCTGACATTTCGGAGCTGGACTGTCTGTGGGCGGGACCAGTCTGATATGGATATGGAGATTTCCTCTCTGCAATGGCACATGGAAGTGAAAAACATGAGTTGTAGAACCACTGAGAGGCTACCATGCCTAGAACAGGACACTTTATCTTGTTTGTGCTTGATGTGTGCTCCTCACAACTCTTTTTGTCTCCCTAAGTATAAGTGCATCCCAGGCATGGGCCCTTGCTTCCATCTCCCTAGAGGGATTCGGCTGCACCACACTGATGAGGCTCACGTAGGCTGAAACGTACATCTGTGGTGTTGCTATATCTCTCGTGCGGAGAGGATTTGCCTGACATTTCGGAGCTGGACTGTCTGTGGGTGGGACCAGTCTGATATGGATATGGAGATTTCCTCTCTGCAATGGCACATGGGAGTGAAAAACGTGAGTTGTAGCACCACTGAGAGGCTACCATGCCTAGAACAAGACACTTTATCTTGTTTGTACTTGATGTGTGCAATTCACAACTCTTTTTGTCTCCCTTTATTAATTTACCAGATAACCGAAGAAGGAGTCTAGGACACCTTTTCTACTTTTTGACAGGAAAAGGAAGTGTGAAAATATTAATCTGTTATAGAGATCCTCCATATTAATTAAATCATGTGCCCAAGAAAGGGGTCCTGGACCACATCCTCTGTCCTCCTCAAGGGGAGAAGAAATTAAACAATAAAGGTTATAATGGGGACCGGAGCTCCATATTGCATATCCATGCATATTCCCAAGGAAGTGGCCCAGAACCCCTTCCTCTATCCTTCCCAAGTGGAGAAGAAGTTAAAATATAAATTAACTAGTTGAACAGCCCGTTACACAGGCCACAGTGCCACTGCCACCCGGTCGCGGGGCAGTCACACGCAGTAGAGACTGCCCGCGCTTCGGATCGCCCAGCTCTGTATCAGCTGCGGCGCGGACAGCCTCTACTGCGCATAACTGCAGCACGCGCAGCAGTGTGTACTGCGCATGTCGCGGCGTTACACACGATTTAGCGAACTATTATATAAAATATGGGGATTGGATTAACTGACAATTAATTAATAATCAATCATCCCTTTTGTGTTTAAGGTAAAACAGATACTGACCTATATTTTGAAGGTCCAGTAATGACTGCATCTCCCTGGTTCTCCACTCAGAAATAATAACAATAAAAAAATTAAACCTCCCCCCAAGTCCTGACTGGAACACGACTAAGGCCACTGTCTAAAAACATAAACAATTAGCTTATATACCACCATTCCCTGTTTTTGTATTATCCCATGTTCCCAGTGGCTGGGAGATGGGCTTAACCAGGCATTTTTGAATTCCCTAACAGTATGAGTCTCTACCACCTCTGCTGAGACTCTGTTCCATGAGTCTATCACTGTTTCTGTAAAGTAGTACTTAAGCACATTACTTCTGAATTTTCCCCTCTCTAACTTTTAATCATGACCTTTTATTCTTGCATTCCCCTTTTTCTGTAAAATGCTTCCCTTCTGAACTATATTAAATTCCTTAATATATTTAAAGGTTTCTATAAAGACATCCCTCCTTTCTTCCAAGCTCTCTCTCTCTTTCTCTCTCTCTCTCTCTCTCTGTCTGTCTGTCTGTCTGTCTCTCTCTCTCTCTCTCTCTCTCTCTCTCTCTCTATATATATATATATATATATTAAATCTATTGTGGTGTATTGTGTCATAAAGACACTTAATGTCCTTAAGGAGATGGGGCCTCCAGAACTGTACATAGTACTCCAAGTGAGTCCATACCAGTGATTTGTAAAGTGGCATTTGTATGTTTCTCATTGTGCTGCTATACCTCTTCATATATAAACAAGAACCTGGTTTGCTTTTCCAACTGCATTATCTGCTTTACTGCATCGCTTGCCTACTTCAAGTCATCTGAAATAATAACTTCCAAGCCCCTGTCCTATGAAGTTTTTGTCAGCAAAATGCCATTAAACCTTTATCCCACCTCTGAGTTTCTGTTTACTAAATGCATTATCTTGTATTTGCATAAGGGGGGGTCATATCTCACTCAAGAGCGACCCCTTCTTCTCTTCTGTGATTGACTGGAAGGGGGACATTACACCAGGGCATGTTCTGTGTACCCCCACTTCCCAGTCAATGGGACAAGAGAAAGTATTTAAACAGTGGCATGGTGTCCATACCTGGGAACTCTCAGGGTTTGATCATGAGAATCAGAATTTAGAGCCAGATCTCAGGTACTAAGTGTGAAGGGCCAAATTCTCAGGGTAAGAGAGCCCAGTGTTACCTACTGTTTCATCTGCAGCAATTAACTGATTATGTAGTCCCTATTATTTCATCTGCAGCAATTAACTGATTATGTACTCCCTAAATTGGTGATATTTCTTTCAAAGACACAGGGGGATATTTCCTGATTCTCTTCTGCATGTTCAGGCAGTGAAAACTCTTAAAGGAGCAGTAAACTTTTTTTATGAAAACACATATTTTATAGAGCATTTCCTGTTGAATAAAACAAGGTCACTCCCATCACTGTCAGATATTTTATTTAAAATTTGTAGCAGTTTAAATAATCAGGAAGTGAATTTACTGCGTTTACTTCCTGTTAGTTCTAACTGACAGGAAGTGACGAGCAGTTTCTATCACAATCTATGGAGAACTGTATGTCTCTGACTTTTCTGACTTTCCTCTCCATTAAAATGTAACAGGAAATCCAATTAGAATTTGACCACTAGAGGGCACTGCTAATGTAAAAAAACATGGGTTTAAACTGTAATAACTCTGGAAATCTAAATCTCTCGACAGTGGGAGTACCCTTATTTTACTCAATAGGAAAATCCCTACAATACATATTTTTTCATAAAAAAAATTTACAGAGTGTTAAAGGTTCATTGAAGAGCGATAAAACGACCTCCATCTTAGAGCAAGAAGGGATATATCACCAGAAATCTATGTTCTGGGGAACTTTGCAGGTTAATATTTCAAAGATCTCAGGGTCAGTTCCTTTTGCAGGTTCCCAGGTATGATGGTGTCTGGAGTCGAGGACAAGGGCATAGCGGACACCACTGGTCCCCTAACATCCAGGTACATACGAAGGATTTGGCAAACATTACTCAATATGTATCTTCTCAGTAACCCCATACTGATCTATCTACTGGAAACCTGTGATCTAAGGGATTAAGGGTTATATTCAGCAAACGAAACATATGAAATTATGGGGCATACCAATTACACCATAGAGGTCAAGTTAGATTTCTACAAAGGCCTATTGATTTAAATGGTTATTTTAATCTCTAAGAGAGAGAGAGATCTCTAATACATTGCTTAATAATGTATTGAAGACCTCTCTGTATGTAAATCATTGTGAATTTTAATTTTCCTCTAAGGGGCAGTTGGTATGCTCCAGAACTCTCTAAGGCTCTTATTCATAAAGAAAAGAGATGCAGTTCCAGAATTTACCAACTGCACCATGGGGAACAAATAAAAATTCCCCAAAATCCCCATTGGTTTAAATCAGGCTTTTAACTCACAATGTGTTGGGAATCTTTCTTGCACTCAAAGGGTTAAAAGCCCCATTCAAATCAATGGAAATGTTTATTTCCTTCCCTATGGTGTTGTTGGTATGTTTCAGAACTGCTCCTCTTAACCCTTTGAGTGCCAGAGGGGTATTGCACACCTCTCTGGCACTCAAAGGGTTAAGTATTCTGAATATTGCTACAATTAATTATGATAAAATGATAGCTATGAAAAGGTGCAGGCATAATTAAATTGCTGAGTGAATTATGGGTGAGGCTGTACCTTTAACAATGGATGAAATTCTTAGCCACGTCATATTGTAAACTAATTACTATTAAAGTAATAGACATTTGTCTTGGACCAATTTCCCAAGTGCAATGCTAATGCAGACACTTCCTTCAGTACCAGGGAGTGATAAAACTTTGTGTAATATACTATTAAAGGTTTTTGTGTGAATAAATCTTAAAGGTTTTCATCAAATAACATAAGAGCTGTCATAAATCAGGCTTCATTTTAAACTAGTTATTCTTGGTCCCCTTCTGATTAAAATAAGATTTTGGAAATGCAGTGTCATATTCACTTTATGTTAATAGATTTGATAAAACCAGGAAGATGTTAGAGATTTTCTGCAAACTGGGCTCCCCCTGCTGGTAAATAGAAGCAATACAAGCAAAGGCTGTGCAATGTTCATACATTCAGCAATTAAAGGGACAGCAGCACCTAAAACATGCAACATCGATTAGCCAACATTTGTAAACACAATTTATTTTGTTTGAAATGTCTAAAATCATTCAATTTTTAGTTGAAGGAGGCAATTATGTTTTGTTTGTTGTTTACCTCAAATATGGCATTGACGAACAAACATGGATCAGATGGTTATGCATATCCATAGGAAAAGCACATTTGGGCCATGGAGAGTGTTAGCTCAATACTGTCAGTGTTGTAGTTCAAGAGTAATTGAATGATAGAGTATCCCCCTCCTGCCCCTTTTACTGATGTAACACTACTCACCTCAGAAAAGAAAAGTGGTGTCCAGATGGCTTGCAGAGAGGGACAATCATCAATTAGCATAAGGGAGAAACCTGAAAAACCTGTCAAGGAGGGCAGGGTTTTCATTGTTCTCACAGTAAGAAGATTGTCCCTTGCTGTGAGCTGTCTGGTCCCAGGACCAGTTTCCACATTTGAGGGGAGGTATCTTACACTAGGTAAAAGGGACAGGAGGGGGATGCTTTGTCATTCAATTACTCTTGAACTACAACTCTCACAGTAATGAAATAACACTCTCCATGACCCAAATACTATGAAGATTAATTGGAGCTGCTTTTATTTTGAAACATTACTATCCTTTTAAGTTGTTAAAACTTCCATTTACATCATAGACATTTTTTTGTCCCTGTGGTGTATTCGAGTTGCCCCAGAATTGCTCCAATAATTCTTAGAACACAAGCCTCAGTTCATGTATGAAAATCTGTATTTCACCCTTTGAGTGCCAGAGGGGTACGCAGTGCGTTGCGCACCACTATGGCACTAAAACGGTTAACCAGAGGAACCCACTTCTTGGGTACAACCCTTATGTCCAAGAAAGTGACCATTCCACCAGGGAAACGTAAACTTAATTTAGCTCATAAGACAAAGCATATTAACCCCTTAGTGACGGCCGCGTGCAGAAGCGGCCGTCACTTAACGCCCGTCTAACATTTTTTTTTTTTTCTTCATTAGAATCCGGAGTCCCCGAACGGCGTGCAGCCGCGCGGGGATCCGGATTTCCTGGACGTACATGTACGTCCTCTGTCACTAAGTGACAGCCACAGAGGACGTACATGTACGTCCATTGTCGCTAAGGGGTTAAATTAGTTGCACTCCAGCAATTTTAAATGTGTTTTTTTTCTTTGGGTGTGCTTACCAAAACCTGGACTGGAGTTGTACTTTTGGAAGCTCTGACCACCTTCTATTGGTTTAAGCACCCCTCACACCCCCAGATGCAATGGTCATTGTCTTTAGGACACTATATAATGCCTGTCGGAGAGTCATGAGGTAATGAGGTACCTTGGCCCCTTGGACATGGGACAACATCACAACTATCCTTTGCACTCCCAGCAGTTACACCCCTGGTCAGTGACAAATGTGTGGTACTCATTGCTACTGATTTGCATACCCATCTGGCACTGAAGGGGTTAATGGTTTCCCTGCTTTCCCTTTTAATGTTACATAATTGCAGTGGGTTACATTATTGACTGATTTAATTGTGTGCAATAAATTAGCATTGATTTGGACAGTACTCTGTTCAAAGTTTATACATAATACATAATATATTTAAAAAAGATAAAATAATTCCTCCTGATGCCCCTCCAGCTACTGGTCTCCCAGATGATTTTGGAGCAGCAGGGCTCCCCTGCTTCAAGCCTTCCTAAAGTAGCGAGTAGAAGTGGGCGGAATTGGGAAACCCTCTAATGTCAATGTGTGAAGGCCTTCCCTCATTGAGGTGAAAGGGTTTGCCAATCCTGCCCTCTCCAGTAGCTGGGGTGGGATAGAAGCAGAGGAGCACTGTTGCTCCACTGTGTTGCCTCTATTGATTTGCCAGCCACATTGGCTGGTAGGTCTGTACCTGGTGGGCATTAGGAGAAGTCCTAACTTTTTTTTTTGCATTCCCTTGTGACACACTGAAGGTGAGGGTCAACGATGTTTGCCATGGTGAAGGGTAGGGGCAATCCTGTTCCCCCTGGTGAAGGGGAGGGGTCACCATGTCCTCTTTTCCATAACGAAGGGGAATGTGCATTGATACACCCTCCCTTCAACAAGATGAACAGCAAAGCCCCTCCCCTTCACCTGTGCTAACAGAATAGCCCATCCCCTTTGCCATGCTGAACAGGGTGGCCCATCCCCTTTGCTGTAGTGGAGGCCCAAGAGTGAACATTGTGGTTGGTAGAGGAGGCTCCTCCTACTCCAGTAAATGCAGTGTGTGCATTTGGTTGAGAAGGCAGGGGGAGACCAGTCTGAGTTTCAAGGCCACGCCCCCTGACAGAAAACTAGAAACACATAGAACTGTATATACACTGTCAAGTAAATCCCAGCCCCTGTGCTTCTAAGGCTACAATTCTTTATTTATTATGGTATCAAAGAGCAAATTAAATAGCAGTGCGCTTTCCCAGTGACAAAAGTATCATATATATTGAAATGATTTATCTGTGTCACCAAAACACATATCAAGTGTTATATTTAAAGTGATGACTCTGTTTAATATTATTATTGTTATTAAAGCGGAACTAACACCGCTAACAAACGTCGTCTGTATTAATTCCCTATCTGGCGAATAGCTGCTTAGTAGCTCTAGTCGCCAGAATTATTGCCTCTTCATGAAGAAATCTGAAGTGATCCTCGGCTGACAGGCAGGACGCGCGCCTACTCTGTCAATCCCTTCCAGAGCCGAATGGCTCCTAGCAACACCTCCTACAGCCTTCTGGGACTGACAGTGCAGGCACGCGGACGTCACTAGGGCAAGATGTCCGCTCTCCGTCTTGCCTGTCAGCCGAGGATCACTTCAAATTTCTTCATGAAGAGGTAATAATTCTGGCGACTAGCGCTACTAAGCAGCTAGTCGCCAGATAGGGAATTAATACAGAAGACGTTTGTTAGCGGTGTTAGTTCCGCTTTAATAATAATAATAATAATAACAAATAATAATAGTAATAACTCTTTATACAAAAAATTAATATACTTAAAATAGGAAACTATAACAACAAATATTTGTGTGCCATTCAGGACACACTGACAGTAGAAAAATAGACAGTTATGTGTGTTGGAACACTGGGAAAGAAAGAAACGAAAGAGAAGGGTAATTCTTCAAATGAATGAATGAATTAATCAATACATAAATAAAGTCAAATTAAATCAAATATACACAAAAACATAGATACCAATTAAAAATAATAAAAGTCTCAAGCTGTTATGCCATAAAATCAGTCTGTAGCTAAAACACACAGCATTGTGCATTCAATATTTGATATTCAATTTTAGTTGTAGCATTGTCATTGTCTTTTAACTCTTTATCCACAACAAAATTATATGAATTTATAATATATAAAAATAAATACTTCTCTTCAAATACAACACAATTTGCAAATAGAGGGCATTTTAATGTACAGGCTACTCAGAAATCTTGGGGCCCAATACAAACTAACCAATTCCTCCAACTCTATGTATTACTCCTACCAACTACCCTACCCTGAACCTGCCCCCTACCACATCTACTCCAATCACTGTCTGAAATCCCAGCCTTGTTCCACTGTCCCCTGGTAGTCATAGATCCACACATACAGTCTGACATCCCAGCCTTGTTCCACTGGTAGTCACAAATCTCTACATTCATTGTTTGCTCCACAACCAGCTTGGCTCCAATGATAGTCACAAATCTCCACATACATTATCTTTATACCAGCTTTGTTTCACTGGTTGGCACAGATCTCCATGTACAATATCTGACCCCCAGCTTTGTTCCACTGGATGACACAGATCCCCACATACATTGGCCAACCCCCATCTGAGTTCCACTGGTAGACACAGTCCCGAAATACACTGTAAGACCCCAATTCTGCTTCCACTGGTAGTTGTAGACCTCACATACATTGTCTGCTTCTCAACTTGGTTCCACTGGTAGCCAAATTCCCCACATACATTGTCTGCCTCTCAGCCTGGTTCCACTTGTAGCCACGGTCCCCACATACATTGTGTGCTGCCCCCACCCCCAAGCCTGATTGCACTGGTAGTCTCAGTCCCCACATGTATTGTGTGCTCCCCCTAGCCTGGACCCACCCCAATGCAACCTGGAAGTAATAGGTGAGAGGGAGAAGGCTGTGGAACTGCTCCAAAATGGTACTGCATGAAACGGAGTGGAACACAGTGCTACTGCAGTGCTCTCAAGTTCTCCACTCCCTGAAAAAAGATACTGCAGTCTAGCTGTCTGGTGGCCCTTTTTGACACAGGAGTTCCCCCTGCACTGCAAGGAGGCAGGACCCCTCTGCTTGGCCAGGTCCTGTACATGGGTACTCACTGTACACCCCTAAAAGGCAGCACTGGTCTCCTGTTTCACTTTAATTTCTAATAGATCCTTAATTTTCAACAAGAAACACATTTATTCATATGATAAGAAAGGAGAGAGTTTATGCACAACACACCAGTATCACTGGGCCTACAGAAGGCAACCACAAAACTTAAGAGGATTCTAAATGTGTTCCTGTATATGGGATCCTCCATTTGAATTTCAGCCAGGGGCTTCAAAGGTTCTTAAAAGGTTCTTAAAATACATATAAATAATTTACCCTTTGAAACCTTTTCATAAGAAATTGGATACTTACTGTACCTATTGGCAAGCCTCAACACATATAAATAGACTCAACTTACATTTATATTTACTAAAAGGAACAATGGGTTACAAATAACTTGCCGTCAGTGTTCCCTCTAAGCTGAGAAACCCCACACTAAAAGAAGGCTGCATGGTGCATCTGTTACCCCAGTGGAGACTTGTGCAATGCATGTTTTCTTAAACAGTCCTCTTTAAAGAAATACTAACACCAAAAAATGAAATAGATAATTACATACTTACAACCGGCTTATGTAATAATGAATTATTCGTATGTTTATCTCTAAATTGCCCTGTTCTGAAAACATTTATTTAACGCTGTTTGTGATGTTTGTATTAAGTGTTAATAGAGTTAAAGTCAGTTAATTGTGATTCCACTGCTCTTGATCCATAAGGCTGTTATCTGATCCCAGGCCATGTACAGATAATCCTAGAAATCTATTGGAGCCCTGGAAAATTCAGAAATGTCTGCTCCTTCAGAGTATCTAAGAATAGATTTTAGTTCTCAGAAAACAGATGATAGTATGAAGAGCAAGGTACTTAAGCATACCTCCCAAGTGTCCCTTTTTACGAGGGACAGTCCCTTTTTTGACCCAAATCCCTCTGTCCCTCTTTCCCACTCTGATGTCCCTCTTTATAGGAAACCAGATTGTGTGGTGTGTATATAAGGGTATCACATTGCTCCACAGCAATAAAACTCACATTAATGTCTGTTTAAACACCAGTAAATGTGTTTATAAATTAGTCTGTGTACATAAAATACTTTGGTATTGTTAGAAGTAATTTATTAGGTTACACAAGGAGCTGTCAATAGGTCATTAAATATCCTAAAAATTCTCACTAATGCCCTGCCCACCAGCCACACCTCCGGCCACTCCCCCTAAAACACAAGTGTCCCTCTTTGGCAATTTGAAATGTTGGGAGGTATGGCTTAAGTGTTTATAATTCAGCACCCTTCAAGCCACATGATTACTGTGCTCCAATTTCTTGTATTCCCCAGTGATCCTATGAATGGGATAGGTGCATGGTTTAAGTGTGACAGGGCCAGGCCACATCTGTTTGAACCATATACTGCTTTGCGGCCCCTTAGACTGCTGTGCATTGTGTTAGTCACCCATGTGAACAGAACCCTAGACATTGTTGTTACATTTTTGTCTAATTAATATAGCATTATATAGCATTATGGACAGTCCAATAGAGGGAAGACTGCTTTTGTTTTCTACCCCTTTGGCATGCAAATGGTTAAACCTTAAACTGCAACAGGGCTACTGTGCCATTACTACGTTTTAATGTTGCCTGGCTGTGGTCTGACATAACGTGCAACCTCCATGTACAATCTAGTTCCAGCATTAATGAATCTCAACAAAATGTATGCCTCACATTTTTCCATTTGATCACACAAGGAAATCTGTTGGGTAAATATCCACTTACAAAGCAGTTTATATGCCACTATTAAGTTAGAATACAGTTTTGTATTAATTCAATAACCAGAGAGGAAGCCTCTTTTTTCCTTATATAACATAACACACAATGAAAAACATGTTCCTGTTCACCCCTTTCAGGTCAGAATTGTTGCATTCCAACATGCAAGCAGACTGTAACATTTAGATGTCTTTGGGGAAGGTTAATATCTGGTTATAATGCTAGCTTTTAGTGCATGCATATTTTTCTCAACATAATTGTATTTCACAGAGCTAGGGCCAGATTTTTATCACATATATTAGAAAGAGCGTTTGCGTGGCTTCACAAAGCTGATAAAGACATTCTCGCTCATAAGCTGTTAATGAATCAGAAATACATTTTCAACTCAACTACTGATTTTTTTATCAGGCTTTGAAGGTGACTGAATATTCCTTCCCTCGAGCGACGTTCTGCAGCACAGTAGGTTTCATTTGTAAGTGAATTTACACATTTTGTTCTTGTAGGAGGTTAATATTACTATATGAGACTGATATTCTAAGAACTGGAGCAGTTTTGGGGCAAACTGACTGCACCACAGGGGACAAATAAAAATTCCATTGATTTAAATCAGGATTTTAACTCCTTGAATGCTTCTCCTTGCAAACCCAACTTAAATCAAGGGGAATTTGGGGATTTTCATTTGTTCCTTATGGTGCAGCTGCTTTTCTCCAAATTTGCTCCAGATGTCCTTAGTAAATCAGCATCTATGGGCTATATTCAGCGAACTAAAAAGACACAGTGTTCCATAGGAGCAGTGGCGTAACCTGTTATTGGAGGGCCCATAACTAGAAATGATTAGTCCCTGGGTCGGACGGGCCCCCTTAGTTGCTGGGCTCCATCACAGCCGCACCCTCTGTTGTTATGCCCCTGAATAGAAGACTCCTTAAATGGTGGAGAGGTCTATAATGCATTGCTTCATAAGGAGTTAGGAACGTCTCTAACATTTAACCCCTTGAGTTCCAGTGGGGTATGCCACTCATTGCTTTGCAATGTGTTGCGTACCCCTCTGGCACTCAAAGGGTTAAAGGGTTAGAAAAAACATTTAAATCAATGTGAATTTTCGTTAGTCCCCTGCGTCTGGTTTGCTTACCGAATCTGGCCTTATGAGTCTAATAAGCAGAAATTTTACAGTGTTTCTGTAGGTGTCAAACCGGTTATTTCTGGTCTATTGTGCAAGTAATTAGATAGTGGAAGTCTTTATAAAGGGGGTCGGTTTCTTTGGCTTCTGTGATTGGGCCATTACAAGCATACCTTATTTTTTTATTCCTATACTAGTTTTAAAGCCCGTGTACATGGGTCAACACTGGTGGCACTGCAGTCATGCGCAGTACAGACTGCATGCGCTGCGGCTGATACGGAGCGGGGCGTTCCAAATTCAGACCAGAGTCCTCTCTGCACAACTTCCTGGGACCAAGCCACGGTGCAGGCAGTCTGTACTGCGCATGACTGCAGCGAGCGTAGCTGACGGCTTCTGACAAACATCCTTAGGGTATTATAATATAGTATATATTTGCTCTGGTCTCCGAGGGGTCCATTGTAGATATATAGGGATAATATAGGGTGGTTTCTTATGAGGGAGGTATTTTGATATCATTGGTAAATATTTGTATACTTTTATATAGTACCCTGCTGGACTTTTTGGCTGTATTACTGATAGTGTTTGATATCAGCTAGAGTGTGCTTTTTTGCAGCACAGCTAGCGAGAGCTGTTTTTTTTTTTATAAAGGTGTTTATCCTTGGGAGCTAATGGTCTTTTAACCCATTGAATAACAGATATGTCTCCAAAGCAATGAGAAGTAGTGCACTGGGAAACCTCTCTAGGATTCATTTGATGTAAAGCCCCATTTAAATAATTGTGAATTCTCATTACTGCTCTATGGTGCAGTTTTCAACAAACTGGAAGACACTGGAGGGAGTGCTCTACAGATCCACTGGTTCTCAAGAAGCAAAAGTAATAAAAACTACTGTTTATTGAAAGTACATTAAAATACTCCAAATGGATATGGAGAACACAGGAAAACATGATCTGCCGTACACGTTTTGTGAATGGATCACTCACCTATGATTAAGTGATCCATTCACCCTTTGAGGCTCAGAGAAATGTTCATATATTGCTTCACAATGTGTTGCACAACACTCTGGTTCTTAATGGGTTAAACAACATGGTGCATCTGTGTTTTTTGGGTGGATACTCAGGAAACAGGGCCAGGGTTACACATTTTCCCCTTGGGGAACAGAGTGGTGTGCAACACATTGTGAAGCAGTGCATTGCACACTCCTTTGGTACTTAAGAGGTTGAATAATATGTGACAACTTTAACAACTGAAATAATGCCACCGGCCTGCTGGTCCTGGGCACAAGCTGTGTCAAACCCTTGCACTGATGGAATCATGATTTTAGAAACCACAGGCCACCTCAGGATGTCCTCACAGGTGTTGTAGTTCACTACTACTGGTGGTCCTCCACCTGTGGCATGCTTCAACTTCTCCAACAGGAATATCTTCTTCTTCACTGCCTCCTTGTAATCAAAACAACAGGGCTTCAAGTTTCTAATGGTGAGTCTGATGTTGCTGATGATGTACAAGTTCTTCTAGAAATCACTCCATGTTGCATAGTTCTCGGCTGCTGTGGTAGAATGGTCCAGGTTGAAGAGCACTTGGTAGTTGAATACAATACCAGAGATTGGCATCTCATTCTCTTCCAGTTTGAATTTGGGGCTCCTTTGCTTTGCTGCTGCTTGGGAAGATATGGCAGAAGACAACTGGTCTCCTGGCTGTGCGAGAGACCTACAGACTTCTCCTCTGTCCCTGCAGTTGCAGCATTTCTCTTCTTTCCTAATCTTTTGGTGTATATTGTATTTCTATAATGTCTGGTTTTCTGCAGTGGATGTTTGGTAGCTGTTTTCTGTGAAACTTTTTGGAAGTATGGATATTGTCCAATATGTAGCTAATGTTCTGACTTGTGAGATGTGAATGTTAAACTGGAGCTTGAGGTTAAAAGGTTGTCTATGACTTTGTGCTGTGAGCAGTTATCAGTTGTTCAATCATCACTGCCTCAGTGGCCAACAAGGAGGAAGGTAGCCTGGATCACTGATGGCTCTAGTAGACTGAGGGTTGTGGATCACAGACATGTTCTACAACCAGTGCCTTTGCACAATTCCTTTAGGGCACTTGCAGATGTAAGCAGATTGTTGCTGTAAAGCCAAGAAGAATAAGCTTCTAATTGCAGACACTTTTGTGAGAGGTGTTGATCTAAGAGAGATTAATGGAAATGATGAGATTAGGTGCCTTCCTAGACCTACTGCTCCGAAACAAAGAAGGTGCATTGCAAATATTGTTGAAGCAGTATATCATAAAAGTGAGATAGGTATTACTGTTCATCTTGGGACTAATTATTTAGCCACAAATTAGGTCAGGGCAGTGCAGGAAAAGTTTTGTCAGCTAGAAAATTATCTTGTACTTGTGGTATCAGCTGTGTCTGAAATTGTACCTGTGTACAGCCAGAAACAGGGTATGATGTTTCGTATCTTGGTTAAGTAGGTGGTTTAAAGAGAGGATTTGGATTTATTGGTCATGGCAACAAGTTGTGATAAAGGATTCTTTAACATATGTTTACATCCCTTTAGTTGAGAAGCAGATGAATTAGGTCAGGAATTCGAAACTATATCATCAGTCATAGATAAAGGGGGCAGCCAAACATATGATAAAACCAGCTACCACCCACATGGTGGCAAACGTTATAGGCAGAGCTTGTCTTGGGATGTAGACTTGGATGTTGCTGCTATTTTTAAGCTATAAGGTGAATACAGAAAAAGTTTATATAAAACTGAAAATGTCAGAGAAAAACAAAAAAAAAACATTTTCATGGTGTATGCACAAATGGTTGTTTAGGGAATAACATTCCTGAACCAATTACAACTGAATGTGGTGGCTATAACTGAGTCTTGGTGCAACAAACTCTCATGACTGGGACATAGTTAAACCTGGGTACAATCTTCACAGAAAAGACAGACAAATACAATCTTCACAGAAAAGACAGACAAGAGAAAAGAGAAGGAGGAGTTGTTCTTTATGTAGTGGAGAACATAAAGCATACATTATTACAGCATACTGAGGAAAAATGATAGATTGTTTGGGTAATTATTGGAACTGGAGATAAGGATGTTTGGATAGGTGTACTTTATAGAGCTCCAGGACAATATATTTATTTTTTATTTAATTTACAAAGTGTTTTACCAGGAAGAATACATTGACATTTCTTTCATTTTCAATGAAGCATAAGATAAACATTCAATGAGAGAAAATGACAGTGAGCGGTGATGTAATAATGATGGGATGTTTTAATATGTACAATGTGTACTGGCAGCTTCCTGTTGATGTATCAGAAAGGTGTGAGGACATTTTGGATTTCTTGCTAGGACCATCTATTATACATATGGTGAAGAAGCCAACTATCAAGGAAACAATACTAGATTTGATACACATGACTACAGATATAAGGGGTTATGCATAAGGCGTGACAAAGAGGTGATAAACGGGAGATGACTTCTCCAGTGATATCACTTCTCCAGTTCCTGTGTTATTCTATGGAGCCTATGCACTAAGATCTGTAAAGTTCTAGAAAACTTAGTTCATTGGCTCCATAGAATAAAATAGGAATTGGAGAAGTGATATCATTGGGAAGTCATCTCCGCTTTATCACCTCTTTATCAAACCTTAGTGTATCTCCCCCATAGTGTCAGATAATTGGTTTTATTCTATCATAATTATAAATAATTAAAGTGGAACTATCATGATAATAACATTGCCACCTAATACATTACTAAAATGGCAATATCCAAAGCCATACTTTCATTAACCTGAATAAGTCCACGTTATTGCTGAAAGACAACATCTTTGGCAGGAACCAGCGGACAACAGCGCAGACATCTTGGAGGAAATGTACCTCTGAGTCTGTGCTGTCTGTCCCATTCACTGCCAGCACTGGTGGTGATGTAAGTTGATTACCTTAAGGTAACGGAAGTTCCTGACAGCGCAGGCGCTGTAAGCTCTGTGCAGGGAATGCAAAAGAAAAGAGAAACAGCGTAAAAAGAGATCTGAGTGTAGTATGTTGGTAATGCTTGTCTCAATGGGTATTTGGACAGTTTAACTCACTTAAAGGGATAGTAATACTTAATATGTAAAAAAATATATATTGTAGTGTTTATCCCCCTGAGTAAAAAAAGGGTACTCCCACTGCTGAAAGGTGTTTTATTCATAAGTTATTACAGCTCAAAGTTGAATTTTTGTAGATGCAATATCACAGTGGCCTAAAATTGTACAGTGGCACTGTTGTTACACCATTCTATGGACAGCTCTGGTCCATAGATCATAAATCTCCATAGGATGGGGTAGCAACAGCTCCACTGTACAATTTCAGGCTACTGTGATATCACACCTAAAAAATTTACTTTGAGTTGCAATAACTTTTGAATAAAACACCTTTCAGCAGTGGGAGTACTTTTGTTTTACTCAGGGGGATAAACCCTACAACATATTTTTTTTTACATTTTAAGCATTAATATCCCTTTAAATATATGATATACAATACTGAGGATGACAGATTTGGATATTCTTCAGTTTTACTTTTATTAATATATGGATGCTATATGTTATATAGATTCCATACAGTCTATATGCCATCTAGTTTTTTCAGCTTTAAAGGAGCAGTAAACTTTTATTTATGAAAACACATATTTTATAGAGCTTTTCCTGCTGAGTAAAACAAGGTCACTCCCATCACTGTCAGAGGTTTTATTCAAAATTTATAGCAGTTTAAATAATCAGGAAGTGAATTTACTGTGTTTACTTCCTGATAGTTCTAACTGACAGGAAGTGACTCAGCAGTTTCTATCACATTCTATGGAGAACTGTATGTCTCTGACTTTTCTGACTTTCCTCTCCATTAGAATCTAACAGGAAAACTAATTAGAATTCAACCACTAGAGGGCACTGCTAATGTAAAAAAACATGGGTTTAAACTGTAATAACTCTGGAAATATAAATCTCTCGGCAGTGGGAGTACCCTTACTTTATTCAATAGGAAAATCTCTACAATATATATTTTTTCATAAAAAAAGTTTACTGCTCCTTTAACGTAATACAAGGCTCATTATAGCGATTTGCACGGTCTGTGACACAATTACCACACTTACATTTACCAGTTAGGTCATATATCTACTAGTAATTAGGGATTTTCACTCCCCTTATATCAAAAGCTTCTTGAGATCATTTACACACCCTTCTGTACCAGTCACTGTCAGGTGAGCGCCGCTTCTTACTTTTTCTTGCATCTGTGCAGTGGATGCTGCCGAAGAAGTTGTTTTTCTGCAATAACGTGCAATTATTCAGGTTAATGACAGTATGGCTTTGCATATCTCTATTTTAGTAATGTATTGGGGGGCAATGTTATTATCATGATAGTTCTGCTTTAAGAAATAACTGAATGTCAGTATTCTGTAGGGCTCTTTCCATTGTGTAAAGCCAGTGTAATCCTGCAGTTGGGAGATGACTTATTCAAAGTTATCACAGAGCAATATTGCATTTCTATATCAAGAGGAGTGTACTGACCTTATTCATGCTAGAGAGGAGCAGTTCTGGGGCAAATCACCTGCACCGAGGAGACAAATGGAAAATCCCAAAGATTTAGGCGGGGCTATAAAATGAATGCGTGGAGACCTCTCTAAAATTCATCGGATTAACTCTTTGAGTGCCAGAGAGGTATCCAATGCATTTTGTTGCGATGCATTGGATACCTCTCTGGCACTCAAAGAGTTAATCCGATGAATTTTAGAGAAGTCTCCACGCACTCTGGCATTCAATGGGTTAAAAGGCTCATTTAACCCTTTATGGACCTGAGGGAAGTGCAGACCATTACAAACAAATGCACTGCACACCCCTTTGGTCACTAAAGGGTTACATCAATGGAGATTTTAGGAAAATTTCTATTTGATGGAAAATAATTCTCTAGGATTGTTCCTCTTTATTTTACAGACTAAGTGCCCGTTTTTTGTGCCCTTTATTTTATGTTGGTGCTGCTTCTATTGCTACCCGTGGAGATATCTGTTCAGTGGTTAAAGAACTCCATAGACTGCAATAGCTTGTATTTTGTTTGTTGAGAGTTATAAGTTATTGTAAACTCTCTTAACCAGAATTCAAAAACACAACAATGAACGTACACTGCAACTGCCATGTGGATATTTGTTCATAATTAAAAAAAGGATCAAAAACTCTGATTATGCACATGATTCTTAAGTGTGCAGTAGAACATCTGGTACAACTTGGATCCACTAACTTGGCATCAAAGACTGAGAACGAAAGGGAGAAGTAAATCTTGCTGAGTTTCACCTATTTTGAGTTATTCATAAAACATCTTCAGATCAAAAGGTAACAGTTCATCCGCATCAAAGATACAAGTAACCTCTAGTGCACTAAATTACACTGAGGAATCTGTTTCCAGTGAGCTGAAATATTAGAAAGTGTCTGTCTTTATTACCTAGGCAGCTCTTCACCATGTATATATGTGTATGTATGTGTGTGTGTGTGTATGTATATATATATATATATATATATATATATATATATATATATATATATATATATATATATATATATATAAACACACACACATATATATATCATTATCCTATAACATAATTTGCTAGAATGAAAAGCTCCCTGTGTGTATAACATGCACATGCACAGTAGAGACTACCCGAATGATGTAGTCATGCTCAGCAGTCATGCGTACTAGAGATTCCCCAAATGCGCCGGCCTCCAGTCCAAGGCACGGCTGATCTGGAGCGGGATGCACCGAGCGGCCCACCTTTGTCTCCACTCCCAGCTCCGGGGCAGCAGCCGAAGCCGCTGGGTGGCACTTTGGCCCGTGTACATGTGCCTTCAATACTAGTATGTCTATAATCTGTTAATAAGTGAATCTGGTTCAATATCAGGGGCCGTGGAAGGAAAGTGCTGATTGGTTGAGGAGTGCTCCCTACCTCCTCAACCAACTACCAAAAAAACAAATGTTACTCAGTGGCTTAGGAGGAGGCAGGGGGTGTCCCCAACCACTTTAAATTTAAAAAAAAAGAAATGTCAGACATTGTGGTGGGGGCATCAGGACCCCTCCTGATGCCCCCCACCTACTGATCTCCCAGCAAATAGAGTTAACACAGATGAACAATAGAGATCCTCTGCTTTCATTCTACCTACATCTAGGTAGGAGTGGGCGGGATTGCTTTGCAATGTAATGTGTTGGATACCTCTCTGGCACTCAAAGGGTTAAAAAACATGGTTGCTTGCTAAATAGACAAAACAGTATAATGACTTGGTACTACAAAAAATAGTCAGATAAAAATAGAAAAGGTATACTAACCATATATTAATAAGCACTCCTCTGACTAGTGCAACTGAAGTATTGTGTTGATTTATTGTCAACGTTTGGCCCCCTAAAATGCTTTCATCAAGACAACCAGAATACCACTGTTAGAGACATTATATACAGTTTATACACAGTTGACTTATTCATGCTTAACACACATTTTGAAATCCCTTTGAGTGCCAGACGGGTATGTAATGCATTGCTTACATTACACTCATTTTTTTAGTACTCAGAATTTATTGATATGGGGCTTAGGGCCTCATATGAATGCATCCACTGGTCACTTAGCATTTTTTTAAATTTTATTTTACAGCTCACTTCCATGTCGGTGGTTTTAAACAAGTGTTAGGGCACTCAGCACCAACTTTTGTTGGCACAGATTTTTGGCAATAAACTTGAGTCCCTTAATGCATGTTACCACCCAACACATGGAACTGAATCTTAAATTCAACTACTTAAATATTGCTTCCAGTGGGCGCAAATTTATCTCCCGTAGGCCTCGATTCAGTTGAGGCCGGTAAAACAGCCAGTAGGGCAATATTGACTAATGGCCCATTAGCAAAAAGTGCTAGTACAGCAATTCAATTGCCCTACCAGCTGAAACCACAATGTACACTGGGCCACAGAAACAGACTTGTGGCTAAACGTCTGTCGCTGAATAGAGTGAAAAATGGGAACATCAAAGGAAAAGAGTTAACATTCGGTGCCTGACACACTCTCAAGCTTCAACCGTTAGCTGAAACACAAAGTCACCCTCCCAAACACTAACCCTACACTACCTCTAACGGTAAAGTGAAACAATACTACTCCTAACGCTAGTCTAACACCCAGATCTGTGTAACACTTACCTGTCTTCACTGTCTGTCTTTTTCTTTAATCTTCTCTCTTCTGGTTTCTGTAATCTTCTGTCTTCTTTCTTCTCTCTTCTTTCTTCAATCTTCATTCCAATATGTAGTGTAAAATGTAAACTATGTCAATGCAAGATGTTTGTTGAAAAAAATGACTGGAAGATATGCCTGACTTAACCCTTTGAGTGCCAGAGGGGTAGCCTTCTGGCACTCTAAGGGTTAAATGCAATCGGGCATATCTGTTAAAAATAATATGCTGCCGTCTCTGGTAAAAAAAGAGAAATGAAAGGCCTTCTAAGGTTTAATCTGTCTCCGCTACTGCTGCTTTTTATATGGCCAGTCTCTGTTCAAAATGAATTCCAGCCTACGATTGGCTGGGACGTGTGCTTAAGCACCTCCCAGTCAATCAGCTTTTAGTGGGTTTCATCATTTTCCCCCGATAGAAGCTGATTGGCTGGGAGGTGCGTAAGCACACATCCTAACCAATTGTAGGCTGGAATCCATTTCGAACAGAGACTGGCCATATAAAAAGCCAGTCTCTGTTCAAAATTCCCTCATTCTGGCTAGATATGAAGGGGGCTGTTTTACTATGCATTCCTGCCACTGCCAGCAGAGGTGGTAGCAGCGGAGACAAATTAAACATTGAAAGGCCTTTCATTTCTATCAAAAGTAATACCTGCCTTTTTTTACCAGCAATGGTAGCATATTTTTTAACAGATATACCAGACTTCATTTAACCCTAAGAGGGCAGGATGTGTACACCTCTGACACTCAAAGGGTTAATTCAGGCATATCTTTGGGCATTTTTTTTTAACAAACATCTTGCATTGACATATTTTTACATTTTGCACTACAGATTGGAAAATTGTAAAAAGAAGGCAGAAGATTACAGACAAAAGAAGACAGAAAATTAAAGAAGAAGATGGACAGTAGCTGACCAAGATGCTGAAGACTCTGCTGGATATCAGGATTACTGGTAGGTGTTCATTGTCAAGGGCCTTTTTTAAAACTAGCCATATTAACCCTGTTAAGCATACCCCATTTGCACTCATAGGGTTAATTCTACTAACATTTCACACATTTTAGGAGTGCTTTGGATCCACTGGTAACTTAGGTTTTTGAATGCTTTTTTTCAGGTTCAATTCCTGCATCTGCACTTTTGAGATGTGTTAAGGGACTCTGCTTCCAGAAAACCTAGGTGCAGATTTTCACTCATTAAAGTGGGTCCAATAACGTATCTTAAGGCTAATGTATAGAACTGAATGCCATATTTCGGTGTTTCAATGAGAGCAAATGGCTGTAAAATTAGCATCTGATGTGTGATCTTTTTTATCTGTTATTTCTTCATAGCACAGGTAATTGGATTGCTTACCGTGCTTAAAGGGATAGTAATGTTTCATAATAAAAGCAGCTCTAATTAATCATCATAGTATTTGGACTTTGGAGAGTGCTATTTCAATTCTGTCAGAGTTGTAGTTCAAGAGTAATTCAGTGACAAAGTCTCCCCCTCCCGCCCATTTTACTGATGTAACACTGTTCAGCCAGATCAGAAGGGAGGTGCCCAGGTAGACTGCAGAGAGGGACAATCTTCAATTAAGATAAGGAAAAAACCTGAAAAACTTGTCAAGGGGGGCAGGGCTTTCATTGTTCTCATAGGAAGAAGATTGTCCCCTTCTGTTATCTGTCTGGTCTTACAACCAGATTCCACATCTGAGAAGAGATGGCTTACACTAGGTAAAAGGGGCAGGAGCGGAAACTTTGCTTGTGAATATTTCTCAAACCATACAGGTTTGAGAGATAAGACTTATATCGTTCTTCATGTTTTTTTAATGCCTACAAAATGAAATAAAGATAAAATGAAGTATTACTATCCCTTTAAAGAAATGCCTTTGGGTGTTTTTTTTTTGCATCGGGGGTAATTGGATTGAGGCCGTAGTACATTTTTTCCGTGTGTCACAGCAGAGGTAATTGCATACCCTGACTGTGACTTAAATCTACAACAGTACTTTTTTTTTATCATGGTCAATTGAATAGAGCCCTAGGTATCCTTAGTTTCACCCATTACCACACCCTGTTCCTCGGATGACCCCACCCCCAGACCTATCTACTGTTTCCTGGCCTATAACAAGCAAGGGCAAAAAAAAGCTTTGACACTATGGCTGCTAGAGAGATTGAGAAGCAATGCGCTGGAGATCTTTCTAGCATCCAAGGGGTTAAATAATAATAACTTCAAACTACAACAGCATTGGAGCACCAATACTGTTGTAGTTGTAGCTTGAATTTATTTTATATCTTGTGAAGATATTTTTAGGAGCAGCCTGGTAGTAAATATTGATAGGGCACACTTGGCGAATGTTAAGATATTTAAAATAATAACTTGTAAAGGGGTATAAAACTGGTACAGGAAAAATGAGATTGATCTGACCACACCCACAATTCAGAATTATGGGCGCGGCCAGCACAGCTGAGGTGTCTCTCAAAATTTGGAGTTCTAAGCAGTTGCCTATTCTGCCTATAGGGAAATCTGTATCAAATGCTTTTTTAAAATCCAGTTATACAACATCAGCAGCAATACCCTTTCAAGTTACCACTTACCCTTTAATAGAATGCTCAATAAATTAGTTTGAGATGAACTATTCTTCATAAAACCATTCTAGCTCATTTTAATAATGTTGTTGGTCATCACATTGTCCTTAGTACTTTTGGTCATTAATCGTTCTAATATTTTACTCACTATGGACATCAAACTCACATATCTATAATTCTGATGTTTAGATCTTGCCTTTTTGGATAATTGTACTGCATCTGAAATGTGCATTATCTGCTCTCAAATACCTTATACCCTAGGTAAGGATATATTTGGCACCCACTAAAGTCCACCGTGCTGGCCTGGGACTGAACAGAAGCTCTAAGTTATAACATTGTAATTTTTTTAATTGCTAGATCATTTTATTTATTTATTATTATAATTATTCATTTGTTTCTCAGGACATATTTGAAAATGAACGAAATGTTAATGTATTTTTCCTGCCAAAATACTCTTTAAGCAAATTCTAAGTAAATAAATGTGCAACAGCCCAGACTTTATGACACATCAAGAGTTCATGTTAGATTGACACATTCCCTGATAGACAGCTGTCATTATCACTCAGTAAAATTTTCAAAATTCCAGATATGAAATATGTACCTTTTCGGGGAACTGCACATACGCTCAACACCTTTGGGAGTTGTGACATATATCAGTCTTTTGTCAGTAGTGCCTCATTACTCAAACAGCTCATCAGGCAGGGTTAATGAGAGCCTCTCATGTCACTTCATCAGTTGTTTATGATTTTATTATAAAATATACAAATAACTCATAACATGTATCTGTTAGCAAGTTAGCTCTCTTATGCATGAACTACAATGCAATGACACACACCTGTCCAAGAAAAAAGCTGAGCAGCCAATTGTCCAATTAGTTTTGGTTCCCTAAAATGGAGGCACTATTTATAGGAAACGGGCTTAATTCCTACATGGCTCACGGTTTATGGATGCAAATATCCTCAAATTAAGGCTGACAGTCTGCACTTTACCTTCTTAGTCATTGTTTCATTTCAATTCCAAAGGGCTGGAGTATAGAGCCAAAACAATAAAATGTGTGTCCTCATTGACCATATACTTATGGACTGCACATTATTTATTTCCCTTTTTTTAGTGAAATTATTTTGCTTTCTATCATTTGAAGACATAAACTGCTGCCCACATTCCAAGGATGATTTTCTAAAAATAAAGGAACCAGGTCATTATATTCTTGGCTGTCAAAAATAGAATTTCTTCTTTTTTCATCACGTGAATTGATTTAACCCGAGAGGTGATTGGATTCAAGGAGTGTGAATTGAGGACGTGCACGAAGGAGATGTGAGCATATTACTGTACAGGGACAGTATAATATACCCTGAACGTTTATGTAGCTGTATTTGTACATATGTATCTATATAGCCATTAATCAATGTGAGTGTATTCATTACCCCTTGTTGAGATTTATTTAATAGTCAATGATTAAGGCACTATTGGCGCCTTCTATTTGTTTTTTGTTTTTTCTGTTATATGGTTTAACCCTTCATTGGGCAGAGGTTTTTGGAAGAGTGGTCGCCCTGCTTGTTGATGTAAGCCACGGCCGTGGCATTGTCGGACTGCATCCAGACTGGACAGTCTTCCAGCTGAGATGTCCAATGATGAAGTGCATGAAATATCGCCCAAAGCTCCAACACATTGATGGGAAGGAGAGATTCCTCCGGAGACCACCGACCCTGAGCACTCAGGTGACCCAGGACCTCTCCCCAGCCTGAGAGGCTGGCATCCGTCATCAGCATGGTCCAGAAGGATACCAGGAAGGACTTGCCCTTCAGCAGATTGGAGAGGTCGAGCCACCACGACAAACTCAGTTCCACATGAAGAGGGATGGACATTGACATCTTCAGAAGGTCCGGCTGACCCTTGCACACCTGGATCACAAACCTCTGGAGTTCTCTGGTGTGTGCCATGGCAAACGGGACCCCTTCTATGGTGGAGATGAATTTCCCCAATAGAGAGGCAGCTTCTTGGCTGGAACTGGATCTTGAGCCAGAACAGCAGAAACCCTGTGGGCAGTCTGGTGAGCTACCTCGTCCGTGAGAAACACCATGCTCTTCTGAGTGTCGAAGAGAAGGCCCAGGAAGACCAGACGCTGGGATGGGACAAGATCTGACTTGTCCATGTTGATGATCCACCAGTGATGTGAGAGCATGAATGCAGTCCTGAACCTGCTGATGAAGAAGTTCCGAAGAGGGGCTTTCAGAAGCAGGTCCTCCATATATGGAGTAACTCTGATGCCATCCCGGACACTAAGGCTCCCAGGACACAGTTGATAACTTGAGGAGCTGTAGTCAGACCAAAGGGAAGAGCTGAAAACTGAAAGTGCCCTCGGACTCAGGCAAATCTGAGATATTGCCGGCTCTCTGGATAAATGGCGATGTGTCCTGAAGATCCAGAGAAGCAAGGAATTCCCCCAGGGACATAGCAGCAATCACCGTCCGTAGAGACTCCTGGAGATAATGAATACGGATCACAAAGGGATTGAGATCCTTCAAATCCAAAATAGAGCAACAACAAACCCATACCTCTGTCCCGAACTGGAACCGGTTCTAGAACATCCTTGTCCAGAAGAGCCTGAATAGTGCCATTGAACAGCCCGCATTTCTCCACGCCCTGAGGTGTATGAGAAGGAAAGAAATGAAAGGGAGGAAGAGAGATGAAAGGGATCCTGTATCCTTCAACCACCACCTGTAAAACCCCTGGGTCCACCACTGAATCCTCCCAGATGCTGTGATAGTGACGAAGATGGCCACCCATAGCAGAGTGGGGACCCGGGTTCAGTGAGTCATGCTGAAGAAGTCTTGGAAGCCTTGGGCTTGGAGGAGACCTTGGGCTTCCATTGCTGTTTGGGCTTGGAGGAGGTATGCGGAGCTGAGGGAACCGTCTGGTTCACCAGACGTGTCTCAGTCTGAAAGGAACGAAAATACTGATTTCTCTTAAGCAGCGTTTTCTTCCTGGGGACCAAAGGCAGAAGGGTATTTTTACCCCCTGTGGCCTCATTAATCAGATCCTGAGATCTGGCCCAAACAATGAAGTACCTTGAAAAGGCAAGGAGAGCAAGGCTTTCTTGGAAGCAGTGTCAGCAGACCAGATCTTGAGCCAAAGAGCCCGTCTGGCAACCATAGACATGGTGGAAACCCTAGCCACCAAACGGATGGCATCAAACAAGGCAGCAGAAACATAGTGCTGGGCCTCAGAAATGTTGGCAAGAAGTCGTAACATATCCGAAGTAGGAGCACCCTGACAGTCAGGGTGAGCTGTTCAGTCCAGACCGCAATGGCCCGGTTAACCCATGGCGCAGCAAATGCTGGACACATGGCGGTACCAGCAGTGGCATGAATGGACTTGAGGGAAACCTCAAGTTTCTTGTCAGTCCAGTCTTTCAGAGCTGATGCATCAGAAACTGTCAAATCAGTCGACTTAGATAACCTGGAGATAGGAGCATCCACTTTGGGAGGATGAACCCACTAAGCAAGTGCTTCCTCAGAGAAGGGATAAAGCTTGGCAAATTTCTTGGACACAGAAGGTTTCCTGATCCGGATGATAAAGCAAGGGCAGACAATAAAAATGAGCCCTCTTTGAAGTTGCTAGGTGGAGCGGTTGCAGAGATATGTCCCAAACTGTACAGGTCCACAGGAGTGAATGGAGCAATGGCGCCTATGCAGTAAAGCGAACTCAAATTTTACAAAATTGAAACAGTAAAGTAAAAATACATGAAACATCACTAGAACATGTTAGGATACCCAAAAAACATTGAACCAGTAGGAAAAGTGTCAGAAGACCCCCCAAAAGATGCAAAACCAGCAGTTAAAGGGTTAAAGTACCACATAAAGCTGCTCCAAAACACCCAACAGACATACAGATAGACCCAATGAGTGCAGGAATGTGCAGTAGGAACTCCAAAGGTAAAACCCCTGTGCAGAGGGGCACTGTGGGACACAGGGGAGGACTAGCAACTTGTGGCCCAGGGGGCAAATACATTGTAGCCCATTTCTATTATCCATCAAGCCCCTGTTCCAGCTCACACCCTTTTGTTAATTTTAAAATTGGCATTAATGTTGTAATGTAAGTCAAGTGATACCACAGAGCTTACAGTTGAAATGGGGCTATACTAGTGCGCTACTACAAAGCTTACAATTTAAGTCAAGCTAGCCTAGTGATACTATAGAGCTTACAAGGGAAATTGTTTATGCTACTAGTTTAGCTTCATTTGGATTGTACCTCTGTGGTATAATTTATGTAGCTCCATTTCAGTTGTAAGCTCTGTGGTATCACTAGTGTAGCTCCATTTACAGCATCAGTCGGGAGATTTAGTGAGGTGCAGTGGCCCACCAGCCCAGACATATGACCAGCCCAGGGGGCAATTGCCCCCCTGCCCCCAGGCCAGCCCTCCCCTGGTGGGACAAGTGGACCTGCAGCACTCAAAGGGTTGCTCACCTTTCCTGCAGATCTTCTGTCTTCAGACTACCATGTATTAAGAAGAAGCCTCGGTGGCAACTCCTGAGGAAAGAACTTGTAGCCAAGATTTTCCTCCCAGGGCTTAAGGTCCACAAAAAGCACCTGGTTACTGAGCTAGCCACATCTAAGGGCTTTGTCAGTTATGATAATCTGCCTAATGGTGGTATTCTATTTCTAACAGAAAAATAAAAAAAATTCTAAAACTATAGCACAACTGTTCGCTTGCCTGTATCT